>CM031241.1:496192950-496197950 GCA_018340775.1 Taxus wallichiana var. yunnanensis
CCTAGAGATGTCACATCAGATCCAAAACCTCCATGTGAAGCCCTACGAAATCCTCTCACGGTTTCTCCATCTCCATTCGTTTCTCTCATTGTCTATTGTTTGTAAACACTCCAAATAGTGTATTCCGAGTGTAAGGCTACTAGATGTTGCATTTACAAACGGTAGCCAGGGACCGAACCATCTGGGCCAACACATCCGTGATGGCCCGGTGAACGCTAGTGGACGCTTTGTTTTGGTTCCTACGCTACCCGTGCTTTGGGCCACCTTTCCGAGTGTAGTCCCTTAAGAGCCCTGAGGCCAAAACATGTTATATCTTCGATGGGTGATTTCTCGTGACTCGTGGCACCTAGAGACATCTCATTAGATTTGTGACCTCCACATCGGGCCCTCTACAAATCTCTATCGCGGTTTTATCCATCTCCATTCAGTAATCGAGTCGGTGTAAGGTTTCCATTGCAATCACCGAATAATATAGGTGGTTCATACAATATAGGTGGTGAAATGAGAATTTTTGTTTGTTGTTCCTTCTAATATTTAATTTCTCTTAGCTTCACTTGGATTCCGTAATAATAAATTCTCTAATCGACAAGCTAACCACGTGAAGGTGGAAGCTTTTTCGCACCACTAACCTACATAAACATGTTAGTAAGCAATTAAATAGAATTTTAACTCATGTAAAATTTAAACAAAATCATTTAAGTAAATATTCAAATTAACTTCATGAAGAACATACCTTTATAAATTCAATCCAATGAACCGCAAGGATCAACTCTATTCTCGATAAGTGAGCAAGAATTGCTTCATAATCGATTCACAAACCTTCCACAGATTCTTGTTTGATGGCCGACCTCAATATTTGATCAATTTAATATTTGTTGCAAGGACCAAATGTGAATAGTGAAGTATCTTCCGATGTACTTCATAGTCTTCAAACAAAAAAATGTTTGATTTTTTTGATAGGATATCGTCGAATCCAAGTTCCAACGACTATCACTATCCCAGTGGGATACTCAAGGTCTTCACCATCAATGACTGTTTAAGTCAAAAAAATTCCCCTCTACACAACAAGACAAGAAGTAGTATGTTCCCTCTTTATTAAATTCCATTGTAATAACTGTAAAAACATGCCCTATGTATCACAAAGTAAAATTGTTTAGTCAATTTAAAAATACATTAAGAGTTGACCATTTAATAATTTATAAATCTAAAACATGGCATGTACATATATGTATGTACCTTGTTGCACTAAATCAAAGACTTGGTCAAAGTCAGGTGATGTTGTCATTTGATCTTAAGACCTTGCAAGTTGTAATGCTCGTGGAACTTGATGTGTGTCGAGTGGAATTAGAGGTCTACAAGTCCATTCATCTACCCACTGTTGTGACTCACATTCATTGCATGCAAAATCAATGCATGATATACAAAAACATGTCATGCACATAGTATAAATAGTCCAAGCATTTACATTTGAACTACGTAATGAGTGCATATCACTTAATCCCCGCAACTATCATACAATCTTCAAAGTTTGCCGATGTTGTTCTTCTATCAACCAAAAATATCTACAAACCGTTGACCTCTCTTAAGATTCACGGCCCATATTCTTGACACCATATTTTTTTCATCAGTAAATTTAGCACCATCCTTGAACTTTAACTCTTCTCGCAAGTGCTCTTTTCACACATGCTCCCGTACCATCATGCTCTCCTTTTCCATGCCCTGCATCAGTAAAACTCCATATATGTTGTACATTTATTTCTTTGTGCATCCTTCTTAGCCAATAAAACATCCGTGCATTCTTGAATTGTGATGTGCAATTGTCCGACCAAATGTAATGTTAATTGAAACTAATGTTCCTCTCATTCAAGTTCACATAAAACACTTGGAAACACCCTTGTACATATTCTGTAGAATGTGTCCGATCATCACTGATATAGAAATGATACTCAATATTTTTTGATCTTGCTCAGTGCTTTCAGGAGAGTGCATGAATGTTATATGCACGAAAATAGAAACTTGCACTGAGTTATAATATTGAGACTAAACCTCCATTTGTGGTTGCAATGTGTAATTCTCTTCGAAGTCAACTACTAAAACAATAGTACCAAGTGGTAATGTGTCCTTGCTTAACTTGAATTGTTCATCCAACCATCGAGCTCTATGTGTGTGCCTGCAGATACTCAACAAAAAATTCTTCTCCGAATTTGACCATATATTCTCGATACAGTAATTGTTTTCTAACAAGCTCACACCTTTTAGATTCTTTTCCATCTTTTAATTGATATGCCACGATTTATATTTGGTGAAATCAACCAATTATTTTCCTATTGAATATGTACTCTCCTCATGGATACAACTTTTCAGATTGGCAAGCCACCGCATACATTCAGACATACCATCCAAACATGCTTTGTTATAAAAAAATTGTCTTGTTGATTTTTCATAAAATATTGTCGGAATAAATTCCCTTGAATATTTTTGTGGGACATTTATTCCACTCTCCGCAACATGATGTCAGTATGCAAAAAAACACGACGTATTTGACAAAAATATCATAATGCATTGAAAATTCAACATGATGCCTCGCAACAACAAGTGGTACGTGAGTGATTGATTTTTACATAAAAGGTTTGCTCATTTCAAAGAATCTTTAGCTAATGTTAATTTGTGGATTTTCATTCTTAAACTTAGAGAACAATTCTGTTTGAGTCATATCTAAGAAATGTTTTGTATTTTCTCTTTTTCCAAGCCATGCCTCAAGGATTGAGATTTGGTTTGATCCCGAGAACTTGAGGCATGGACTGTATAAACACAAAGAAACAACGTGTTTTTGCTAGAAAATATAAGAATGCCACTTCCTCTATGATAAATCAAAATTAAAAAATTGATCCATTTTTAAAAAATTATACCACGACGTAGAGCAGGAGTTTCTTCTTTCTAAAATATAATTTTTAAATTTTCCGACTAACATAAGGTTTCCATATTATTTATTTTCTAACTATGCATTTTTATAGCTATTTTTTGAAGTGTAAATATGTCTTTCTTTCATGGTGTATCTTTTTTTTAGGTGATCAAAATTTTTAAAAATTATACTAGCCCAAACTAGGCATAATTCTATACATATTCAAAAAGAAACTAATTTTCGATATTTTTGAGGTAGTTAGGGGGATACTATCAAAGCTCTGTTATTTTTCAAAACATAAAATTTCGTACTAGAAAAATCATAAATAAATAAATATTTGCTAAAAAATCTTTTAAAATGGAGTCTAAACTAGATGCTCCTAGCTATCTTTCTACCAAAGGGTTTTCAAAACACTAAATGGTGCTCAAAAATGGTGGGGGGGCACGAAAGTCACTCTGTTATGTTTTTAACAAAACAGAGCATCTCGTTGGTATTTTAGTTGTTTGACCCACTTAAACTTATCTGTTTTCAATCAAATTTAGTAGCTTAGAAACTAGAATCAAAATTATACGATTCATATTTCTAAAACATCTTCCAATTTTGAGTGTAACTATTTTTAGAAAAACTCGTACAAGTTGATTTTTTTTAAAAAATGCGTCCAATTAAGAACCCTTTTGCCCCCCAACTTGGTGCACTTACCCTTAAATGAAATTAAAATAAAGAAAAAGATCATTAAAATACAAAGATCAATCCATAAATGTCATCCCTAATCATAGTACAACCTATTCCCTTTATGTACAGTTTGATATAGGTGATAAAAATAATAGAAAAAATTTCCAAGAAATATTCCTATCTTGAGTGAATTACAACTTTGAATAATATAAAATGAGTGAGTGAGTAATATATATGTGTTTAGAGTTAACAAGTTACGTGGGAAAGAGATACTTAGACGTGTCAATTAGGCTAAGGATGTGAGCGTAAGTTGTAGTATAGAATAAAGAAAAACTTTTCATTTACAAAGGATAAGTTGCCAAATTTATATGTCTACATTTCCCCTTTTAAGCATGAAATTAAAAATTGCATACTTAAAGGGAAAAAATACCCGAGTGTGCACAAACACTTTGCATTTGCTCAATTTATGTTGTTCTCACATTGGTGTTAACACATTCCATGGTGAAACATGTAACATAGAGTGTAGTCAATGTCCATAGAAGAAATGAAACTATAATCAAATACAAAAACATATATGTAACGTTGGAAATTGAATATTTTTATAGTAAAGTAATTATAAAATGATTGAAGGAATGCACATGTTCACTTTTAGAATGAGGAGATTACATTCTTGTTATGCTTGGAGATTATGGTTTCAGATTGAGCTATCGAAGGGTTGGGGATGATGTAATAAGATAAGAGGTTTAATAAGAGTTATTTCCAAACATATTAATATTTTTAAGAATGTTACTTGAGTATAATTTAGAATATTAGTGTTAATATAGTAATTAATGATATAAAAGCAGTTAAATATTTTACGTAGAAACAAAAGGATGTATGTGTACTTAGCTAATCACAGGATTTAAAATTGATCTCGGTGTGAAGATAGCTAGATGGTTGGTACAAATCTATAAATGCTTTGGCTATAAGACTATAAATAGTAAATAATCGTATATCGAACCATACTTCTTGTGTTGGGGTGTAGTGTAATCATTTTTTTATCTATATAGTTTTAGACCTAGAGATGATGTTGTTCTAAAAATTATGGTGACTATTGGCGGCTTGTTAATGTGCTTTAATGTCTATCACTACATCATGTAACAATGTTACACCTTATTATGACCTCGCAATGGAGAAAACATGGGATGTATATACTATCACCCCACACACATAATTAGATAACAAAACAATAAATTTGTGTGTGGGTTGAGTTGGATTCAACCTTACACTCAACCCCTATTGAGCTAATATAGGCACCGCACTACATCCCTCCCCACAATGGGAATAAAATCCATGTAGTTAGTTCTTAGTGTAGGTGCGGTGTGTATGTAAATATAAGTCAACCCCCAATGTTACCCTTGTGTCTCTTAATACAAATAATGACATG
>CM031241.1:496808322-497244253 GCA_018340775.1 Taxus wallichiana var. yunnanensis
TGACATTCTTACACCATAATAAAATAAATGTAAAACTCCAGAATTTATTTCCTTCATTAATACCAGCTAAGGCCAATCTGACAGAAAGAAAAACGGGACAGGCAAGGAAGTTAGAGGTCAATCTTGACCATTTTCAGGAATAGAAAAAAACAAGGAGAAAAAGATTGGAACAGCAAAAAGAAAGCTGACTCTTAGGAACAATGAGGGAGATTAGGTTTTGGAAAAAGAACAGAATCACACAGTGGAGATGTTCGAAGGTGGAACAGCAAAGGAGTAGCGATTGCAGGTTCATGGCCACAGCTAGATCAACTCATTTGATGAGTATGATGCACCTTTATATTGTAAATCTTTTTCTATTGAAATAAAAGAGTTGAGGCATCATTAAAGGGTGGAGTTTTCCCTTAGCTGGGGTTTCTCCAAAGAATATCAATGTCAGAATTGTGTGATTGTCATGGTGTGAGTTTCAGTAACTACATTGCATTTACTTTCCATAGCTAAGTTTAATTCTGGTCCAATTACATTCATAATCTGTAAAATACATAATCAACAAGTGCAATGAAATTACTTACATAGATTCAGTAATAAATCGAATAGAAGCACACAGAAACAGAATAATAGCAGTGATTCACATTTATAAAATCAAAATAGAGCGGATCCACACTATATGATTGAGAGCAGAACTGAATATATGACTCAGCCACTTCGAGGGGAAAACCTCCACAACCTGACAATAAAAAAAGAATACACAACATGATATTCAAGTACTAACCACTAACTCTTATATATACCCTACTTAGGCTATGGTTACTCCATAGGCTGACCCTACTAACAATATGCAAACATAGAGAAATGTGATATGACAAGGTAAGAGATTATGTTAGCCACAAGTCAGCCATACATATCCCAATACATGTTATAGGTTAAGGGCATAGCATGCCCCTCCCCTTGAAACCAATGTTGTCCTCAACATTGACTAACTTTGGGTACTTCTGCAGGAATGCTTCATCCTCCCATGTTGCATCCTTGCTGGTCAGATTCTTTCACTTGATCAGATACTTGTAAATTAATCTGGTTGAAGCTTCTTAGTGTGTGTTTGAAGGATCTCCTCAAGTTCCAAAATTGCTCTGCCTTCCTCTTCCGGCTGTGGTAAATTTGTTTGGGTAGATACTCTGTGTCCAATAACCTTCTTCAAGCAAGAGACATGAAATATTGGATGTATTTGTGCAAATGAAGGTAATTCCAATTTGTATGCTACACTACCAATTCTCTACAAGACTTGATAAGGACCATAATACTTAAAAACAAGCTTGTTATCCATTTTTGTTGCTTCAAGAAAATTTTCTTGCATGGTTGAAGCTACTGCCAAATACCCAATCAACGACGTCAAAATGCCTCTCATAGTGGTGTTGATCAGCTTGTTGCTTCATTCGGCTTTGTACCATTGCCAAGTTCTCCCTGAAACTAGCTAATACCTCATGCGGGTGTTGATTTTGATCTTCCACGAATCAAACCTTGGGCTGCACCTCAACAAAGAGATGATGGATGGTGGTCGGTACCCATACAATGCCACAAATAGAAACCACTTGGATGAGGTATGGAAGTAAGTGTTATACCGCCATTCCAATGTTTTAAAAATCGGATTCCCGGTCGAGGTTGAGGACTGTAGTCAAACTCTATGAACCCATCTTTCATAAAAATACATTTTTATCCAAATATATTTGAAAAACTAGAAACCATGATTCCAGCAATTACACACAAAATATGGTATTTTGCTCATGTATATAGTGATAGTTCTCGCATCAATGAAATACTTATTTGGCTGTAATGATATCTAGTATTTTTAAATACTAAATTGTGTATGTACCACTTTGAGAAGATTGCAAGAAGCTACTTGGTCAAAAAAGGTGCAAAAATGGATTTTATGAAAATAAGAAAAATATTGCCATCAACGTGTAGAGCTCGAGAAAATATGCACTTTTAGAGAAAACGACACCAAAGAGAGCCACAAAATGAAAGTTATGGCACATGCAAGTTTTTTGCTACATCTTCCGGACCCTTTCCAAAAATGGCAAATTTATTCTATGCTTGTGTTTTTTTCACCAAAAATCCAAAAAAGGAAAGAAATGTCTTTTACATAACTTGGCCGCTTCAGATGAAACCGGACCATGATGACGGTTTTAGCCCAAACGGCCGGTTTGGGCTAAAACCCAATCCAATCGATCACTTTACTAAAATGGTGCTTTAAAATGTTAAACGGTCAAACCGGCCGGTTCGGTGAGGCACAAACTAAACCATCTTTCCTATTTATCCAAAATAAAGCAGCAAAGATAGCCTTCGAGGTATTTTTGACCACTTATGTTTGCTCATCTGATTGAGATGATATGACAAGCTTGTACCACTTGCACCCAGACATGAAAATAAATCAGTCCAAAATTGCTTGTAAAGATAGGATCACGGTCACTTTCTATGATTTTGGGGTACCATGTATGAGTCGTAACTTTTGAATGGCTCCATGAAAGCGATCTACCTACTTGCTATAAATGGGTGAGATGAGGCAAAAATGCACATATTTGGAGAGCTTATCCACGATCACCATGATGACATTTTTGCCTTTTGACTTGGGTCACCCTGAGATGAAATCCATGTGAACCTCCTCCTACCTTTGGCTTGGAATAGATAGGGGTTACAAAAGATCACAGTGTCTTAATTGCCTCACTCTTGTTTTGCTAACACACCATACACTCAACCAAAAAAATTTGGACAACCCTTCGGTCCTTCCCAAAAGAAATCCTTCTTGATCTTGTTACAAGTCTTCACAAATCCTGAATGCGCCTACTAGAGACACATGTAACTCTACAAGAACCTTTTGTTTCAAGGCTGAATTCCTACACAGGTACGCTCTATCCTTGTACCATAAGGTGTTCCCTTTCCACACAAATCTGTTCGATACACCTAAATCCTATTGGAGCTTCTAAATCAAAACCTGTGTATCTGCATCGTTCTCCCATTTGAATCTTACCTCATCCACCCAATCGGCCTGTAAGTTGAACATTGCACATGTCAATGACTCCAAGCCTTCATCCTTCTTGGAGAGTGCATTTGCCACTACATTTTCCTTCCCTTTCTTATAGATGATTTTAAAATCATCCCAACATTTTTGCTGCCCGTTTTTATTTTCTTCAGATAATAACCTCTGGTTCCAAGCAATACATCAAACTATCATGATTTGTTTTCATCTGAAAGTGTCTACCCTTCAGATATGGTCTCCATTGTTTGGCAACATGAAGAATAGCCATCATCTCCTTCTCATAGATGGGCTTTAGCAAATTCTTCCCTTTGAGCTAACGACTCTCAAATGTGATGGGCCACCCTTCTTGCATGAGTATCGCTCCCATTCCATAACCTGATGCATCACATTCCACAATGAACATTTTCCAATAGTTTGGAGTATCTAGGACTAGAGTGGTGCACATGGCCTCCTTCAACTTCTCAAATGCCTTGCGGTTGCTTGATTTCCATGGAGGGAGTTGTCAACAATGTTGTGAGTGGTGTTGCCATGTTGTCATAATTTTTCACAAAACAACGATGATAATTGGTCACTGAGGAAACCTCAAAGGTTTTTGAGAAATTTTGTTACTTTCCATTATGTCGTGGCCTTGATCTTGTGGGGTCCACTTTTACGCCTTCATGTGAAACAATATGACCCAAGTACTCCACCTCTTTCACCCCAAAAGCACACTTGGAAGGCTTGGCATAAAGTTGATGTTGTTTCGGACTCGATAACACCTAATCCACATGTTGCAAGTGTTCTTCCCATGTCTTATTGTATATTAACATGTCATCTAAAATACCAAGAAAAACTACCATAGGAATGGTTGAAAGGAAGTGTTTGTCAAACTCTAAAATGTAAATGGTGCATTTGTGAGACCAAAAGGCATCACCAAAAACTCATAGTGGCCCTCATGGGTTCTAAAAGTTGTCTTATATATATCCTCATCTCTGATCACAAGATCAAGTTTAGTAAAGTAAATAGCATCATGTAACTCATCTAGTAAATCATCAATTACTAGAATGGGAAACTTATCGTTGATGGTGTACATGTTGAGTTCTTTGTAATTTAAGCACATATGTTAGGTCTCATATTTCTTACACACCATTACAACTAGTGAAGAATACACACTTCAGCTATGTCAAATAATACCTACCTCCAACATCTTTTGTACCGTCTTCTCAATCTCTCTCTTTTGGACATATGGATACCCCGTAAGGATGGATGTTGGGTGGTTGAATCCCTAGTATCACTTGAAAGGCATGATCATGACCTTTTTTTAATTGTGGTCCTTTTGGCATTGCTTGGAAAACGACTAAGCAATAATCAATTTTCTGTGACATTCAACATATTTGTTTGTGCTTCTTAAAACAATTGTGCGACATGTTAAATCTCTAACATAAAATTAAAAATTTTGATCATAACTAAGCCCGCCATTTGCAAACTTCTCTGATCATTGTGAACCCTTCCTTCGGCCATCCCATCGACATGTAGCCCCTCCCAGTGTCTATGTCATCCTCATTTTGGCTAAGAGGAAAGTGCTAACATGGTTTTTAAGTGTGTTTCATGTGCAGGGGAATGGATCCAAGTTGATTTCACAATGAGACTAAGCTCTGAGGTGGAATAGTGCTCTCAGAACACTAAATTGGCTATTTTTAGCCATATTGCAACATAAGGACATCCCCGGAAGTTGAATAGAAAGGCTCAACCCATCTGGGAGTTGTGCAAGAGAGCAATGAAGTGATCCAAGGCAGTTTAGGAAAATATGTGAAGGCAAATGATGTCGGGAACAATTCAAGCAAAACCAGGTTATTTCAGGCACAAGGAATGAAGGCTTCAATGGAGAAAGTCACCTTGTTCTGAAGATTCTAGGAGTTTCGGGAGGAGTTAGAAGCTCATCAAATAGTCAATGGAAAGCTCTTGGAATCCCCTACATGATGGATGCATTAATTTTGATCCTTGACCTCATTGCTCTCCATGGTAGTCGGGTCACTTTGTTGTTGCTCCTTTGTGCTGAAAGGGTGACTGGTGCCATAACTCAAGTTTCAAGTTGAATCAAGTCTTGAAAGTGGTTGGAATGAACTCAGTGGATGCTTTGGAGTCAAAATCATATAAGGTTTCACCTTCGAACTCCAACTTTTGCTCCCGGGGTAGAAAGGCAAGCTCCATGTTCTAATTTTGCATTAGGATGATGACATCAGCATCACTTAAAGGCTTGAGTGCACTTTTGGACCCTAAGTGTCCCCTTGCTTTGTCCCAAGGTGCAAAAGGACGTGAGGGACAAAAAAGTGTGCTCCCCTATGAGTGTTTCACTTTCGTCACTTAAAACTTGTGACTCGGGTTGCTAGGCAAGGAAAACATGAAAACATGCCCCTTTCTCATGATGTTGGACCCCTTAGCACATTTTTCAAGGTGTGTTGTCCCTTGTTCCTTGGTGCAAGGGGACAAAGGGGACAATAAAGTGCACTACCCCTATATGTTGGTTGGTTTCGTCACTTAAAGTGGCAACTTTGGTCTTTGGAAGAGTTTAAAACATGCAAACTTGTCCCCTAACTCAAATTTGTCCCCCCTCTTCATGTTGCATGCACCCTTGGCACACTTTTGAGCTGACGGTGTCCCCTTACATTGTCCCAACAGCCAAGGGAACATGAGGGACAGGAAAATGCACTCCCCCCTCTCGGTCGACCCACCGGTCACATGCACGAGACCTTGTTGCGGCTCCCGATATGCTTTGTTTTTGAACCCTCTCATCTCATCCTCATGCCACCACATGCTGCCACATGTCAAGATCTGGTGCAAAGTGCACTTCTTTGTCCCTCTTGTCCCTTATTTTTAGGGTGTAACTCCACATCACCCCGGATTAACCATGGTTAAGCCTACTTAGTGTTAAACATGAGTTTGAATGCAAAGAAGTGGGTGAAATGTTTAAAATCCATACTTAGCCATTTTTTGAATTTCAAATGCATATTTTCCCTCCCAAGCTCACTCTCCTTGCTGATATCTTTGCCAGAAATATGTATAGACCTCATATGCCGAAAATGAAAAGTTGTACATATCTTGCAAACCCCACACTATTATAACAGCATATCCTTCTCAAAAATGCCTTCAAATGATTCTAACCTTGTATCCAAAGGTGGTCTACATTATTTTTTATGGTCAGATGAAGTTTCCATTCATAAAAACGTATTTTCAGATCGTAGACACGTATGATTCAAAGGCAAGGAAAGAGGCGGATGATCTTTATCGGAAAAAAATTCTATGTTGTTGGGATCCCATTTCATGTCGCTCCCTCCTCCATCCTCCCCCCAGACGGATGGCTACTAGACTGATCACTTCTTTCTTCCCGGTGCTCTCCCGGTGAGGGGTGCCAAGCGGCACTTGGTCACGTGTCTGGACCCCCAGTCCAGATCCATCAGGTCTCAAGACTCTGCTTCTTCCACCCGAGCCTCCCTATCTCAAGCATGTCCCAGGGCCCCTCTCCATAAACAGTGACCCACCAGGCTTACTAAGAGGCACCGCCTTCCTACCAGACACAAACTCCCCAAGCATTCTACAGTCTCAACTTGGTCATCAACGCACTGCAAGTTACTCCCATCCGGCCTTGAGTGTTAGGTGATGTTGTTGGGGTGTTGCTCCTTCTTCCCTCCCCCACACCGTCATCTCTTTCTTCTTCGTTTCTGGTTTCTCGGCCTCTGTTGTTTCCTTCTCTTCCTCTCCTTCTCTCATTGTATTTCGGGCGACCCGTTTGGGTCCTCTTGCTGGGTTTGTTTGCTTTGTACTCTGTAGTCCCATTGACCTACTTTTGTGGTCATGTGTTGGACATTAATAATATTATCTTATCTTATCTTATCTCCTTATTACAAGGAGGCTATGGTCAAGGTAGCAAAAAGCAGTACAAGTTATGTGCCTCCTGGAGACACCAAACTGAGGACAACAATCTTGGATAGAAACTATTCCAAGGTTAATTTGTTGATGGAGGAGATGAAGGTCACATGGGTGTCACATGAATGCAACATTATCATGGATGAGTGGATAGGTATTAGACACCGTTCTCTCATCAATATCATTGTCTCTTGCAAAGATGGACCGTATTTCTTGAGAGCAATTGATTGTTCTGGGAAGCGGAAAGATGCTGAGTTTCAATTTTAGATTTTGAAGGATGCCATTGAGGATGTTGGACCTTCAAATGTTGTCCATCATCATGGAGGCATTTTATGTGTGTAGAGCAATAGGAAAGCTAGTGGAGTGTGCCTACAATCATATTTATTGGACCTCGTGTTGCGTGCATGCCATGAACAATGCATTGAAAGACATAGGGAAGATTCAGTGGGTCAACAAGATAGTGAATGAGGCCGGGACATGCGAAGTTCATATGTAATCACCACACATCATTGACACTTTCAAAAAAAAATTCGAAGAAGGAATTCCTGAAACTAATTGACACCCGCTTTACATCCTATTTTATTTTGTTGGAGAGGATGCTTGAGTTATAGGAGCCCCTGTAAATTATGATTATGACACAAGATTGGACTAGGTGGCATGAGTCCAAGACAAAGCAAGGGAAGAGAGTGAAGGAAGTGGTGTTGAGGGAAACATTTTGGGTTGATGTGAAATACATCACATCAATTATAACTCGCGTCATCAAATATGGGGATTCTAACAGCCCCAATCTTGGTGAGATCTATGAGTGCATTGATAGCATGCTTGGGCAAATGAAGGCAACTATTCGGTGAGGGACCCCACTTTGGAGTTCTACCATGAACATATTCAACCCATCATTCAACATAGATGGGAGAAGTTGAACACCCCACTTCATATGGTTGCATATGCATTGAATCCCAAATGGTATGTGGAGAGGCCAAGTAGAGTTATCCCTTTGGATGACGATGAGGTGAAGAAGGGCCTTATGAAGGCCTTTAAAAAAATGTATAGTCCACAGGAGGCTTCATAGATCAGGTTGGAGTGGCTTGACTTCACTGAACTTGATGGATACAAAACTTCAAAAAAGATGGATAGGATAACATTGGCACATGACAAGCTGGTGAGTTGGTGGCAATTGTATTAGCGTCAGGGCTGCTGAACACTTGCAATTCGCCTTCTTTCCCAAGTTTCTAGCTCCTCTATCTCTGAGAGGAATTGGTCTACATATGGTTGGATCCATTCTATTAAGAGGAATAGGCTTACCTCTATGAGCGGAGAAGCTTGTAGTTGTACACAATGCTTTGTGTCTTATGGATCACAAGACAACTAAGTACAAGTAGACCCAACATTACGGTGGGATGTAGATCCCGAGGAGCCGAGGCAAGTAGAAGAGGACAATATTATGCAACGGGGATTGATTGGGCTTTCCTTTGAGGACGAGGATGATAGTTCCAACGAGGAGTTCATGGATGTTGCTTCAGATGTTGATTCTGATTTTTAGGCTGAAACTTGTCCTCTTCTTTTTGTAATATTGACAATTGTTGGTGTATTTGAATTTGAGATTAATGATATGAATATCAGCTATTGTCACTTGATCAATCAGAATGGTTTTATAATTTATTTCAGCTTATTTAATTTTAAGTCTCAAATTGAAATGGTTTTATTAAATTATGTATAACTATATTTAATATTTTGAACTCAAGGTTTTGGGCTATTAGTGAGTTACAAGTAGTTTGTAATCATCAACCCAAGTTCCATTCCCATTAAGTTCATTGGACGCTTTCAATAGGTGGCCATGGGGATACCTTGAGGTAGGGGTCGAACTTCTCCATATGGACCAAGCGGAACATAGTGGGGTGCTCTAAATGTGGATCGCTCAGCGGACATTAAGTACCATAAGCCAACCCCCATGTCCCACTTAGAGAAAGTGCTCCTCCAACCACTCCGAGTTCATAGCTCAGTATATTAAAAGCGTTTAGAATAGAAAATGAACTCAACGTCTTGTGTTATTGGTGAGTTACAAGTAGTTTGTAATCATCAACCCCAGTTCCATTCTCATTGAGTTCATTAGATGCTTTCAATAGGTGGCCATAGGGACACCTTGAGGTAAAGGTCGAACTTCTCCATGTGGACCAAGCAGAACATAGTGGGGCGCTCTTAATGCGGATCACTCAATGAACATTAAGGACTCAAGCCCACCCCCATGTCCCACTTAGAGAAAGTGCTCCTCCAACCACTCCAGTTCATAACTCTGGTATATTAAAAGCGTTTAACACCAAAGTTCAGCCGATGGGGATTGGGTGGATTGGTTAAGTCAAATGGTTGTGTCCGACACCACCCAAGTTCAAATCCCACTAGCCTGGCACAAGCTCGTTAGGGGTGGTATGTGCGTCGTTTGTGGCAAATAGATCTTGTTTGTAGTGCTTGTGGTGGTTGATTGTCTTCAAATGTAGTGTCGATAGTGGCAAGTTGTCTTCATGGTTGATTGTCTTCGATTGTAATGCCAATCGTGATTGCCAGATTGTATTCACGGATTCATAGTTCCCGATCAAAAGCGTTTATGGGAAAGGGTCCTATCAACCTTGTTTAACTATAAAAAAACTATATTTAATATTTCTAACTAGTAATAATTTAAATTTATTTGATATTTATAATTTCAAGTTTCAACTTATTTAAATCTCAAATGGTTTTATTTCAGCTTATTTATATAGTTTAGTCACTATATTTCTATATTTAAATATTTATATTTTTTTAATCAATTGTCCCCTCGGTGTCCTCCCATTGTCCCCAAAAGTTAGATATTTTTGTCGTCCCGAAACCATGTCTCGAAGTCTTAGGTAACTCTGCGGTAAGGCCCTTCTTATTTTGAGTGCATAACCATCTATACCAAACAAATTATTCCAATTTTAGATACAAGGACACCATTACCATATTCTATGTACAAAGGGTTTAATGTAAATCAATTAAATTCTCCATTTGATTGATCCATGTGACAAGATCCTTTCCATCAAACTTGTGCATCTCCACTTATGGTAACATATTTCGTGCCCCGTAATGCTGCAAGGTGAATGTTGAGATTGTGCCAATGAATTTGGGTTGCTTGGAGATCTGTGTGACCAGGCAAGGAGTTGGCTTGTGGTAATATTTGCAAACTAGCCAAGGCTATTGAGATATGCACCATGATTTCTCCTCGGTGTGTCCAATTGTAATGTCCGCTTTTTCAAATTAGTCTCATTTGAAGATTTCTTGTCATTTTTCTTCCCGTGGCCAAGAAGAAATGCCACGTGAACAAGTCCTTGGGTTTCATTTTGCTTTCTTTCATTGCTATTAATGTTTTTCTTTTGTATTTTCCTCTCTAAGGCAGGTCAGTGGGTTGGAGAACTCCCGAAATGAAAATAGAAGATAAAGCAAGCTTCCTAAGAGGTCGGTCTTGGGGTAATTCACCCCTTAGACCTTTGGCGCCACCAAAGGGGTATAAGAGGAGTCGCATAGGCTCATTTTCATCATCAATTTTGGCATATACACTTTCTACTTGGTTCTAGGGCTGATTGCTCTAATCCAACTCCACTAAAGGGTGAAAATCCATTAGTGTGGCATCCAAGGAGGACGAAACCTTTCTTTGTGGCATATTGGAGAATGAAAAACTCTCCAAATTGGTGGTGTGAAGGCAAATATTGAAGACCATCTTGTTGGTTTGCAATTAGGGCATCAAGGAGAAGTCATTTCAAGAGTTTTTGCATTGTTTGGAGCCCCTCTCCTAGGGAGTGACTAGGGTTAGAGTGTTTTTGGGTGCCTTCTAGGCACTGAAACTTCATTATTATTTGATATTCAAATTTCTCATAATTTATAAGGCTGGTATCTTCCATATTTTGTAATTGTTGGGGTTTGGAGACCTCATTTTAGCTATTTTTGTGGACTGCACTTCTGCTGTCCTAAAATAAATTGCAGCTGGGTATTATTTCAGATTTGGCACATGTTTTGGCTTGGTAATGGTTCCATTAATTATATATAATTTGGAGAAGCATTGGTATATTTAATTTCAGCTTGTTTGATGGGTTAACATGCAAATTTCAGTTCGATGCTAGGGTTTCAAATAATATTGGATCTGCTGTTATAAAAATCAGATTACATTCAGTTTGAAGTTTGTGTGATTTCCTTGTTTGTGTGTTTCAGACCTAGAAAGGGATACTACACCAATTTGTCCTTGATTGCATCAAAATCATCTTTTTCACCATTGCAAAGTGTATGTTGTGCACATCATACTCAAGCTAACTCACTTTGTGATATGTCGAAAAAATTCCTAGGACCACAAATCCCACAAGTCTTGTTTCTAATTCCATATCCTCTTTCTAAGGAGTTTAAACTGCAGAGATTGCACCCTTACCTATGCCTCTAGTTTGTGGCCTTGTAATGGATTAGGATTTAGGATTCATGGTTTAGGGTTTATGGTTTAGAGTTTAGGGTACTAAAAATAGGGTTATCAATGGCTTATACCATTGTGATCGTCTCTCGAAGACGAATCCAATGAATGCTAGTACCAAAGAGTGCGCAAATCCCAAAAACTAGAGTTATAGGTGGTGGATGCCATCATGGCACTGTCTAACAACTATTTTGCGCAAATGTGCAAAAACTTCCAAACTTTTTTAATTAAAAAACCTTAAACAATACTACACTAACGGAAAATATAAATTTCTTCTAGATCCCAAGTTATGTTTTTTCAATCTTACGACCCTCAAAACAACACTAGGCAAGACCAAAAATAATGCCTCGTAAACCTTGCCCAAATCGAAGCTCTTATACCACTTGTAATGAAATTAGATAGATTCATAATAGATCGAGTAGCAACACACAAAAAACAAAACAATAACAATGCTTTGCAATTATAAAAGCATAATAGAGTAGATCTAGTGATATGATTGAGATTAGAGTAGAATATGTCTCGGCTGTCTCAAAGGGGCAACCACCACAACCTTACAATAAGAACAAAATATGCAAGATAATGTTCAAGTACAAACCACAAACTCCTATATATACCCTACTTAGGCAATGGTTGTTCTACAGGCTGACCCTATTAACAATATGCAAACATAGAGAAATATGACATGACAAGATAATAGATTATGTTACCCATGGGTCGGCTATAAATTACAACTTATAGGTTAAGGGTGTAGCAACAAGTAGGAACTTGCAAATGGATCTGTGTGATGGATTTTAAATGGTATAACCTCTAGGATTACAAATCATATTGGTATCAAATAAGTTCAAAATCCAAAGATTTCTAGATTAGAGGCATAGCATTGTTTTCCAGATCTTTGTCATTGACAAGAGCAGGGGAAAAGAAAGATGAAGGAGAATTATAAACAGAGCAGCCTGAAATCGGTACCAAGAAATGGAGAAAGGAATTTAAAGTCCAAAGTTAAGCTTCAATGGAGAAAGATTCATCAGTCCAAAAGGTAAGGTTTCTCAATCTTGCAAATAAATGTGACTAATTTTACTAGTTCAGTTAATGAATTATTGACTTTAATGGCTCATCAATTTGGTGCTGCAAAAGAGCAGGAAGATGCTTACAACAAAAAGGAGTCTTTTGGGTATAGAGAGAGTTTGAGTACTGCAGGTCTTCAGCCACCATTTAAAATGGGATCTAAGGTAGACAGTAACCATTTGAGAGGGTATTTAATGCTGAAAAATTGAACCATTAGTTGAAACAACTTGAGATCTACTTCAATATTCAAGAAGTGAGTAAAGATGAGCAGAAAATCTTTTTGCTAGACTCAAAATGGGTGGATGTGCACTTGTTTGGTGGAAAGCTGTGGAGTCGCTCAGGTTTAGCAAGAAGGCATCAATAACTAAGTGGGATGAATTCAAGAGTCAACTTCAGGAACAGTTTTATCCTCTAGGGCATGAAGTAAAGCAAACACTCAGATGGCAATTCTTTAAGCAAGGGAAAGGACAAAGTGTACAAGAATACACAACTGAATTCTGTACGCAGGCCATAGTGTTGAGGATTTCTCTCAAAGATTCACAGGTTTTAATGAAATGCATTGGAGCGCTGCATAGTCGTATCCAAAGACCTTAGTCACCACATTCGCCAAATTTCAAATGAAAAAAAAAAGGGAGAAAGTTCGTTCAGATTGATGAAATTTATCAGCATGTATGTAACATTAAATAAACATTTAAGTATAAGAAAGTAAATGTTTTCTTATACTTTAAATTATATTTTGTGTATATACGTCCAAGATGTTTGAGAGTGATTTCAGACATCTAGGAGCTATAATGCAGATTCTAGGTTTTGGAGGTTCCTATCAGATTTCAGACTTAGCCAGATTTCAGGGTTTCAGGGCTTCACACTTGCCGTATTTTAGGGTTTCAATATTTCAGGTTATATTAGGTATGAAGGTAGTATGATCTATTGCAGCATACCTTGAAATGTGAAATTACAAGTATATTTCTTTTACTCAAATTTAATCACGAATTTTATCTTTGATTTTTTTAGCAATGAATTTCTTACGAATTTTATCCTCCACGAAGTCAAATACGGTGACTTAGCCAGAGACAAGTGCTACTTTCAGTCCCACAAATATTGATCAAGTCAACGTACAAGCTCAATATACAAAGAAGGATAATAGGAAATGACAGGAAGGTAGTTCTTCAAATAAAAATCAACAAGGTGCCACAAAAGCGAAAGGCAAAGAAAATTGCAAAGGAAAGGGCAAGAAAGTTGCATCCTCTTCACATAAATGCAAGGATCCAAAGAATCATTGTGACCATTGTAGCATAGACAAACACACCAAGGAGAAGTGATAAAACTACCAACAAAATTACATCCGATAAACAAGAAAAATGATGATTCCAAAAAAACTGTCAAGGTATTGTGTAAGGTAAGTATATTGGAGGTAGTTACAATGTAGATAAGGAAGTTGCTTGTACAATAATTCATAAAATTGCAAAATGACTAGCAAAAGATTCCATTTATGAGGAAGAAAGGACAAGACGCTTTCACATCAAAATCCCAGTCAAGAAGACCAAAGTTCGTGTACTCTTTGATTCCGGTTCACAAGCAAACCTCATAACCAAAAGATTCATGAAAAAGCTTGGGTTGGATACATATCAGCATCTGCATCAATACCCTTGGGGATGGTGCAAAAGGTTGAAATGAAAGCTGCCAAGCAATGCAAAATCAAATTTTGTATAACGCAGACGTCAATGATGAGGTAGAGGTAGACGTAGTATGATTGGACACATGTGGGGTCGCATTTGGCAGCCCATATGTGTATGATAGGAATGCCATTTTCTCAAGGAAGATAATAAGTACCACCTAATCAAATATGGAGAAGCCTATATCATCCAAAATCAAAAAGGAAAGAAGAAGATTTTCATGGTAACCGCAAAGTGCCAACCAAGCCAAGAGGCATATCAATGAAAGTAAGGATTTTGTGCTTTTACTTTTGAAGCCTCGAGATGAAAGTGGACCAGTAGAAGTAAATAGTTTCCAAGGAGGCTGTACAAATCAGCAAAAGGAAGAAAGTGAAAATCTGGTCCAATCACTCAAGAAAGTGTTCCAAGAACCCAAGGGTTTACCGTGAAGGAGGGTTAAACATGAAATATAACCGCAGCTTGATGCACCTTTGCCCAATATAGGATCGTATATGCAGTCCATTATGGAGAGCAATGAAGTCAAGAGACAACTTTATGATTTATTTGAGAAAGGAATAATTAGCCCAAGCACATCCCCAAGCAATTCACCTAACGTTATGGTTCCAAAGAAGGATGGCACATGGAGAATGTGCATAGACTAGAGCCTTAAACAAGATTACCATCAAGAACAGCACTATCCATTACCAAGGATATACAACTTGATATATCAGCTACAAAATGCAAAGTTTTTCACCAAACTTGACTTGAGATCTGGCTATCATCAAGTATGAATGAAGGAAGAAGACATTTCAAAAACTGCAATCAAGATAATGGAAGGACTTTAAGAATGAGTAGTATTACCTTTTGATTTATTCAATGCTCCTGCCACTTTCATGAGAGTTATTAATGATGTGTTGCACCCATACCTTGACTCCTTTGTACTTGGATAATATACTCACTTTTAACCAGACATGGGCAGACCATTTATTTCGTTTGAATTCTTTTGTGCTTGGATGATATACTAGTTTTTAATCAGTCATGGTAGAGCAGTTATTTCATTTGAAATAAGTTATAGATATTTTAAAAGAGAACAAATTGCTTTTGAAAATTCAGAAATGTGAGTTTGCAAGAACATGATCAGTGTATCTTGGGCATGTGGTTGGAGGAGGCCAACTTCGGATCGATCTGGCAAAAGTTGAGACAGTAATTGACAAAGTTGAAGCAATTTTGAAGTGGCCAAGACCATCAACCATGACCGAAAGTTTGAAGCAAGTAGCTTCACAGGGGCTGTTCAATAGTTGAGGAAGTTCATAGCATCATTTTCTTCCATTGCTGCTCCTGTTCACACCATAACTGCAAGTGATAAGAACGGGTAAGGATCAACAAATAGATTTTGACATTTTGAAGCAAAATATATGTAGTGCTCCAATTTTAGCTTTGCCTGAATTGCAGCAACATTCGAGATTGAAACCAATGCAGGTAAGTATGCTGCGGGTGTAGTATTAATGCAAGGGAAGAGGCCTATTTGTTACCATTCTAAATCGTATGGTGGGGTAGTTATTAACTATCTAACCTATGAAAGCGCTCTATTCTTTAGTGCAAGCAGTAAGAAGTGAAAGAACTATCCTCTTCGCGAGCACACAGTCATCTATACCAATAACCGACCACTGCAATATCTCCAAACTCAATCTAGGCTTCAGCAAACAAGCCATCTTAGATGAATGGGATTCTTCTAACAATTCCATTTGGTGATAAAGTACAAGAAAGGCATCACAACAAATTCGCTGACACACTCTCTAGGCCTCCAATGAAAACATTTTCTGTTACTGGCACAATCATGAAGCTTTGATCCATTCATCCATGAGATATATGGAGAAAAGTTCTAAATTGAAACAAATTTTAGAGAGGTATATCAGCAATTGAAGAGTAATCCGAATCCAAGGTGGGCTACTTCACAAGTTGGGCAAGCTATGCATTCCACAAGATGGAGGAGTACATCTTATTGAAGAGGCACATTCATCGGGTGTTGCCTGCCATTTTGGTGTTGGAGATACTATTCGCAAAGTATGTCTATTGACCCAACATTGAAGAGCAAGTTTCCAAGTTCATTAGAGGGTGTGCTCTTTCATCTTTGTGGTACAAGTAAGCCTAGCAATAGGAAGCTTGGTTTGTATATGCCATTTGTGGTACCCAATAGACCATGGGAAATCATATCCATGGATTGTTTTGAGGATTATCAATGTTGAAAGAAGGCCATGTTGTGGATAGGTTTAGTAAAATGTACATACTCGTGCCTTGTAAGAAGGCCATCTAAGACCGTGAAGCATCTGAATTGTTTTTTGTCAAACATAAGGATTCATTTTGGTTTGCCCGACTCCATTGCATCAAATAGAGATTCAGGGTTATTTGGGTGGATTCTAGGCAATAATATGGGAGAAGATGGGTACCAAGTTGATGCAGACAACCACTTTCCAGTAACAAACGGATGGGAAAACTGAAGTAGCCAATAGAACTTTGGTTCAGCTCTTAAGGAGGTGTAACAGAAGGTATCCAAGGTCTTGGGCTGATCAACTTTCATATATTCAGCACTCTTATAACAGCATTGCATACATCCACCCAAAAGTCTACTTTTAATTTGTTTATGGAAAGCAAGAAGAAAGCGAACAAGTAGAACATGATGGGGAAAACAAAGCCCTCAAATTCATTGAGAGGATCAAGCAAATCCACTGAACAAGTTAGTGATGATGCTTTCAAATTGAATTTACCTTCATGCATGAGGATGTATTCAGTTGTAAATATGGACAATTTGTGATTGTTTGATCCATCCATGTTGGATTCGGAAGTAGAAAAGCAAGTGCTTCCATCGAAAGAAGACTCTGCACCGAATGCAGTTCAGGAGCTTGAGGAAGATTTGGTATTGGCAAAGAAAATTACAACCACATGAAGGAAGCAGCAAGAGCCATGGCACATCAGGCTCAAGAGGCTAACTGCCTAAGAAGGAAAATGATACGAGAAAGAGAAATTTGAGGAATTATATCCTCATCTCCTTCTGGAGACAAAAGCCTTCTCAATCGGGGAGGTGTAATCCAAAATGGATCATGATATATTTGACTCAGCTCAAATATCAATCAATGCCAAGTGCTGAAACCTGGAATCCTGAAATTTACGAAGTATTGAAGCTTGTCAATATATTCCAAATTCTATTTTGCTTGTTAGTTGTTTCAACCCGATAGGTCTTAAGATCCATTTCAAAGGTCCTGAAATGGTATTATTCCTTTACATTCATTTTATGAAAGAAGTATAAGAAAGTAATATGTAAATATCATGTATAAAATAAATGTAAAGTACCAAAATTTATATGCTTCATTAAAACCATAGTTACACGGGGGCGGGTCCCCCTATTTTGACACGTCGGGACGTCCCGGACATCCCGGGACGCGAGGGACGTGGGGGAAGCATTTCCCCATGTTTCCCTTTTTTTCTAGGAAACGTCCCCGGGACGTCAGCGTTGGGAAACGTCCCGGGGGCGGGAAATGTGGGGGCGTGGGAATGCGTGGGGGACGTCCGTAGATGTCCCCTACGAATTTATTTCCTTTTTGGCATTTTTTTCCTTTTTGGTCAAGTACAGAAAAAAATTGCCATTTTTGGAAAAGGTCCAGGAAGATGTAGCGAAAAAAACTTGCATGTGCCATAACTTTCATTCGTGAGCTCCGTTTCAGGTGTCGTTTTCTTTAAAAGTGCATATTTTCTTGAGCTCTATGCATTGATGGCAATATTTTTCTTATTTTCATAAAATCAATTTTTACACCTTTTTGGACCAAGCAACTTCTTGCAAACTTCTGAAAGAATCATGAGTATTAAGGAATGTATTTGATGTTTATGAGTTCAAGTTTCACCTTATTTAAATCTCAAATGGTTTTATTTCAGCTTATTTATATAATTTAGTCACTATATCTTTATATTTTAAATATTTATATATTTTTTAATTAGCCGTCCCCCACCGTCCCCAAAATTTAGAAATTTTTTGCCGTCCCGAAACCCCGTCCCCCGTCCCGCCATCCCCCCGTCTCAGGTAACTATGATTAAAACCGGATAAAAGATCAATTCGAAAGCAAGGAAAACAGGTCAGCAAAGAAAGCTACAGGGCAACCTTGGCTGTTTTGGGGAATCGAAACAGAAAAGGAAAGAGAAAATCTGGAACAGAAAAAAAAAATTTTTCTTAGGAAAAGGGAGGAGATCAGATTTCGGAAAAGCACAGAATTGTGCAGTGGAGATGTTTGAAGGTGGAACACCAAAGAAATAGCGATTGCAGGTTCATGGCCATAATCAGATCAACTCATTTGCTGCGTATGATAACCCTTTATATTGTACATCATTGTTGATTGTAATAAAAGAGCTGAGGCACCATTAGAGGCTGGAGTTTTCCCTACACTAAGGTTTTTCCAGGGTATATCAGTGTCAATTGTGTGATTGTCATGGTGTGTGTTTCAACTTTCAGTATCTATATTGCATTTACTTTCCATAATTGAGTTTAATTCTGGTCCCATTACAATTATAAATCAGTAAATATCAGCAAGTAGGAACTTGTGAATAAATCTGTGTGATGAATTCTGAATGGATTAAATTTAGGATTACAGATCAATATGTAGCATGTAGGAAAGTTAAAATGAAGTGTCTCAATCTCTACTTCCTATAAAATTACACAAGTCAAAAATCTTCATACCCAAGGTGTTTTAGGTCAGTCCATTTTCAGATTGAAAAAAAGGGTTCTCATACAATTTCCCACACTCTTGATGTTCTACAGTGTATAAACATTTAGGTGTAGAAGAGAAAAAATTAATACGTTTTACAACGTGATTATGGATCCAGTGGTAAATTTGTCTGGCTTGTAAAGAGTCTACGAAGGTCCCATTTTTATTAGTGAAAGGCCCAACACCTCATTAAGGAATGAGGCCAGGCCGAGAACATGTCCCAAGCAAACAAGCCCAAACAGAAACCTCTTGATCCTTGGCAGCTTAGCCGAAAGGGGCTAATCATTTGTGCCACCCAAAAATGTTGAATCAAGTTTGTTTCAAATCTCAATAAAAGTGATCAGTGATAAAACACAATTGTGGAAACTGCAATGAGCAAAATCTCTGGTAAAAATAAACTTAATAAATTATGATGAACAAGAAATAGCAACGAAGCCATACTAATTTACTAACCCAATTACATCATTGAAGCAAACACTCAAACTGTAATAAAGTCTGTATTTATAATCAGGCAAATAGAACAATTACGTGATTCTTCAAGCTTCTAAAATAACCTAGTGGTTCTAATACTAATGCAACCACCCAACAACATGTAACAAATAATTACAAGGGTGTCTCAAACAAATGCATGCCCCGTTTTATTTATTAACCAAACCTTATTACCAAACATTTATTTGAACCAATAACCAAATAACAATTGCTTCACTAATGAAGTTGCTTTGCTCATAAAAAGTGAGCAAAATGTCCACCAAAGTTAAAATCGTTAAAAAGAATCGACACCTAAAAAGCCATCATGAATCCAAGTTCAAGTTTCATTCTAATTTGGCAGAAGAGTTACCTTGACAGCAGGGTTACCTCACAGACATTGGCAGCTTAATCCAAGGAGGCCTATGATTGGTTTGACCCTAAAAAGATTTATAAGTGAATTTGTTACAAAACTCCAGCAAAAAGAGTAAACAAGGTTTCATGGTTTAAGGTATTGTGCAAAGTCATCAATACTCTGATTTAACAAAACTGATATTAAAAGGTTCCATGTTTTAAGGTATTATACCTAAGTCATCAATACTCTGTTTTAAAAAAATGAATTAAAAAGGTTTAATGTTTTTGGATATCACAATAAAAACGTCAATACTCTAATTTAAAAACCAGAAATAAGGTTTTATGTTTTTGGGTATCACACCAAAGCCGTCAATACTCTCATTTAAAAAATCAATAGATTCTATATTTTTGGGTGTCACGCCAAAACGGTTAATACGCGAATTTATTTTAAAAGGAGGTTTTGTCTTCATGAATACTGTGATTAAAAAGACTGAATTATGATGTTTCATATAGGGTATTACACTATACTCATCAGTATTCTGAGAGAAAAGAAAAGAAATTAAGAGACTTGATGCTTTTGGTATTATATCGAAGTCACGGATACTCTGAGTCTGAATGTTTTAAAGAAAAGGTACAGTTACATGGAGAGCACATACATAAGATGGAGCATCTGCAGCGCAAACGACTCTGGTTCTCTGCAGTTCTAAATGGGCAGGCAGTTGTCCCATGGGAACATCTGCTATGTCCACTGCTGACACTCTTTTCTCGGACATTTTCTGGTTATTTCTCACAGCTCAAATATTGAAATACAGTGCGCTGAAGAATCCCACCATTCTAAACCCTGCCTAAACCCACGACTATGTGAGTCGGCGCATTTCGCCGGCCTGTGTAGAAGCGTCTAATATAATATTAGAACAATTATTCTTAAACTAGCAATTGCAAATGAGTTGCAAGTTACGCCGGAGAGGGCTTCAATTTTATGTGTATAATTTTATTCAAAGAACAATTCTAGTGTAAAGATAAAGAAGGGAAAGGTGTAGACAGTCAGTTCTTACCCTACAAACGGCCCAGCTATGGCTGCTAGTGACGTAAAATAAAAAACAGAACCATGAGTTAACACCGCGGTCACTCATGATGTCATTTAAAGGATGTGGAGCAATTGCAAATGAGTTGCAAGTTACGTCGGAGAGGGCTTCAATTTTATGTGTATAATTTTACTCAAAGAACAATTCCAGTGTAAAGATAAAGAAGGGAAAGGTGTAGAGAGTCGGTTCTTCTGTCGGCCAGCTATGGCTGCCAGTGAAGTAAAATAAAAAACAGAACCATGAGTTAACACCGTGGTCACTCATGGTGTCATTTAAACGATATGGAGTCAAAGAATAGTAAATATCTATGACTTACAAAAATATCTAAAATCCTAAGCAACTGTAAAGTTAAGCCACCGAATTTGACACTTTCAGCAATGCCTTCTTCAGTAAAAGCGCCTCCGGTGAAAAATAAACAATGGAAAAGGAGGTGGAGGTGCTTTGGAAATGTGTTGTGGAGATGGCTTTAATAGGGTTTCTTGTTTTTTTAGTTGTCATTTTGCGGCCTTCTCGGGCTCTGCGGGATATTAATACCTTGTTGTTTTTTTAGGATTTCTCCTCTGTTGAGTGCCTCTATATAATGACACCTCCCTCTTCAAGTCCTGGTTGTTTCAACGTGGCCGGAGATAGTGGAGCTTTGAGCAATAGCACTGTCAAGAAACATCCTCGGAAGGTTGTCTGAAAGTCTTCCACGAGGTAATGTTTCTCCTCTTGATGTGGTTTTATCCGTGTAGACACCTATAATTACGCTTGAGCAACTTAAATAAGCCTCTCTTCTCATTAAATCAATAAATCACTATTTAATTGGTTTAATTCCCTCCTAAATGGCCCAAATCACACTAAAATCCATCTAAAAGCTTATAAAGCTTGCACATGTATTAATTAATCATCTTGATTAATTAACACACCCCTTATCCACATGAGCCACTAAATGACAAGTTAAACCTCCTAAAGTTAACTCAACTCCATCTAAACCCCCTTATCCATAACTAACTCTACATCTCCATTAGTCCCACCTTCATGAGGATGTGTTGAATCTTTATCCTTTGGCTTATATAAACAACCCTCCTCTACTTCTACACCCACACCTAAATCTCTCAAGAAACAAAAGTAAGCACATAGTTTCATACTAATAGCCTTTTGTCATTCTTGAGCCCTCCATCCTCCATTCTTGAGCAATAAGTCTCACACCCAAGCATCCATTGATGGATCAAAGCAAGCAAATATAATTTGATTGCCATTGGACTACTTAGGTTCATTTTAATGTTAAATTAGGCAATTAAGGAGAATAGAGTTCATTAATTTACATTGTGTTTTGATCAATTTCAAAGTTATAATGTTGAGGGTAGGACTTGCTCATTTCTTCATCATGATGGTGCAATTTCTCATTTTTAGCTAAGTTAGGAAGCTATTTCTAGGTGGTAGTTTTCTTGCTAAAATTGTAGAAACACTTGCACACCTTCAAGCTACGGTGGCAAACATCGCACCAAGTGAACATCTCACTTTCAACCATAGGGAGATCCCTACTAAGAATCCTACACATAATCTTCCCTTATACATTGAGGTAGTTGTCACCCATAGGAAAATCAAACGGGTGCTTATGGATAACAGATCTGGGTTGAACATTTGCACGCTTAAGTTGGTCAAACAGTTGGGACATACGGAGGAAGATCTTGAGTCCCATATTATCACTATCACCGCATACGACAATGCAGAAAGGGAGTCAGCAGGCACCATCACACTGCCCATGGAGGTGGGCCCCACTTGCCATCAGACAAAGTTTCATGTCCTAGACTTGGAACTTCCATATAACATGCTTCTAGGCCAACCATGGATTCATGTCATGCAAGTCATGCCATCAACATTTCATCAATGCATTAAGTTGAAGCATGAGGGACATATGGTTACAATACAAGGAGATTCAGAGCCCTTTGCTCATTGTAGAGCTCTTAATAGCTTTGCATGAAAGGGTACATATGCATGTCCCTCCGCAGATATAGTTGTCCCTCTCCAGTCTGAGGCCATGGAATCCCGAGTGGATTCAGATTCTCTTAGTTCTTGCGCTCATGGTGCGTCTACTTCAACATCTCCATTTGATTCATGGGAGATGAAAATCCTTGAATATGGCTGGGGAGTATAATGTACAACAAGCGCTCTTGGTTTCAGACCTCTCATTGTCGCCCAAGACCGAGAGGGTCGACCCAACTATCGCTTCTTGAAGACCTAGAGAGGAACACACTATTGGGTCATTCCTACTTGGAGGCTTGTTAGCCGAGGAGAAATTGCTTGATCCACCTACTACTTGGGTCCATGAGGATACTCAGCCATCTTGTTATCAAACCCCAGAATATGAAAAATCTAGTAAAATGATGTACTCCATGGGCTACAAAGGCATAGGATGTGGGAGAAACGAACAAGGACAAAGAGAACTAGTCCCTCTTCCGCATTTCAAAATAGAAAGATACGGCATTAGGATTCACCCTTATGGAGCACACCCCAACGATCAAGACGCTACTTGTTCTGAGCGTGAGGATAGCTCCGACTATCTAGACAGCTGATACGGATTCCCATTGTAGCCAATATGAGGATCTGGCCTCCACGAACCTTTTCATGAACAACATTGTCCTAACCATAACCCCCACGGAACCAACCCTTGACCTTGTATACCCTTCCCTTGTTGAATGGGACCAACAACGTCACATGCCACTAGATTTATTCGAGAATGACGAAGCTATCGCATAGTTCATGGGCATAAGGGATATAATTCCCATTGGAGATCACAAGAAAGGTTTCTTTATTGACTTAGATACCTGTGCCTACTTCGAAGGAGGAGGAACTTCATGGGTCGAAAAAATTTAAAGAAAACCGAGGGCAAAAGTTCCAATGTAAAGCCTCGGCAAAAATCAAAGTCCAAGTCGCATAGTGAAAACCTCTTTGAGGCACTAGTTGACAAACAAATAAGAAAATCAAAGGACAAACAAAGTGACCACGCCAAGGATGAAAATCTCATGGAGACATCCTTGGATGAAGATCTCAACCTACCTCTTGATCCTACGCGTATGGAGGACTTATCAAAATTACTAGTCGAAGAAACCATTGATGTCAATATTGGTATAGAAGAAGATCCCAAGATAGTAAAATTGGGAGCATCACTCTCGGCTAGAGAACAAAAGACGTTCACTATGCTGCTGCGAGAGTTTATTGATGTGTTCGCATGGTCTTACAAAGACATGCTGGCTTAGATCCGACTTTGGTCATGCACAACCTAGTCGTGCACGCAGACGCTAAGCCTATCAAATAGAAGCTCAAAGATGCACCCAAGAGTGGCCCTATTGGTTAAAGAAGAGTTGGAAAGATTGCTTGCAACAAGATTCATCAGGCCAATTGATTATTCTGAATGGATATCAAACATTGTTCTTGTCTAGAAAAAAACCTATCGGTATCCAAATCTGCATGGATTTTAGGGACATCAATAAAGCTTTCCCTAAAGATGATTTTTCGCTGCCCAACATTGACATGATTGTTGACTCAACAACAGGGTACGAGATGCTATCACTCATGGATGGCTTTTCGGATATAATCAAATTAAGATAGCTAAGGAAGACCAACACAAAATAGCTTTTACGACTCCTTGGGGCACCTTCTGCTATCAGGTGATGCCATTTGGCCTTAAAAATGTAGGAGCTACCTATCAGTGGGCAATGATAGTGATTTTTCATGATATCATGGAAGACTACGTGGATGACATCCTAGGAAAGTCTAAAACAAGAGAGGATCATCCTGTCATTTTACGGCGTATCTTTGAATGCCTACGTGAATACAAAGTCAGGCTGAATCCAAAGAAATGTGTCTTCGTGTGCTATCCGGAAACTATTGGGCTTCATTGTGTTAAGACGAGGTATTGAGGTAGACCCTGCTAAAGTGTCTGCTATCACTAAAATGCCTCCACCTGAGATTATCAAGCAACTGTGCAGCTTACAGGAGAAAATTCAAGCCATTCGCCACTTCATCTCCCAGCTTACAGATAAATGTCACTCATTCACCCATTTGCTTAAAAAGATGCCACTTTCATTTGGGGACCCAAGCAGCAAGCAAGCCTTTGCTTTGCTTAAACACTACTTGGCTAATCCACCTCGTCCTCATGCCTCCCACTCGGAGAACCACTCTTGCTCTATATTTCCACTACACATTTTACTATTGGTGCGTTGCTTTCACCCAATATGACCTTGGTCATAAAGAGAAAGCGGTGTACTATCTCGAGTCACACCTCATCGCCTATGAGCTCAATTATCCTCAAATTGAAAAGGCTTGCTTGGCCATTGTTTTTACTTTTCAAAAACTTCGCCATTACCTGTTGAATTCTAAGACCAAGCTCATATCCAAGGTTGACCCACTCAAGTATTTATTGTCCAAACCCACCCTCACAGGTAGAATGGCTAATTGGATCATTCTACTCAGTGAGTTTGACATAGAATTTTTCCATCAAAATTCGGTTAAAGGACAAGTACTTGTGGACCAAATAATGCGAAGCACCTTTGCAAGGCATAGAACCTTTGAGATCTAATCTGGATCTCGCCGATGCTTCCTTGCTCTACATTGAAGAATTTGTCGTATGGCATATACATTTTGATGGATCCTTTATGTCTCATGGTTCGGTGCAGGAGTGGTTCTCATTACTCCTTTTGGCGATCCTATACCATAGGCTTTTTTCGCCTAGGCTTCCCTTGCACAAACAACATTGCAAAATATGAGGCACTCATTGCAGGGATGAAACTAGCCATCAAGTGGAATGTTCATCATGTCAAGGTTGTGGGTGATTCGCAATTAATTATCAAATAGGTTAATGATGAATACAAGGTTAAGGATGACAAGCTCATACCTTATAAGAAGTTAGTAGAAACTCTAAAGGAGTACTTTGTGCGCATTACTTTTGAACAAATCCCAAGAGCGCAAAATAGGTCAGCAGATGCCATGGCAATGGTGGGTTCTATGCTTCGTATTCCACCAAAGAATAATGACATGTCGTTCTTTGTAGAAAATCTACGCCAACCACGTATGACATGCCAGAATCTTGTCTGGCTTGTGATGTTGTTGGTCCCCATTCCCCATGGTACGAACCCATTTTTACCTATCTTAAGGACAACACGTTCCCTCCCGATATCTCCCATTTTGAAAAGCAAAGCCTGATTCGCCAAATAGCCCGTTACACCCTTTTAGGAGGTACACTTTATCGTCGTGGCTATGATGGGAATCTATTACGTTGTCTGGATGTGACGGAGTCAATCCAAGCAATCAAAGAAGTGCATGAAGGGGTGTGTGGAGCACATACAAACGGAATGGTCTTGGCTAAGAAACTTGTTGAGAGTAGGTTACTATTGGCCTACCATGGAAACTGATTGTTGCAATTATGTCAGAAAATGTGTACTTTGCCAAAAGTATGGAAATTTCATTCATGCTCCGTCACAACCATTGCAACCTATCACTACCCCATGGCCATTCTCCAAGTGGGGACTTGACTTAATAGGAAAACTTACTCCTACCTCATCTGATGGTCATACACATATCATCACAACTACAAAATACTTTACAAAATGGGTGGAGGCTGTCCCTTTAACCTATGTCACAGGAGCCCAAATTTCTAAATTTATCATGAATCACATTATCTATCGATATGGTATTCCCGCAACCATCATTACAGATAATGGGAAGTCATTTAAGAACAAAAATGTGATAGGTCTTTGCTAAAGGTTTCAAATTAGGTTAAAATGGTCCACACCATATTACCCTAAAATGTGATAGGTCTTTGCTAAAGGTTTCAAATTAGGTTAAAATGGTCCACACCATATTACCCTCGGGGTAATGGACAAGTTGAGGCAACAAACAAGACTTTGGTAAGGATAATGGAGAAGATGGTCAGCAAAATAGGTCGAACCGGCACCTACAAATTCATCCACCCTTTGGGCTTACCAAACATCCATTCGCACTCCTACAGGTGCGACACCATATTCCCTAGTGTTCGAGATAGAATCTATCATCCCTTTAGAGATCAAACTTCCATCCTAGAATTTCTCTTCGGGACTATCTAGGATAAGGATGAGGATTATCGAGTGGCAAGATTGGCTGAGTTAGAGCTCCTGGATGAGAGGCGCATTCATGCTCTTAATCACCTGAAAGTGTATTAACACGAGTCTCCCAAAACTACAACAAGAGAATCATCCCTCGTCAGTTTGAGGTTGGTGATTTAGTCATGAAGGAGAACCAATTCAACACTAGAGCAGAGCGAGAAAAGAAAGGGAAGTTCGAACCACATTGGTTGGGACCCTATGTTATAGTTTCCAAGTACGGCATGAGGCGTAAACCAGCTCACCCCAATGGTGATGAGCTTTGGGAGCCCATGAATGCCATGCATCTTAAGCGGTTATATGCTTGAACATGGCGTAAGGAAGTTAAAAGATAAAAAAATCAAAAAATCAAAAAAAGATCAAAAATCAAAAAAAGAAAAAGAGAAAACAGGTCGTCCACTAGTGAAAACCACGCAATTGTGGCACTTTGGACAAGTCCTTGGGTGAAAACCGGTTTCGGCGCCTCGGGAGGATTCGTTGTTCACAAGCATCTTGTATCTGGAGGGTAGTTTTCTTTGGCCTAGCCCTGGTTCTTGCCTTCAAGATTCCTTGTCAAGCCTTGATCTGGATGTGCCTTCTTTTATTCGTCTATGAGGGGTATGGTCTTTCACTATTTCCCATCTTATGTTGGGGGAAATTCAACGACTGCACCTTCTTGTTCATAAGCGCGTGGCTTTTGCCCTTGTATATTCCCCATCTAATGCTGGGGGCATCCACGCTTTCTTGGTTACCTACACATAGCTTTGGAAAACCGTTAGAAAACACAAAAACAATAGAAAATTGTTTCACAAAACCCTAAACAATAGAAAATTGTTTCACAAAATCCTAAACAATAGAAAATTGGTGCATAAAAACAAATCTTACAAAAAACAAAACATTTAATGGCATTATCTTGTTTCTTGCTTTGCTTGTTGCTTGTATAGTTGATTTGTATTCTTGTTTTTTTTGGTTTGTTCATTTGCTTGGGCATACTTTGTTAGGATTTAGATTTATTCTTGCTTAGATTAGATTTATTCTTGCTAGTAAATCTTATGAAATCATGATGTAATGTGTTAATTCATTATCTTCTTGTTATCCAAAATAAGCCCCTTGCTTATTTTGGCTAACTCCCTTTCATTTCTTCCTTCCTTGTGCCTCAGTCAATTTTTTTCACTTTACAGGCACTCAAAACTTTTGGAAATGATCCCATTAGATAGGATTTTTCTCGGCTTTCCGTAAAGGTAAAGTTTTCCTCCTAACTCCTTGTATTTTGCAAGTTATGGCTCTATGGAGTTTTGGAGGGAAAATTTCCCCATGAAGGTCCGAGGCCAATGGGAAGATGCCACGTGTCCTCGGGGTGTCGGGGTGTGAAGAAGAGTTAGAAAATTTGCCAAAGTGTTTGGCGGTGCACAAAGGAGGAAATTTTTGGCCCGAAGGCCCGCCACCAAGCCACGTGTCCTCGAGGCATCGGGGTGGAGGGGCGAAAGAAAATTTTCCCTTTCACCCAACTATGGAAAATTAAGTGATGGAATCCCGCCCCCGATGGCCACGTGCACCAATCAAAACATGCCACGTGTCCATGTGGCGACAAAATTCTTAAGCAGGGTGCGTAAAAGGAAATTTTGGAGTTCAAGCCCACGCCAATGACAGGGGCCCACGTGTCCCATTCGGGAGCGGTCAGTAACAATGGAAAAAAATGGGTCAATTGCCCCCAACCAACCAATCGAGAGGATGACACGTGGCATTGAAGCGGTGGGAGGCAGAATTTTGTTGGGATTTTTCCCAAAGTCAAAAAAGAGGGAAAATTTTAAACTTCGGACCCGCCAAAATTCAATTTTGCCCTAGTTTTCCCTAAATCTTCAAAGGGCATAACTTTTGATCAAAGCTCAAATTTTCACGTTCTTGTGGTGTTGGAAAGTGGTGAAATTATCTACACAATTCTGGGCTCAATTTTGTATTTTGATGGAAAATTTTGGGAGAAAATCAAAAAATTCCTCTTGCATGGGGAAAGCAAACATAATTGACATTTCAACCACCATTTTGATGAAGTATGGATCGCTTTCTCTTCCAGCATGGTCAATGAACATTGGGAAATGAATTTTAAGGGAACCCATGCTTTTTAATGGAATTTGGTCGGTGGTTGAGTAATTCCTTCCACTTCCCCATGTTTTTTCCTTTCTGAGCTCGAATGGGCATGGTTAAAAGCCATTTTTGGCTCATTTTGTAAGGTTGAACATTTCTATGTTTTGCAGACTCCCTCTTTCACCCTAGAAAGTGATTTTGTGGATTATCATACCTCTCTGAGAATTATAATATGCTTTCTACCTCTCTATCATTGTAATGCAAGTATTTTTTGATATTGGAAATGACAATGCAAGCTCTGTGAATGAGTTTCAGTCCTCTTCTTGTGTTGTTTGCTTCATTTCTGGTCTTTCATTGCATTTTATCAGTTTGTGCATGATATTTGTTGCATTTCTTTGATCTGTGTCAATTTTGCAAAAGTAGATGTTCACCACTCCTTTGGTGTATCACCTTATTAGTCTTAGTTTTATTTCATTGCATCTTTATCTCTGTCTCCTTGGAATTTAGAGTAGGATTTTGAGTTTAAACCTCTGCAATTTTCAAGCAATACATCTGATCAGAGGAGTTGAGGAACCAACCTCTAATCTGGAGATTCTTTTCCCATTTTTACAAGTCCCACACTTGGGTAAAGATACATTTTTGTGCATTCACATTGGATGCCTAATATCAAACTAGAAATATGATAAACATCTCTAGGGTCTTTGTGAATCTGCACTAATTCTTTCTAAGCATTTTGTTGCGTTTGTTCATGTTAATAAAGCATAGTAAATCATGGTGTATTGTATTATGCTCTGTGTTCTTTGTTAGCATTTGGTTGTGTTTATTGCATGTGTACCATTTTGTTATCATTCACATCACATTACCATCATCATCATCACATCTAACATCATCTATACATCATATATAAACAAAATGCTAAGTTTTACATCATGCATGTATCTTAAGCTAATCATCACATATTGTATCATCAATGGAGGTAAGAGGGGTTGCACATGATCAAAAATCTATCCCCCGCACCAATATCATCATATCATCCCGTCCATATACATCTACAAAAACACATGAGAAATGCATTTGATATCATCTAAGGATCTATCATCTAACATCCACAGCACATGTGTACATCAAACCTCGAAATCAGATACATACAAAGTACAAAATCAGATAACATCATAACGTATCCATAAATGTTGAATCAAAACACGCAACGCAATGAGAATCAACATAGAATAATTTCTAAAAGGATATTTTACATCATAGAATAATGCCCACTCGTGTCACAACGCATCAATAAGTGCTTTGAATCATAGAATGCGAACACGCAATGAGAATCAACATAGAGTAATTTCTGGAAAAGGGTATTTCACATCATAGAATTATGCCCACTCATGTCACATGCAACAGGACACAAAAATAATAAAAGTACATCATCTCATAAACATGTGTATCTAAGCCCAAAAAGTAAATCCTCATATATATATATATATATATATATACACACACACACACATATATACATATATATATATATATATATATATATATATATATATATATACATGTGTGTCATATACATCTCAGATCAATCAAAATGGATACATATCGGTGCTCTATATCAAAAATGTCTTCAACTAAGGCGTATAAAGTTCTTTGCATCAAAAATGTCTATACAAACATCTGAATGTCCAGATCGGTACTCAATATAATACATCATCGATACACAATGCCATAAAAAAGGGGCATGTATCAGAAAGAATCAAGCCTTCATCATGAGGCATCATCAAAATACATGTATACAAGATTGTACATCAAAATCAGCCTTCATAAGAGGCATACATATAAAGAATCTATACAATAAAAATGTAGATCTCAACCATAGCTCTCGCCCTCGCCGAGGCTCCCAGATCTGTCCTCTGGTCGACAAACATGGGAGGCTGAGATGGCCTTGGCCCAACCGGCTGCTCTTGTATGGGTTGTCTCACTGATCTGGTAGAATGGCTTGATCTTCGGATCGAGAGTCCGATGCACTCGACCTTGATGGTTGTGGCATGTGCTAGTTCTTCGCTCTGGAGGAACCACCCTGTAATAAGCAGTCCTGTAAAATAAGGCCTCACCACCAAGCCTGGTGGCGTCGCGTATCGGTTGGCATCTTCGAGGTGAGCGCCGCCAAGGGAAGTATCTCACTCGCCTATCACTTGGCCTAAGTCTACCTCGGCATGTCTAGAGGAGGCAACCTCTCGGTCCCTCTCTACAATGTGATCTGTGCTAGCTCGCTGGCCGGGGCCTAGTCCCTCTGTGCTTTAGAAGTGCACTGCGATCGTGCGTATACATGGTCTCTCTACGCAACAACCATCCTTTTTGTGATTAGGACTGATGAAGAAGGCTCAATATCTGAGCCCCCTGTGCCACTGTCTCCTGAATTTGGCTCAGCCATGCCACTTTGTCATCTCCGGGCCCAGCTGAGCCCAATCCCGATCCCGCTCTGAAAGTAAGGTAAAAATGTGAGCTCAGGCCTCATCATGCTCTATTACTAGGCAGTCACACACTAGCCTCGAGCCTCATCTCTCTTTGCTCTAGCCACGTATCTCTCGGCTATGACCTGTTAGCAACTACACTGTCTTTGTGGCTATCTATGCCACTAGCTGGGAGGCTATGTGTGCCTCGGGACCCAGTCCCGAGGTGCTCTGACAACTATCCTTGCTGCAGACCATGCCTCTGGATGGCTGCACTGCTATTTATACTGGGCCCTGTAGCCTCGGTCCCTGTGCCTGTGAGGCACCCTACCCATCATGTGGGATACCATCAAAAGGATCCTCTGGGTCTGGCCCTTGTGCCACTGCCCTCGCCCTGCGCTTTGCACCATGCCATATCTCTACAGGTGGGCGAATGCCTGCTTTGCACCCAGCCTCCTCTGGGAATGGTGAGACACTAGGGTAACATTGTAGTGTACCAACCTGCATAGTCGGCTTTGGTTCGTGGATCTTTCACTTGTCGTCTCGGGTCCCATACTTGTGGGACCACCTGTGTGAAACTCGCCCTAGCTCGGGCCACCACTATACGAGGCCCCATGGTCTGCCTCTCTGAATCCTTGCATGCATGCCAGATATCTGGCTGGGGGACCCCTGTAGCCTTACCAAGCTACACCGACACACTGTCTATCTACTAGATACGACTCCATAATGTAACTACGGCTGCCCCAATGATAAAGTGCTCCACCAGGCACATGGTGAGCTTTGTGGCATCCTCTAGCCACTGGAAATTCCTGTATGGCTGCCAGATGACATCTATCTCTACCATCTCATCAAACTCTTGCCTATATCTGAATAGGCTACCAAGATGGCCATACGCATCCCCACCAGCTGCTACCCATGCCAAGTATGATGGCTCCTTAGGATCTCAGACACGGAAAGGGCCCACAGGGCATCCGATCACAATGTGATCCCATGACCATATCTATAATAAGGAAGCTGGACCCACGGTCTTCTGATCATGGTATGTGATCAAGTGTAAATCCCAGTATAGGTGGGCCAATATACCTTGCCCGAACAATATCTCTCGCCACTTGTAAATGTAAATGTTGTGAACCAAGGGCAGTAGTCCTCTCGGGAATGAGGTCCCTGTCTTATCAGTGAGTAGGAACCCATTGATAAGAGACATGATGTAGAGAGGTGCCCAATGCAATGTAGGGTCGAGAGATGCGCTCGTGTAATGCTATAGTCATCCTATCGTGCGGTATATCGTCAACACCAAACATGGCACTTTGCAAGCTACTCTAATCAGTCTGCGCCAGGCCCAGTACTTCGATCAAGGTGCCCATCATCGGCACGTGAAGTATCCACCATACATCCTCGATGGTGATGGTCATCTCTCCTATAGGTGATCTCAAAGCTTGACTCTCGCGCTATGCTTTATCGCTCATTAGAAGCGGATCGGTGAGAAGCCATGGTCGAAGTATGATGGACGACATCCTGACACGGAGCCTAGCCCCCTTTGCCTCGAAGAATCGTATCACCACCCGGGTTGCCAGCGTCGGCGCATACTACCCTCTAGCTCTGCAATCCGGGTATGTCGCTCCCGCGTCTGCAAACCGGTAATCATCTCTGCAAAATAACACTTTGTCTAGTCGGTTCTAACATTTCTTCTAAAAATCCATCTCCGCTTTTAAGGTTAACCCAAAATCCTAAAAATTCTTCTAAGTGTTATATTTTTTAAACTTTCTTTATCATTTCTCCGCTTTGTCTAGGGCACCTGTGCGCCCTTTTTGGCGTGTGCGCCACATTTTTGGTGCCTACGCTTGCGCACGTGTGTCTGTTGGCACTTGCGCCCTCTTTCGGTGCCTGTGCGCCCTTTTTGGCATGTGCACCGCACATTGGGTGCTTGCACTTACGTGTTTATGCTCCCGTGTGCGCGCCGCCTCTTCGTGCATGCACCACGCTTTTCGCGTGTGCGCCCCATTTACCCATGTGCGCGTCCGCGCATGTGCTCATGTGTGCGCGTGCGCGTGAGTGTGTGTTTTCCATGCCAGCGCATGTGCACGTATATGCTTTGGCACATGTGCCCCAAAAGGATGCTTGCGCCCCCAAAAAGGCACCTACGTGCCCTATTTGACCTTTGCACTGCGCACGAGCACTCTAACACGACTTCCTAGGGCTAAAAGCTAAAATTTAATGCATTAATGACCAAATTTATGAAGCTAGGGTTCGATACTCACAAAGGGGCCATCGTCTGCGTGCCACTGGTACCCCAGACTGCATCTGCGCACCTCAATCGGTCTCGTGCGATCACCATGGTTCTCCTCAGTGTCAGAGCCTCACGGTAAATTTTCTAAATTGCTCAATTAAAATGAATTGGTCGTGATGTTTTTACCCCCCTGGTGGGGTATATTAACCCATTTTTCACCGTCAGGAGGGTCGGAGGCCCGTTTTGATCACCGTTTTCTCCTCTGATTCACTTTGTGGAATAATTATTTTTATTAAATAATTATTTTCTCTTATTTTTCACCGTATTGGGGCATTTTTTGTTGTCTGATACCCCTTTCTTCTCCCTTGGACAATTTTATTGCTCCCTGGTAATTTTTATTCTTCTCCACACTCTCGCAAATAATTATTTTCAAATAATTATTTTTTTAATTTTTCCACTAAACAAAGACATTATTTGTCACTTGTTTCTTCTTTCTTCCACCTAGGGCACTTTCTGTTTAGGCCCTTCACTTTCTTCTTCTACTTTCTTCTACTATTTGCCACAATTTGAGAAGTATAAACAATAAAAAAAGATATATCTGTCAAAATCCAAAAACAAGGCAAATTTTTCAAAAAATCCTAAAAGTAAAAAACCTTACAAAAAAATGGTAACTTGCTTATTACGGCTGAAACTTGTGTCTTGTGCATGGTATTTTCTCCATATCTTGTTGGTTTGTCTCACATCTTCCCTGATTAATATGACTCACGGATCACCGGATTCACAACCATTCACAAAGCTTGTTGTTTGCTTCGTCGATTACTCACGGAGCACGTTTGTTGCACGGTGTTGTTTCGTTGCGCACAAACGCTTTTCATGGACCCCTATCCATTGTCATTTCCCGTTGTATCCTTGCTCGAGGCACCATTTTTAACCCTTGTAAATCAATCATGAACTTGTGGATTTCTTGACCTAGATAACAAAACATTTGTTCAACTATCTTGACCGTTGTTGGGTTGGGTATGTGCATTCGTACTTGTTTTCCTTGTTAGATGAGCTTGTTTCCTTCTCGTATTGCATTACATTATTGTATGTTGCGTGGAGTTGGTATTTTCAGCAATGGATGATTGTTCATAGTATGGCTTTTCATGTCATTCTACCTTTGTCATATTCTTATATTTTTAATACGGACCGATGATGTAGTTCTAGGAAATATGATGACATCCAAATTGTTCCAATCAACAAGGTGGCTAGAGGCTAAGCTCTTCTCTCCCCTCCTCCATATTTCTTCTACATCACTTTTCTCTCACCCCTAATCTTTCATCTCACTGGGGTATCCTACCCCTTTCCATTCTTCTATCTACTTCTCCTCTTTTTCGATCATCGATCGAGCTTCCTTCATCACCCCATCAACACTCGAGGGGGCATCTCTCCCTCCTACTAATTTTTCTTCTATCCCTTCAAAATTTTCTTCCGTCTACTATCTTTGAAGTGGCATCACTTATGCCACCCCAAAGAGGGGCAAATGTAGACACCTATAATTACGCCCGAGCAATTTAAATACTTAAATTGTGCTAATTATCTCCTTTCCCGCAAATTGACGACATATTGTCAATAGCACTCATCTTCTCTTCCATTGTTGCCTATCCACCACAGACCTAATTAATGACCCTTCGTTAATCAACGCCTTCTATCTAGTCTAATTAATTATTATTAATTAATTAGCCTCTCTTCTCATTAAATCAATAAATCACTATTTAATTGGTTTAATTCCCTCCTAAATGGCCCAAATCACACTAAAATCCATCTAAAAGCTTATAAAAGCTTGCACATGTATTAATTAATCATCTTGATTAATTAACACACCCCCTTTATCCACATGAGCCACTAAAGGACAAGTTAAACCTCCTAAAGTTAACTCAACCCCATCTAAACCCCCTTATCCATAACTAACTCTACATCTCCATTAGTCCCACATTCATGAGGATGTGTTGAATCCTTTATCCTTTGGGCTATATAAACAACCCTCCCTCTACTTCTACACCTACACCTAAATCTCTCAAGAGACAAAAGTAAGCACATAGTTTCATACTAATAGCCTTTTGTCATTCTTGAGCCCTCCATCCTCCATTCTTGAAGAGCTAAGTCTCACACCCAAGCATCCATTGAAGGATCAAAGCAAACAAATATAATTTGATTGCCATTGGACTACTTAGGTTCATTTTAATGTTTAATTAGGCAATTAAGGAGAATAGAGTTCATTAATTTACATTGTGTTTTGATTAATTTCAAAGTTATAATGTTGAGGGTAGGACTTGCTCATTTCTTCATCATAATGGTGCACATTTCTCATTTTTAGCTAAGTTAGGAAGCTATTTCTAGGTGGTGGTTTTCTTGCTCTAAAATTAGCTAAAATTGTAGAAACACTTGCACACAACCTACTCCCCGTTTTTAATGTTGTTTGTGAATGGTTGGAACAATTCTGTCTCATTGGGTATTTTGTGGGTTGAATCCCCTCTGAAAGCATGCTTAAAGCTTGGGTTAATTTGGTCTGGACTCCTCATGGGGTCCAACTCGAAAGCGTCCAAAATATGACCAAAGGATTCTTCTTTTCCGCTTTTCCGACCAATTAATTCCCCAACATTTTGACCCGACAAACCACTTGGTATGTTCACAACTCTTTGTTGGCCATGTCTGCATGGACCAAAGACTTTGTGGTTTCTGAGTATGTTGCACTCAAAGTGTCCATATGGGTAGAATTTCCTGGCCTACCCTTGCCTTGCACCCATTTCATGCAGATTGCTTCCTCCATTGGGCGGGTGGTTTGCCTCGAACTAGAATGGTTTTATCATGCCCGTCCCATAGAAGCGTGTTTGCGTTGAGGTTGATCTTTCTCGTGACTTGAAAGAATTTGTGGAAATCCAGATGGGAGACAAACGGTACTCCCAATGTATTTTGTATATCAACTTGCCTAACACTTGTTTCCACTACAGGCCTCTAATCATAAGATCAAGGATTGTCCCCTTTATGTCCTCGCGATCGTCCGGTGGCCAAAGCAGCCCTTAACCAACAAAACCCCTGCAGAGGAAGGTTAGCAAGCGGTCGGGGGCCGAGGAAAACAAGAACAAAAACTAGCAATCCAAGGCTTCTGGTTCGAATGGTCAGCGTGAGCAACTATTAAGGAACCCCATAGCCCGTAAGCTAAGGAGCCAACTACTATTGCTAAGGAACCAAATGTTGTTGCCAACTCATCTTTCCAGTTACCAAAGTATTCTAGCACGCCCCGGTGGCCTCGTGAAATATCCCTTGTGGGATATTAAAACCACGGGGCCCCTTCCCAAAAGCTTCTAGTGTCCATAGCCTCCTTCCGACCATGGTTTGGACTCGACGCCCTTGGCCATTTGGCGTAGGAAAAAGGGGACATTACACCTCGGTTCTCATGGACCAAACCAATTTTGTTTCTAATGTCACCATGTCGCAACCAATGTTGATGTTGTTAACAGGCAGCTCATAGGGGCCATACAAAAGACCCCAAAGTCCTCCTCGCATCTCTCGAGACCATAGCCCAACGCACAATGTGGACTCAATAGAAGAGGAGTACAACATCAATACGTCGGTGGAGAAAAATTGATCTACATGATTTTTTGCAACATAACACTGTGCATAATTCTTGCAAAACTAATTTGATGCCCTTGATGGCTTGGATGTTGAAGGCATGGCTCTTGACCAACATTCATCCATGAATTTTCTATCTTGGAATGTTTGGGGTCTTACAGACTCTGTCACAAGTATATTGTTCATGAAGCTTGGCAAAATTTTCCAATTTAGATGTTTTGTTTTTGCAGGAGGTGAAAATTATAGGTTTTCAGTTACAGGTGGTTTGTAAATCCATCGGCCTGATAACTTGGCCTTTTGCAATAATCATGAAGTGGGGCGTGGGGGTTTAATTTCCCTTTTTGCTCCCAAATGGATGGCCCTTGTTGATTGACCATGGCATCAACCCCACCAACCGTGCCATATGGGTCCTCTTTAATGTTGACGACCGCCCTTTTGGCCTCATTAATATTTACGCCTCTAACGATGTGGCTGAAAGGGCTGATCTGTGGCGGTGGATAACATGCACCATTCCCGATGCTTATTGGGTCATAAGTGGTGATTTTAATATGGTTGAGTCACCCACTGACAAATGTGGCCATCTCTTCCGATGAGGTGGATAACTGGCGAAAGGGAGGCATGGTTTTTCATGCGCAATAAGTTTGGGTTTTATGACCCTAATGCTTTACTGCACTCCCACTTCTGAAGCATGGTTCACTTGGTCCAATCTCTGAGGAGGATCGGATCATGTTCTTAAATGACTTGATCGAGCCATGTTATTCTCAAGGATTATTTTGATTTTGACAACATTTATTCCATGTCGGTGGAGGTCATGCCTGACTTTGTCCTTTCAGATCACTCCCCTATTCGATTTCGTATCACTTGGCATGATAAGCACACTTTTTGTCATAAAGGCCAATTCTTTCTTAACACTTTGCCTTGATACAACATGGGCCCACTCTCAATCATATCAAGCGTGTGTGGAATTTGGCCCCTTGGCCCAGTCATTGTCAACACTTTCATCCACCTATGCATGCCAAGCTGGATTCAATGGGGGGGAGGTTATGACTCGGACTACTAGATTCCTCAAAATCTATGGTAGACAATTGGCCAAAATTTGGCATCGCTCATACTCCGCCAACACCTCCGCTCTTAGTTGGGTGGTGGTTGCAGCTTCAGAAACCCTTTCTCTAAAACTCTGCAACTTCACGTTGCAACACTTCACCAACAAATCCAAATTGACAACTACAACACTCGGGGAGCTCAAATCCGTGCCTGCATGCATTGGCTTAAAATTGGCGATCATGTTTCGAAAGAATTATTTCTTTCTCTCAAAGCCAAAAACCTTCTCAGCAAATTTGGGCCATCAGTGATGGTGGAATTAGGGTTATAAACCCCCAACTCATGCTGCACACACATTTGTGCGACATTACAAGCTAGTCTTTCAGGCTCAACAACCCTCTGTTGACCGCCAAACAACCCTTACACAATGTTTGGTTGTCATGTGTGTCATCAAATTTCCCATGCTCAGAAGGTGGTTTGTGATCGAATGCTCACCATTGATGACCTTCACGTTGCATCATGGAAATGGCCAATGATAAGGCTTCGGATGCGATGGCTTCCCTTGCGAATTCTACAAAGCTATGTGGGATTTAGTCGGTCTTGACCTTCTTCAAGTCTATCTTGAGGGGTTTCAGAACCAGTCTTTGGGAGTGAGTATCAACAAAGGGAATATCAAATTCATACCCAAACCAAGGGATCTTGAGAAAATTACCTCTTGGAGGCCTATAACATTTGTTGAATGTCTCCTACAAAATAATTTCCAAAGCGCTGGCTATGAGGCTCCGTAATGTTCTCCCACGTTGTTATTCAAAACAAACTAGGTTCATTCAGGGGCGATACATCCTGGACAACGTCATTGTTGTTTGGGAAGGCATGGAATGGGCTTGCCATTCCAATCAATCTTCTTTGTTCATTAAGATTGATTTTGAGAAAGCCTATGATCGGATTGAATGGTCGTTTATCCTTGCCATGCTCCAAGCCCTTGGCTTTGGCCCTATTTTCATTCAATCGGTCAGAATGCTTTTGCAGATGCCTCTACCCAGATCACTATTAATGACCTCAATTTTGAGTCCTTTGGATTGTTCCTGGTCCATTCGCCAAGGATGCCCATTAGCACATGCTCTATGTGCTTGTTGCCAAAGGCTTTGGGTATCTGTTGGCCCATGCCAAATCTCAAGGGCTTATTAGGGAATTTCATTTCCTTTTGTGAACAATTCTCAATTTCTTAATGGTCACTTCACAAGATGATTCCTTTCTCACACTTATTGAGGATGAATCCAATATCCACAATGTCATGCACTTGCCTTGATATCTTCTGTTTAGCATTTGGTTCCTTCCATTCAATGGTGGAAAACCCAGTGTTATCAAAAATCTTTCCTCCCAACGCCTAATTGGTTGGCCTCTTTTGAGTGGAAGATTCTTGCACATGGTGAAATGTTTAAATTTCTTGGCATCCCTTTTTCCTTTCAGGCATCTCTAGCCGAGTTGTGGTATATGTTATTCAACGGGTGGCCAAAAATTGGACTATTGGATCACCAGACCTTGTCCTTGGCAGGAAAATTCCAAATTTACTCTAAAGTTTTGGTGGCCACGCACATTTACTACTCCTCATGTTGGGTGCCTTCCAAAGCCTCTATCCAAAAGCTGGAGAAGCTCCTCAAAGCCTTTCTTTGGGCCAACACCTCTACTTAGAAAAGGTTTTCATTGTGTTTCTTGGGAGATATGTTTCCTTCCCCATAATTATAGGGGTTGGGCCTTATTGACATTCAACGACAAGGGCGGGCACTTTGTGCGAAATGGATTGTTCGATGCATCCAAGGCCAAGAAGCATGGAAAGTGCTCTTGTGCCATGGCATCAAAGAAGGATCACCTTATGGCTACCCTGCTTGGAAAGGTTTGGGGTTTATCAACCTCCTTATTGCTCGGTTCTGTTAAAGTTGTTGGCACCTTTTGTGCTTAAAATCATTTGGAAAGCATGGGAGTGTATCAAACCATGGCTATAATGGAAAGGTGATGGCTTTCGTAATGGCCTCTCCATTAACCATCACTCTCTCTGGTGGTCACCAATATTTTAGGCTCAAGATAAGTGTTTTACAGACATCCGGGATTCTACGCGCTCAAAATTTTCAAGCGTGGCATCTGCACCATCCAAGATTTTTTTGTAAACACTCTCAATCCTGGTTCTCTTGGCCTGAGCTTAAAGCTCGATATCAGCTAACCAACCAGGATCAAATCGGCATCACTACAATGCTCAATTCGGTCCCTGACCACATGTTGCACAAGATTTTGTGTTCCTCTCACCCTTGGTGGATGGATTGGAAATGGTATGTTGATACCCCATTTCACAATTATTCAACCAGTAAAGGCTACTTGGCTTTCACCTCATTTTCCCATGGTTGAAAAACTCAACACTTGATGGGGGATTCATTCCACTCCATCTTCCTGGAGTAGGTGATTTGACACCATTTGGTCTATATGTGTGGAGCCTAAAATTGCCCACTTTTTGTGGTGTATTTTGCACCAAGGTCTTCCTGTGGGGTCTCGACTTGTTCAAATTGGGGTCCTAGCTCCCAAGTGCCCATTCTGTGGCCACTTGGAAACTATAATGCATCTTTTCTAGTTTTTCTAAAACTCAACTTGCTTGGAATTGGATACACTCATTTTTCTTTCCTCTCAGACCCATTGTTTTACTTGGCAGAATATCCTTTTAGGAGATAATCCCAAGCTTCTGCCTATGTTCACCTAGATTTGACATGTTTTCAGAGGGGAAATTCTATTTTGGATATGGAAAGAAAGAAATGTTTTTTTGCTAATTCTAAAGTTGATCAACAATTTTTTGTGTATAACAAGTCTATGGTTATCTCCAATGTGTTGTTGTAGATTCAAGTTTAGGCAAACAAAGTCACTCTGGAGGTGGACCACCTCCAAACTCTATTACAACATTGGGGGATGCTCCATGCAATGTCACTCGGAGCCACCTTGTCATCTCGGCGCTCCTCGCCACATGGCCGTGGTGGTCGTCATAGCCATTCTCAACGGTGATCTTTAATTCGGGATCGTCACTCGCCCCACCCCAACATCGATGGAGCCACTCACCACCTCTCATGTAAGGTTGGGGGTCCCTTGCTCATCATCTCGGGTGGGGCTCACCTACTACCCCGAGACGCATGCACACACTGGATGGCTGGAATCTTCCCCCGCCACCACCCTTTTTGACAAAAGTTCCCCCACCTCTCTCTCGCCATCCCCACTCGAGAGGAGGTGGAAAATGAAGAAGAAAATCCCATGGTTAGGACATTTTGGATGTCGGAAAGGACCTCCCGTGTTGAGGGGGTCCGGCGATGACCATGATCCTCCTACTTCGGGAATGTTTGTTGTTGTTACTTAATTTTGTGTTTTAGTCTCTTAGGCACTTCCTAGTTTGTTTTCTCTCTCAGGCTCGGCTAGTTTGCTCGTTGTTTGTTCGTTTGTGGTTTTGGGGCATGCTCTCATACCGCCCACTTTTTTTTTAAAATTTATCTTGTATCTTATTGAATTAATATAATATAAGATCTCTTTTGTGGTCTTGTATGTGGTGGTTATTGGGGTGGCAATGGCCGAGGTGGCGGTAGCCGAGGATCTCGACGAGGTCCATGACTCATAGTGCAACGCGCACTCCCCTAGTGATCGAAGCTCTTGCAGATGAGAAAATCAGGGCAACCTTGATGACTTGAGCTTGAATATGTATGCACACGATGAGACAAAATAATCACTTTGTCATTAGTAGAAAGCAAGTGTGATTGATCATAATTGAAAATTAAAGCATTGTGAGCTTTCCAAATATGAAATAGAATGTAAAGACAAAATAGATGCCAAAGCGTATCAATGTAATGAGGCCAAGGACTAAAATCACCAAATAAGGCTAGGTGCCAAGGAAAGAATTCGGGTGATAAGGCTGAAATAAAGAATGGATCCACTTCCAAATCATCTAAGCACGGGGACAAGACCAAAAGAGGTGTTTAAATGACTCTAGGTGAGAGAAAAAAGGACATTTAGGATTAGGGATGCCAATATGACTAAGTCTTTTGCCCACAGAAAACCTTGGTAAACAAGACACCAAAGAAAATGGTTAACTTTAGGCTCAAGAAGAGAGTTCCAAGTACGGGAAAGCTAGCGAAGCCAAGTGGAATGCATAGAATGCAGCCCCCATCGAGCATTAAGCTTATCAATGGCGAGGCGAGAGTGGGCTCAACAAGTGGTAAATGGTTCTAGTGTTGTATCGAAGGAAAGCAAGTTTTGATTCCACCACCAATCACGCCACCACACTGCAGGAGGTTTAAGCCCCAATTTATGGAGCATAACATCCGATAGGAGCTCTTGAATTTTGTAGATAGACGAAAGGTATGAATTGGCAAGATTAAATTTTGTCTTGAGCTTGGGCCAAGAAATCTAGTCTCTGCAGGTTCACTAAATCCTGAATGGTATGAATGCCCTTGCGATAGAGCTAGATTGCTTTGATGCCCAAAGTTTCAGCAAGCGAAAGATCACCTTCAGTGATGATGGGAGACCACCAAATATTCTACGAATTAAAAGAGATCCTTGTGCAAAATCCATCGCCAACCCAATGCATCAAAGGCTTAACTAGCTCGAAGGATTTCCATATACTTTTGGCAACAAAGGTACTTGTAATTTTGACAGGAGCCAAAGTGATAATAATAGTATGCAACCCAATATTGTTCTAACACTTCTTGTCGTAAGGGGCTCAGATTCAATGGAAAGGCACAATAGAATTTTCCATGCCTAATTGCCTAATAAACACTGGATCACCCATTTAGAGCATAAGGCCACGCTTTTTCGGTAGACATCAATGATCCCCATGCCACCTTGATCACGAGGAAGGAAAAAGAAATCCCAAGCAACCTTGTCAAAACTAGTTGAACCGAGAACATTTACATCATAAAAATGTGAAGCAACTTGACAAGTTGGGCAAAAGAATTGCAAGGGCACCAACACGCAGTAATGTACATAAGTAATGGTAAGCATCTCAAAGATTAAAACTTGGAATTTACCAACCAAAGATAAGGGTTTAGAAGACCACTTGGTAACTTTCTACTCCACTGTTAATAACATATTGCCATAAAGTAACAAAGTCGCTATTAAAAGAAAAGGGAATTCCCAAAAATCTGAATTGTTCACCATGACTAATCCATTTCTAGGGGTAGAACTTTAACCAGTTTGGAAGAGGTAAATAACTTTGTCGATAGCTCGAAGTTTTAGCCATTTAAATACTAGAGCCGGAAGCCAAAGACAAAGTGTCAAGGCACTCAAATACCTTGGCAACATTATGATGTGATTCGGAAATAGTCAAAAAGGAATCATTAATGAAATGACCATTGATGAGTGAGTCGCATGATCTAGAAGGACAATCCCTTGAATATGAGCTTGGGAAGCTTGATGAGCAATTAAATAACATAGTGCGTCTGCAACAAGCACAAATAACGTTGGCGTAAGAGGGTACCCCCTGTCTGATAGAATGAAAAAGGTTGATGACAAATGGACGATGGCCATTAATGGTGACCTAGGTAGAAGCATTGGAAAACAAAGTGCTAATGGCCGATTGAAATAAATTTCCAAAGCCAAGGGCTTTGAGCATGACAAGGATGAAAGGCCACTCGATGTGATCATAAGCTTTCTTGAAATCAATTTTGAGGAAGAGAGGCCTCTGTGAAGAAACATGAGCCCATTTCATGCCTTCCCAAACTATAATAGGATTATCCAAGATGTAGCAGACTTTAATAGAACTAGTCTTTTCAGCCGAATGATCTTGGGCGGAAGATCCGCAATGCGGAGAGCCAACGCCTTGGCAAGAATTTTGTAAGAAACATTCAATAAGGTGATTGACCGCCAATTATTCATCTATTCAGGATTACCAACTTTAAGAATGAACTTGATGTTGCCTTGATTAATGAAATCCCCAAGAGAATGAGTTTGGAGAGCTTCATTATAAACCCGAAGCATATCAAGTCCCATAAAAGATCTGGTCGCCTTATAGAACTCGCTCAGAACCTATCCATCCTCGGAGACTTGTCACTTGCAAAACAGGATCAAGGCTGCATGAAGCTCCTCCAAGGTGAGAGGTGTGCCACAGTGAGCTCGATATTTAAGTGAAAGTTTATTGGGCACCACATCAATACATTTCTGCAGGGTAGTAGCTCACTCAATTGAATCCTCCTGAGCTTGAAAAACTAGACGATAGTGTTTGACAAAAGCATTAGTGATCTCTGGGAGCTCAGTAAGTCATTGGTGAGAATCATAAATAAATTTGATCTATTGATGAGCATGCTTGGCTCGGAGGGATTTGAAAAATATTTTAGAGGCTTTGTCTCCCACCTTAAGCCAATGAAGTCTTGACTAGATCTGCGCACTATGGGCCAAGTGAGATTTAATAAGTTTGAGCTTATGCCGAATACCAACAACCTGAGACTAAAGATGAGTGTCAAAAGGATTGTTCTCAAGAAGTAGAGAAATCCTTTGGTATTCTTTTCAGCAGAGCCAAATCAACCTCGCTTTGGACATGAGCCACCTATTTACCAAACCAATAGAGAAACCTGGTGGTGCGATGAATCGCCGCCTCCCACCAAGAAACCCAGTTGACAATGAAAAGGCAGACGTGACGCCATGTTCCAAATTTTGGCAAGGAGCAGGATCACTCTAGGATGACCCAACAGAGAGAACATTAAGATATAATTAATTTTGGACACCTTGGGAGGGTCCTGTTGCCAAACAACCTTAAATGTCATCGATGATGGTCCGGATACACATCGACCACACCTTGATAACGAAGGTGTCTTGCATATCAAAATCAAAAGGACTCTTCAAAAAGAAGTGCACGATCGATTCATTTTAAAACCCAGTCATATCCTTCTCAAATATTGGTCCAAGTGAACCAAGCTTGGTCTTTAAATTCCTACCACCATTTGAGCAAAGGATCGAAAATCCCCCAATGGATTTTAAAATAATGCTGTGCCGTACGCTTGCTAATACACCAACGCATAGGAAGGGCGCCACATTTATCATCTAGGTGCTCCACCATATTAAAGTCACCACACACTAACCAATAAGCAAAGGGTAAGTTATCACCTAACCATTTCCATAATTTTGTCCATTCGGGATGTCATTAAGGGCATAAACATTAAGAATACCAAAAGAAAGGTCATTAATACTCATAATCACCCAAACCACTCTATTATTTGGATCCAGATGCAGGGTAGTGATTAATACTAAAACTTTCGGCACAATGGAAATGCTAGCACCACCTCTACCTTCAATATGTTACGTGTGGAAATGCGTAAAATATGGGGCAATGCAAGTTAGAGTATTCTAAAGAAAAAAACCTTAAATCTTGATTTCTGTAAGAAAATAATATCTAAAAGTGCTAATTAATTGACAAGCTAAACAGATAAAGAATTTTCGAGAGGGATATTTGGACCCGAACATTCCATGACATGAAATTCATGAAAAATTAGACATAAAATTCTGCTTTCCTGTCCTGAATACCATCCTTGGAGCCAAGAATGGAAAAATTATTGACAAGAAGAAGTTGGTCTGAATCAGAATGATCAACATGAATGAATTGATTTTTCCTATGTGCATCTCTATAATAAATTTTTAAAACACACCATTTTTCTCATTTTCCTTCTTGATTTGGTAATTGTGCATAAAATAAGCTATATGTATACTTAAAATATCTAAGAATGATGATATTTTGTGCCTAAAAATAAAAAATAATGTTTTGAAAACATTTAAGGACCTTAAATGTTGCATACAACATGTTTAATGTCGATGCGACCACCAACTACCCACATTTTATCAATGATTAGTATGAAACAAATGTCGTAACACATTATTTCAGTATTGTTTTACCTACTCCTTTGCACTTGTGTTTCATTCTTATGTGATGTTGGTTCATTTTGGAGCTCTTATGCACCGACTTTTGTTTCGTTCCTACCCAATGTTAATTCACTATGGAGGCTATGTGAGTTCATTTTTAAGGTGATACTAGTGTTAGTAATCGAAGAAGATATGCCAATGGAGTATTTTCACACCATCACCATATTTAATTGCTTTGTTTTACAAGTATTATTTCGAGTGAAAAAAAACATGCTTGAACAAATAGGTGGTGGTCAAACATATTAGGTGTTTGTATAATTTATATGTGACAAATCTTGTCGTTGACATACTAGGGTTCGAGTTTTTGTTTGAGTTTTGTAGTTGGTTTGAGTTCGATTAACTAATAGAGAGATTGGTAGGGCATGTTAACTAATTAACGGATGGAGACAAATGTAGTAGCGAAGGAACTCTACGCCAACAGGGATTTCCAGTTCATATTTTTAAATAAAACTACCCATTAGAATCCCCATCCCCATTAGCTATTAGGTTCAAGTAGTTGGAGCATCCGGAGTTGCATGTAGATTGGAGGTTTGTATTAGAAAAATTTGTAGACACAAAATCACGCACTTTGGGTATTATTTAGTTCCAGTCTCATACTATGATTCATATGGTTTTTGAGTGAAGAAAGTACTCATTAACCCCTATCCTTTGGCCATTTTACTTTGCTTTCTATCGTCACTGCTAACCTCTCGCATGTACTCGCCAACCAACCAATTTTTTTGTTTTGCATAATTTCACCCCCGACCGGGGTGCTCAAGCTAATCTTGGGACACCCTGGCACCTGGTCTCATTCGGGGCACCCTGATCCTTTCTCCACTTTACACACATCTTTTGGGCACTTTCAGCCATTTGAGCTTTTCATATTTTTGGTGGTCGGCCTCTTCGAGTTAATTACGAAATTAGAACAAGAGATATAAAGTTATGAGACCATAATGAGGGACCACGCACTAGGTACTACTATCATCACCTAAGGTTACATTCCATATAAGGCATCTAAAGCTCATTTACATCCATATAGCTTCATCACAAGGACAAGGCTGGTTCATCTGCATCACACTACATAGGAGGGAAGTTTATTCTATTCCATCCACCATTTATTACATTTCTACATCTAGTTATAGCTCACTACTTCACAAAGTGTGACTGACACAAGAGCACCTAGGGAACCATTTTCACACACACACACACACACACACACACACACACACACACACACACACACACACACTAGAACTACATTTGGAGTGCAGTAATGTAGTGCAACACTCAATAAGTTCACCATTGTGGTCGCTAAGGGCGATGATATCCCTTCATTTGCATCATTATTTTTTATGGTTTTGATGTTTGGTTTGGGGTTTTGCAGATCTCTTCCTCATCTTTGATCACTAACAACATACATTACAACAACAACATATACATAACATGCAAAACGAAGGCTTCACATCACTTGACAACTCTCGCAAATCTGGTTTTGGACCTCCTGCATAGACCAAGGTGCCCCAAGTGCCCTCATTCTTCCCTGTGCACCCCAATATGCTCATACAACTCGAATATGCACTTTTCTAGGCCTTCGCACATACGTTCATGCATTCTTCTTGTCCAGTCTTCTCTACAACACAATCCCAAATAACTATCAAATCAACTAAGCTCTTTCAAACTCTCCTTGCACATTAGGGTTTTACATTTCTACTCTTTCAGTTGCTTGGGTCATTTACTTTATTTACTTAGTTGTTATTTATTGCTTTACATAACATTAGATTAAACTAAATTAGGCCCACATAATCCCATTTTAGTTTAATCATTTTGGTGAACCCAACCACTTTCACGCTTAGGATCCTCATTTTACCTCTATCATGGCTCCTAAAGTTGCTCAAGTTTCTTTTTTGATTTACTTAAGATGCATCCCAATTACCAAGTTGTTCTTCAAAAATCCTTAGACACCACATATCTTCCTAAAGATACACCGCTACATGAAATAAGTCCTATATTTGATCATTTATTTCACGACCCTAGTCCTCACGATTCTCCATCTAATCAACCCCTATTGACATCAATTCACACTTTACATGTTTTATTTAAAGACAAATTTAAGGTTGTGGAAACCACTATTATCTCTCTCAAATCTGAAATCCAACATCTTAAGGACGCTTCTTAGGCTCATGTTTTTCTCCTTCTACATCTCATTCTCATTCTATGTCTACTACATGTGCTCATATTAGTGAGCCTTAAGTCATACCATTACCAGAACCTCTCATTTTTGATTGCAATACTAAGCAACATGACCTTCTTACTAAGCTCCTTAGTTGTCAATTGATCACTTTACCGCCTACTCATTACTATCCTCCTTATCGGCTAGCAAAATATCAAGGGCGTCCATATTGTAATTATCATCGAATCAATGGACATAATGACAATGATTTCCACACTTTACAACAAAGAATCAAACATCTTGAGTGTCAGGGATTTATCTCATTCACTACACAACATTCTATTACATGCCCATCTACAAATGCTACATCCACATGGGCTCCTAAATCTATTCCTTCTGTGTCAAATGAACATCATGCCACCATTTCTAATGTGCCTTCTTCAGAAAGTCAAGCACCGCCTAAGCAACTACCTCTCAAAATCAATATAGCACCTCCTCCTCTCAAGGCATCTACAACATTACCAAATCAAAGCATGCAACCTCTCAAAAATCGTATTACTCAACCTCCTCTCAAGTTATCTACCGAGCTACCAATTCAACCTAAGCAACCTCCTCTAAAAATCAGTTCAACACCTCTTTCTATTGAGACTATTACACCGTTACACAATAATACACCACTTTAGTAGCCAATCATTTTTGTCAAAGCAACTACTTCTCCTACTAATGGTCAAGACACATTTCAAATTCCACCACCATCGCATGGTCCTACTATTACTTTTTCCCAACATTCTTCCACCACTTCACGCAAACTTGGTCTTTGGTAGGTGACTCTTGTCACCTCATTACCCAATGACACACTCTTGTGCTTCGGTTCACACTTGACTATTGAGGGCATACTACACATGAACCCCACACACTACACACTAGATACTACACATTACGACTCTTCATACATTTCGTGTCATATGTCTTACATCTTACATCATACACTCTACATTTAGTCTACATTGTTTTGACATTTGCGCATCTATACATCATAAATTTTATTATTCTTCATCAATGTATCACACTCTTATGGTCCACGAGTCTAGCATTACTCTCAGATACTACATAAAGCACACACCTTACACTATTAGTCTATCTACATATGTTGCATTACATTTTACACATGGGATATTTACATATTTTACTCATCACATGGTTGTCATTATCATCACACATACTACATCATATTCTATGTGTTGTACTCACTACCCTATGATGCACTCTAGTTCCTTGGTCCATACTCAACTACGAGGGTTTACAAATCAAATGGACCTTATCATATTCACATGTTCATCATTCAACCTTCTATCATGCGACATTACTAGGTTAGTGACATACGCTATAGGCTAAATGGTCACCTATTCCTTCATCTTGTAGTGGTATATGCTTTAGGCTACATCATCACTCCTTTGATCATCTTGTCGTGATATACACTTCGACTATAGGGTCACGTACACACTTCATCTTTAGGTCACATATCATCAACACACATACACACTCATCACAACACGTTAGACACAACACACACTTTGACCATTTCCGATGACACACTCTCATTTATGGTTAATTCTTAACTACTAAGGGAAAAACAAATGAACCTCACTGCATACAACTCCATTCACCAGGGGAGCACACGACTCCTATCATCCATCTTCATATCTTAGTTGCATTTACTTTTGCTTATATTTGCTTGTTCATGTTCACTTTACTACACATGCTAGATATATATCTTGTATGTCATTATCTTTACCATACACACATGTGCGTTCATGCCTTTCTCTAGTTGTGATTGCAGATACATGTCTCTTACACGCAACATGATGCTTGCCTTCTACTACTCCTACAATGATAATTGGGGTATCCACATTCATATAATACATGTGTTATTGTTTCATTTTGTACTTAGTACTTTTCATTACTTGGTTATACACACTATTGACATATGGGTTATCTTTATAACATGCTAATGGGTGCTTCATGTGTAGCATTTGTTTTGCAGGATTACTTGTTTCCATGGCTATCTGTCTATTTTCCTACTATTGTTTGTCTCTTGTTTGCTCTTATATGTGGGCATTGCCCTTTGTTTGGTGTGCACACTTGTTTTTTGTATGCAGCCATTATGGCCTTGTGTGTCTTGAACATCGTGAGTGGTGTCCCATGTTTGCAACCCCGCTTTTAGTGGTATATGATTTGTCTTCTTGCGTGTTTACTTGTTTTATAGCTTCTACATTATCTATGTAGCGTAAAATTTTATTTTACATGCATGCTTGTTCGTACTAACACTTGTTCTCTAGCCACTTGTTTATGTATGCCTTAGTTTCTACCAAGCACATTCCCTTCCCCCTGCAGGGCACAATTTATGTGGTTGGTCCTATTTTGGGGCTGCATCCTCCTATCTCACGACGTCGCATGCGCCCCCAAAGAGGGGGCATCATTTGGGGTTTTACACACTATTCAACACTTTCTACCAATACAATTCAGTTCAATTTCCATCCTTGACATTATGGGTTATACAACGAGTGGGTTCAGACAAATCTACGAACCCCGTACACAACAGATTTTACAGGACATGGTTGTCCTTAGCATTCTGGGGAGCAGTTATAGGTTAGAGGATACAATGGATTTCCTCTCTACACTACTTCAGCCAGTGGCGTCAGATTGCCCAAAAAACTAGGTAGTATAGAGATCTCTTCATATATTATCGGGAGCAGTTACAGGTTGGAGAATAATGCAACTTTCTCCCTACACTTCTTCTCCCGGGTAGCGTGAAATCTCCCAAAAACTTATAGTACAGATATCCTTTCTTCACCCTTTTTCTCATCATGGATTAGGTGCACATGTTCCTTTTTCATTTCCATTACATGTTTTTTACTATATACATGTGTCTTTACATGTATTTTTAGACATATATACATGCATATTTCACTACTTGATTGTATTCTCCTTGCAGTTCAAATTCAAGATGAGAAGTAAGCAACCAACAAGAATGACGACATCAACAAAAACAACATTTTACACAAAGACTCTCATCACTTTTTGCACACACTTGTCTAGTCCTTTGGCACACTTTCTACATCACTCTACATGGACATCAGGTACACATCTCTATCTACTTTATGTTACCGAGCATTCCGCTCACCAACATAAAGTGGGGGAAAATGTAGACAAAAAATCATGCACTTTGGGTATTATTTAGTCTCGATCTCATACTACTATTCATATGGTTTTTGAGTGAAGAAAGTACTAATTAACCCATGTCCTTTGGCCATTTTACTTTGCTTTCTGATTGTCACTTCCGACCTCCCGCATGTACTCACCCGAGTCGCTTTTATTGTTTTGCATCATTTTATCCCCGACTAGGCGCCTGTAATACGAGGGCACCCCTGTGCACCCCGGTCCCATTAAGGACACCCCAATCCTTTCTCCACTTTACACACATTTTTGGGCACTTTCTAGCCATTTGAGATTTTCATATTTTTTTGTGGTCGGCCTCTTTGGGGTTAATTACAAAATTTGAACAAGAGAACCATATAAATATAAAGTTATGAGACCATAATGAGGGACCGAGCATTAAACACTACTATCATCACCTAAGGTTGCATTCCATCTAAGGCATCTAGAGCTCATTTGCATCCATCTAGCTCCATCACAAGGGACAAGGCTGGTTCATCTGCATCACATTACATAGAGGGGGAAGTTTATTCTATTCCATCCACCATTTATTACATTTCTACATCTAGTTATAGCTCGCTACTTCACAAAGTGCAACTGACACAAGAGCACCTAGGGCACGATTTTCACACACACACACACACCTAGAACTACATTTGGGTCTGAAATGTAGTGCAACGCTCAGTTAGTAAGTCCACCATTGTGGTCATTGAGGACAATTTGACCCCTTCATTTACATATTTATTTTTAGGGTTTGATGCTTGGTTTGGGGTTTTGTAGGTCTCTTCTTCATCTTTGATTACCAACGACATACAACGCAGCTTCAACCACATATACACGATAGACATGGAAGGCTTCACATCACTTGGTGACCACCGTAAATCTAGTTTTTGGACCTCGTGCAAAGACCAAGTGCACCCTAGGTACCCTCATCCTTCCCTGTGCATCCCGCCTTCTCAAACAACTTGAATCTACACTTTCCTTGGCCTCTCGTATAGTCGTTTCTTGCATTCTACTCATCCATTCTTCTCTCTGACATAGTCTCGAACAATCGCTCGAATCAACTAAGCTCTTTCTAACTCTCCTTGCACATTAGGGTTTTACATTTCTACTCTCTTAGTTACTTGGGTCATTTAATTTAATTACTTAGTTGTTGTTTACTACTTTACATAGCATTAGATTAAACTAAATTAGGCCAAAGATAATTCCATTTTAGTTTAATTAGAAGCATCTAGAACCACGTGCACAAAGATCACTACTTTCTATCACTTTTCCTATGCATAAGTGTGTCTTTTAGGGCACCAGGGGCATGTTAGTGAAGAGGACAAAAGGAAAAGAAAAATAGCTTACTTTTATAAGCGCACAAGGAAAAGCAAGTCCATAAAAAAAAATCATCTAAGGGCCGAAAAAGCCAACAATCAAAATCTCTCTCAACGAATTATGTGACCCATTTCGAGGGCAACGCCGAATATTCTTAATAAACAACGATAAGAAGCTACATATAGTTGCATGTGGCAGATGTGGAAATTATGATGAGAGCAATGTGTCATACAAACTTTCTATTTTTGACATACAAAATTTCTATTTTTGACACCGACATGTAGAGAACGAGTAAGCCTACATGCTTCAAAACCTTTGCATTTAAATATCATTTCCAAACATTTTTATATTGGCAATGGAAAGTAAAATACTCTCAAACGAAGATGAAACTATCAGCTTTGTGGAGATAAACTACCTGGTCAAGTAAAAATTTCTTTATTAGACAAAAGTGGGAAATGAGTGTGGGTAAATGTAAAACAATACCGAGGTATGTTAAAACAAAATATTTCTTGTTTAAGAGGGGAATAATTAAGAAAATGCAAGCATAAAAGAAGAAATTTATCACATACTTTTGAATGTTGAAAACTCAAGAAAATAAGGGCATGGTGTTTAAATTTGAAATGTGCGATATTAGGGACAACAAAGTTTAAAAAGAGGCATATAGTCCCACTTCCACTACTCTTACGTGGTCAACACCTCTATATGTGCAAGAGCTTCTTAATGTCAAAAGCAATATAGAGTGCATGGAAGTTTGGGGACAAGAAAATAACCATAAGGTTCATGAGATCATATCAAAAATTAGGCATTAGTAGAAGAAAAATAAAGTGCTAAAATAGCAAGTGGAAATGCTCCAAAGAGGCACTTCAAGTAGGGAAACATGAATGGAAAAACATGAAGTTAGCTTGGCAAGCCATGCATGAATCAACAAAAACAAACATAAGTTTGACAAAATCAAAGTTGAAAGAAGTAAGAACACAAATATCACAATAAATAGACAACCACTACGATGGTGGTAAGGGAAAGTGTTAGGGAAGCCACTATAAAAGAAACCAAGTCATGGGCTTAAATTGTTAAAGACGCCTCAAATAAGGGCGTAAAAACAAACTCAAATGTGGATAGAATGCAAGAAAGAGAATACAAAGAAAGGCAAGAGAGTAAACGGATGGAGGTAAGAGAGTAGAAAGGGGTGAGAGACTATGGAAAAATGAAAGTACTCTCAATCTTACAAGTTATTTTTTTAAGAGACAAGTTACAAATGGGAGAGAGAAAATCATTCAAGAAGAAGGGTTGGAAAGATAAGTGAAAAGAGTTATAGACCTATCAAAGTTGTCATGATGAGAATATAAGACAAACATAAACTTCTAAGAAAAAGAGACTTTTGAATGGTTCATGTTTCTTTCTAGATGAAGATTTAACCCGAACGCAAATAGAGGAGAGAAGGGAGAATCCGATAAAGTTAGGGAAACAATGGATGAAGGTGAAAGAACATGGTTGTATAATGGAAAATATATCATTATCAATCTAATGTCTCAAAATGCATCATCACAATAGGGTGGCAACAAAGAAAGAGCATAGAAAGATATGGTAGAAGATGGTGTAACAAAACAAGGGTGGGTTACAAGATGCGAGGACTCTACCTTGAGTTTTCAACACCAAAAGAAATAACAAATTGATTTGTAAACAGTAGATTTTCTACTTTGTAATTTTTTAACCCAATGGATCCTTTAAATTCATCAACTTTCCTGATTAAAATGAATCCAAAGCTGATTAATTGATATGATTTAAAACTGAATTATAGTTGATCCGTAATTGAATTTAGGATTCTTGAAATCACTGCTCGATCAACACCATTTAGGATTAATTTACCCAATTCTTTGAATTTTTTAAATCGATAATAAATGCTTGCTTGAATTTAAAATTGATTGATTAAATACGAAATGAATCATAATTTAAAATGCAAAATAATTAGATCATAAATATGACACCGTGAGTTGTTTACTGAGTTTGGTTATTTCCTACATTTCGGTTCATACGAATCGATCTATCAAAATTGTCCAAACTGCAAGTACAATTAACTTACAATTAACAATAATAGATCAATATCACATAATTTTATGTCTTCAAACCTTCAAAGAACCCCGATTTAAGCTTAGTGTCTATCCTCGACCTTCTCGAATCACTTACAAAAGCTTATCCCTTTAGATTTTTTTCTTCCAAATAAGTGACTTTCGTTACGTAAAACAACATAAAAAAACTCCAAAAATAGGAAAATAACACATGCAAAAGGAGAATATCAAAATTCTTGACAACTTTCCAGCTTTACGCCAAGTCCTCAAAAAGTTCCTAAGTGTCTCAAAAACTCGCTTTACAAAATTGTCTTCATATCACAATAACACAAACATGAGCCTCTTTCTTTACAAAATCCAATTAGCCCTTATATAGTTTTGTCGACCCTTATGGCCTAGCCATGGGGGATATATTTTGTAACCCAATGGTTGGCGGTTCAAACCACACTAACCACCACCGACGTATTTCGCACTATGTCCGGAAAATGATCCGACATTTCTGGCCATACTTGGGAGGTTGTGTTTATATTTAGACCAACCAAGATACAAAGTGGTTTCACTACTTATGTGTTTTTTCCATGTTAGGTGGTTGGCGGGTTTGTTTGCCATGTATGGGTTGGCTGTCAGTATTATCTTCTTAGAGAGAACCCAATCATCTATACTCATCATTATTCTAATAGAAAATATAAGAAATTAAGATGTTTAATGCTATTGGTATTATATCTAAATTTTTTTATAGAAAATGTAGAGTTGCGTATGAGAGCACATTCATAAGATGGAGCATCTATAGTGAAAACTACTTTGTCCTCTCATCATGGTATGTCCATACATCATGGATCATACCACCTTCATTGTCTTCTCATGAGAAATCTACATCACTTCCTCCATTCACATGCACTCTCTTCATGAATAATGCTTACTGGTTTGCACATTCCATTCGATCCCACTTGCTCTGACACTATTTGCACACATGATGGCTTGAATCGACTTGATTCATGTTGGATGATCTCATCCCTACATCGCATGCTCCTCATTTATATCATGGATACGTTTACATTATTATTGCTTATGGCCTCCAAGTATTTCATTTATCAGTATTTGTTGCACACAATCCACGCATTTCGCCACTTACTCTTGGACAATCATGGCTTGACTACATTGGTGGAACATTAGATCCTAATCATATTGACATTTCATTCCTTATGCCCTTCGACCATGTTTCTATTTGCAATGACTCATTTCTCGGTTATTCACAAAATCTCACTTGTTGGTATGCACATGGTTGTCCACCAACACCTTTCACCGATGAAGAATATGCAATGGGCATGTACAATCTATGCCGCAATGGATCTTTACTTGATCAACCACATATTATTGCTTACCAAGTCTCTGATGCATCTCCATTTGGTTTTGACCATGAAAATGATGATCTCTTAGATGACATTACTTGATCATTCTCATCATCATAGATTTGGGGACATCATGCTTATTCTTCTTCCCCCTTATAGCATCATCAAGTGTCTTACAATTCTACTATTTCACCTCTTGCTTCACATCTAGTCTTTTACACATGTCTTACACATCTTGATACATTTGTATTGTCATTACCCGATGACACACTCTTGTGCTACGGTTCACACTTGACTGTTGAGGGCTCACTACATTCATGAACCTCACATCACATCACACAACACACTACACACTCAATGCATTCACGACACATCTTTCTCACGTACATTCAACACGATTCAATACCCTATGACACACTCTAGTTCCTCGAATTCATACTCAACTGTTGAGGGTCTCAATCTAAAATGAACCTCACCACACTCACTCACTCTCTATGCTCTATGCTTCATTGATCATATCTATCTAGCACATAATTCAAACCATTTCCCAATGACACACTCTTATTCTATGGTTCATTCTCATTGCTAAGGGGGCATTTATAAATTAACCTCATCTCATGCATACTCATTCACATTTACTTGGGGCACGCACATCTCCTATCACACTCACTTTGCATTCCATTCCATTTCACTCATCCACAACATATTGCATATCTTGGTTGTACATTATTCTTGCTTACTTATACTCGCATGTTACATATTTCTTACTATGTTAGCTAGATACATTGTATGTCATTATATTTTCTATATACACATGTGTGTTCACTTGCATTTTAGTTATGATCTTATACTTTACATAGATCGTTACACACAACATGGATGCTTGGCATTATACCTCTTACCAATCCTACAATAGGCTCCTGGGGCATCCACTTTCGTACACATCACAAGTGCTATTGTTTCGATTTATACTTCTTATTAATATTAGCACACTACATCGTATCGATCATACATATTTTGACATACTTTTTATCTTTCTAACATGCTAACGGGTGCTTCATGTGCAACATTTATCTTGCAGGAACTATTTGTTACCATGGTTGTCTAATACTTTGTTTGTCACTGTTTTCATTGTTTTCCATTGTATGCCATTGTTTGTGGGATTTTCCCTATGTCTTTCTTGTTCTATGATTGCTTGTATGCTTTTGGCCATGTTAACCTCAATTATCTTGTGACATCGTGAGTGATGTTCCATGTTTGCAACCCACTTTTCGTGGTCTACATTGTATTCTTGCTTGCTAGATTACATCTTGTCTTCTACATGCGTATTTGTCTTGTTTGCACTAACACTTATTTCCTAACCACTTTGTTTGCATGTGCCTTAGTTTCTACCAAGCACACTCCCTCACCCTACAAGGCATCAATTTCAACACAACATTTGGTCCTCCTTTGAGCTGCATACTCTTGCAACATCGCATGCACCCCAAAAAGGGGGAATCATCATGTGAATCAATCACCCCATTCATTAGTTCATAGTCATAGTACAACATAGTTAAGTACCGGTACTACATAGTATTCGGTCATAACAACGCCCGAATCTGACTTGAGTCCTCAACATAGTACACACATTAGCACCCAAACATGAAAAACAACACCTAGTGCACCCCCCGACCCTTCCTAGGCACCTATGACCATGGGGCGCTTATACATTTTTTTCTTAGTTTAGAGCAATTTACACAATGTCTTTTATAGGATAGGCATAGTCCTTCAACACTTGGCATCCATGCATTCTACCATATTTTCTATTTTCATGTTGGATCGAAATTGATTAGATTTAAACACATCATCCGTAATGGTGTTTACACTTCGTAAAGTAGTCAAAATATTGGAGAATAACACTGAGACCTTTCTCCTACACTTCTCCCACACTACGACATCAACAATGGCTATAATGTGACATCACACATGATTTCACCCTCAGGGGTCATTTTCACTCCCTCTTCTCTAGCTTCCATGCTTTATTTTAATCACTCCACACTTTTTATTGTCTCCTCAAGCACACTTTTCACCATCGATCTACATGGTTATCAAGTACACATCTCTTATCTACTTTATGTTATCGAGCATTCACTCAACAACATAAAGTGGGGGAAAATATAGACACTAAATCACACACTTTGGGTACATTTCTAGGTCCTGATCACATACTACTATTCATATGATTCCTAAGTGAGAAAAATAATAATTAACCACTTGTCTTTGGCATTTTTGCTTGATTTATAGTTTTCTTCTTGGTCCTACACACCTTCTTTCCCAATCGCCCTTTTTATGCTTCGTTTTTCTAAGTCTGACACCAAACCGAGATCCCAATACTACAAGCTTGTCTACCAAATCATTGAACTTCCTTTCATGATGCACAATGTTGAATGAATCAAACATCTCAATGAGATCCCAAACTACATGCTTGTATTGTTTCATTCGCTGATTTTTGTGGCATAAAGTTTTCTAACTTGCTTTACAATTAATTATGAATCTCCTTTGACAATGATGTCTTTAACACCATATTTCCAAGAAATCCTCGAGACTATAACAACAATGCCTCATACTCAACAATGTTGTTAGTGCACTAAAAGTTGAGTTTGAAGGAAAAGACAAACTCTTCCTAGCTTAGAGAGACCGTAGAAACAACAACACCATTTTTGAACTTGTAGCAAGATCCATCAAACAATAAAGTCCAAGGAGAGCATGCCTGCTCAAGACACTTGCATTCTTCAATCCCGTGTTATTTTCCATCAACAAATCCCCGCAAAGTTATCAACATCAACACTTGTGTATAATACTTCATAAGATGCATTGTTGGGATCCTCAATAAGGTGCAACATCTTCTTTTCTCCATACAACTTGACAAGGCTGCCCTCAATTGGGATGGTGGCATATGACATATCCATTTGGACACTCCCACTAACACTTACAGCCCATTTTCTAGACAACAACATACCCCACTTGGTTGGGCAGTCAACAATAACTACATCAAGCTTCAAGTTTCTGCCTGATAGGCTGCAAGTTGTACCACCAGACCTTTCACACATCCCACCACTGGAACTTCTCTGGAATCCATGGCAAGTGCACTTCCCATATGTTGTTGTTACCTTGATGTTCAGTTCATTCATAACTTCCAGAGGCATAACATTGCATGATGCCCCCGAATCAAACATACAAACAGTGCAACAAGCCTATCCTTAATGATCGTGAGTGGTGAAGAATGGATCCACATTTAGCCGAGAATCTACCAAGGATGTCCCCAAATAAACCTCTCGTGGTTCATCTAGCTCTTTTGATGCTTTGGTGGTACTTCTAGTTCTTCAATGATTGGAAGAGTCTCCACAATATTTACATTCCTACCGGGGCGCTTTTCACTTCTTTCAATCCAAAATACTCTAATGCCCTCTTCTTGTGCTCGTGAATCCTAAGCAACTCAACAATTGAACTCGAGATCTTGATCGACTCAAGACTTGGGCAATATCATAAGGGACAAACTTTGGCAAGGCGGAATGGAAGGAAGGTTGACACACTCATTATATGGCACATGATTCTTGATGACTTGGGATGAGGAGGGGTATGAGTTTTGTTTGGGACATCAAGGCCCTTGCAGATGTATCTTTCTTAGAAAGCCTCTTTAGGAATATTTGAAAGCAATGAAGTTTTTGGCTTGGCTCGAGGCCCCGTACCTTTGACAACCCTACTTCTTACGTTGTACTCCTTCTCTTAAGCCACAACAACATTCATCAATAACTGCGTGTCCTCCTCAGATGGGATTCCTCCATCATAATTATTTATCATTAAAGCTATCAAATATTCAAATTCATTATTGGGCAATTCAAAAGCTTGTATAGTATCTACTTCTAAAGTATGAGAGGGAGGAAGAATAGGTACCCGGTGGATGCAATCCCAAAAATCAGCAACAGTTCTAGCACTTATTACCTCAGTTGAAGTTGCCCCTTATTGTGAGCTCGTGGAGCAACCCATCATCATCATTATCATCATCAACTTCTTCTTCTTCTTGTTGATATTCCTCACATGGAGCATGGGGCATGAAACATTTGTCACACCAATCAATGACATCTGTCTCCTCCACAACAACAACTTTGGCAACCAAAGGATCAGGAACCATTCTGTTTTCCCTAGCTTGGGACTATTTATTTCCAAATCCAATAGGTCCCTTGCCTCTGTCATCAGATATTTGATCATTTCTATGATGATTTATAAACCTATCTTGGCCTTGTTGCTTGTGCTGACCTTGTGAACTCTACCTAATTCCTTTTTTCTCGCACTTGCAAGCTAATTTGTATGATATTTCTTTGACACCCCCGCCAAAGTTTTCACAACTTCCTCCAAATCAACAACCTTACTTGTTTGAGGTTTTTCGGGTTAATTAGTTTTACACCCTCCTTTTTGGAGGCTTTCCAATTGCTTGATGTTTTTCTCAATTTGCAGAGCCATGGTGAAGTCCTGCCTCAAATTAGTAGGTTTTTGTCCCTTAAGTAGTAAGAACCTTTTTATCAAATGTATTTGAATATTTAATCAAACATGATTCATCACATGGCCTTAAGCTACTGTAATCTCCTCAAGGTCTTGTTAAAACTTGTGTTGAAATCATGTACTAACTCATTAGGATTCTTCTTGATGTTTTCAAACTATGATAGAAGAAACCTAGGGTCAATCTCTATAACCATATCAGCAATCTAAATGCATTGTTCATCTCTGTCCAAGAATCAATGGAATTATGTGGCAAAGCTTTATACCAGTCCCTTGCATCTTCTTCCAAAGTATGGATAAACAATTTGATATATACATCTTCATGTTCAATCTCAAAGTCTTCCATCATATTGATAAAAATCTTTAAATGTTGATCACTAGTTATAGCGTTGTTTCCTTGGAACTTTGGTAATCTATTTCTTACATCCCGGGTGCTTTGCATTTGGATAACCAACCATCCTGTAAAATTTATAGGACCGAAGGTGTTTATAAAAAATGGAGGCCTTGGTGGGGGTAGGTCCATGTTGGTTTGAGGAGGTGACCCTGGAGGGGAGACAAATTGATAAGGGGCAGAGGGTCTTTGAAACACAAGAGTCTAACTTTCAAAATGGATATCCGCTAAAGGCCTTGTTTCTTGAAAACCCTATCAACCTTTGAAAAGACAGGGAAGAATAAGAAGTAAAATTTTCAAAATCAAATGAAGGCCCCTCTCCGCCAAGTGGCGAATTCAATTCCATAAAGAGGCTACCCGATTCAAAGCACTCAAATTACAATCTTCAATGATAGGCTAATCACTTTCATCAATGGAGATCCCTTTTCTTGTCTATTGATCTCCAACAACTCTCCAAGATTTTCTTCCTTCTGAATTTGTTTTTCCTAGCTCTGGAAATAATGTCCTAGCAGGATCCCTAGCAAAGAAAGACCTTCTTCCTTCCATATTTTCAAAGATTAGTAACAAAAATCACTTGACGAGGGTTAAGACACTAGTACTTATCAAGAATCGATCAACACAGAGTCACCACTAAGGATTTCCACCTTAGTTGTGTAAATGCACTAAAAATATGATCTCACAATGTATGTCAACAACAAAAAAACTAGAAATGGAAATCTTTACCTAGATTTATCAATGAAACCTAGTGCAATAGGTGTGGAAACCGAAAGAATTACACACAACATTTGCAACTTTGAAAGACTTCTTACGAACCCGAACACAAGATGATGTTTGAAAAAATTCTTTAGCACTTAGAGCATATAAGAAGCATTAACTGTGGTTTGGATATGAATCGTAACCACTATGTCCCCGACAATGACACCCAATCGGGTGTTGTTACCCAAATTGATTCTCCCGGATCTTTGAGCAACATCACAAGTTTGGCAGGAAACTTAGAGGTAAGCAAAGAATGTAGTGTGTCATTTTGTAGCCGGGGATGAAATGCAGCTTGCTTTTTGTCACTCAGATGTGGAGAAATGGGTAGCACCCTCAAGAAGATTTGACCTATCCTCACTACTTTATGGTTGTGCCTTTCAACCAGGGTGAGAGGACCCTTTTTGTAGCTTGTTGTTTGTGGAGGAAATGGAGATATCCTTCCTTGTGAAATTATTAAGAAGACCTTGAAGAAAATATGATCAATACAACAAAACCTAACTCTCACGAGTTGTCACTCTAGATAATGGAGATATTTTCTAAGCAAGGTTTAGGCCACTAAAGAAAATGAAAACCTGATTGTTTCTGCATGTTTTGGTAGTAAAAATTATGCATTTGTATACACACATGACAAACATGGGTAGTATGGGTATGATTGGTTGTTTTTAAATGAATTTTTGGTGGGAGGTGAAGCAGGATAAAGTTGATTATACCAGACCTTTGGAGGGACCTTACAAATAATGAGAAACTTCACAACAGAAAGCTTCAGAATAGTCAAGACATTCCTTCAACCAGAAGGTGTGCTTTAGTGGAGGCCCAAATCAGCACGTTTTCACACAATCTTTAAGGCTCTAATATGAAGGCTTGAATTAGAGGACTCAATTAAACACTACAGTTTTTGATTAACCACGCCTAAGGTACACTGAAGACTTACATACAATCTTTATCAACAAATGACAATGAATTGATTTTAAATTTTTTATCTCATCCAATATGAAGGCTCTTCTTGAAATGAAATTGAAAATACCATTAAACTATCACAGGGACAAGATCCTGTGTGATTTCACAAAAAAATCAGTATAAGATTGCAATAGGAATGAATAGAACTATTTGCAGACATTCTAAAACAAAGCATACACTAATTGCTCACAGTCAACACAAAATAAATCAAATTTGATTAAACTTATCAACTAGGGAAAGTTTTTAGAACAATCTCAGAGCTTGTCAATGGTTGTACACTCGCAACCACCTTGACATGATCAAGTTTAACACAAAATAGATATACAGGTTTCTCAGACAGTCCCTTAGAAAGGTGGGCTCTATCAAGCTTCTCTCTTAGAAAATTAGTTTTGACCTCTAACACTCCAACCCTTTACACAACAAGATTTGTGCAATTTATAACATTTTACAATAGAGTTTCCCCCAAAAAATCCAAACATTGAATGTACCAGTGCTCACCATGATCCCGATTGTGATTCCCAGAATTAGATTTGTAAAAAGTTGTCAAGGGATTAAGGGGTGGATCTCCTCGAACATCTCCCGCATTCAACTCCTTCCTCTGGTAGATCACTCTTCCTTTTACTTGCCAACCACTTCCACCCCTAATCTGTCAAATTTGGTTCTTTGCGTGCCTAGGAAGGAAAATGGAAGATCAGATCGAGCCCAAAGGTCAGATCTCATCTTAATGGTAAAAGACGTCCCCGGATTTTCCTCACCAAACCAAGATATCAACAGGTCTTTCACATGCCAAGGAAAGAAAAATCGGGCCGAATCCAAGCAATGATTGTTGCATATTTAATGGTGAGAGACATTTACAGACCTTCCCCACCAAACCAGGCTACCCGATTAATGTTCCTCTTCATTTGGCGTGCAGAGACTCCAAGAAATGATAAAAAACCATAAGAATACGCATTCCTAGGAGATTTGGAGTGAAAATGGTAGAAAAATCGATACTGAGATGCAAAAATGCCGTTGATTTATATTTTGAATTTGGACCTTCCACATGGGAGATCCACTTGAAAGCGAAAACTGCCTCATGGGTTCCTTTTTCCTTTTACAACTTTTGAAAAAATGTAAAATTTTGACATTTTTCTCCGCACCTCTGCCTTTGAGAAATGATCCTGACACGTGTCCGGGTGGGTCCCAAAGGAACCGTGGCTAAATTTTGTTATTTCACCTCTTTTTTTGGAAAAGGAAAATTTTCTAAATTTCCCCCTTGATTCCGCCCTTCCGCTCCTAGTCTCTGATGTGGGTCCCAATGGAACCACGCTTCCTTTTTTACTTTTGACTCCTTTCTCCACAAAAGGAAAATTTTCTAATTTTCCTCCGAAAGTCCACACCTTCACCGTTGACTGGAGAAAATTTTGACTTATCCTTTATCAGGCCTACGAGCCATTTTGATGTTTTAATCCTTTTGATGACAAGAGGCAAAAATCCAAGTTGCCCCCGATGGTCTGCTTCCCCGCCCCCTTTGACATTTCAAACGCCACATGTCACAATGGCAAATCTTGAGATGGTCCCTAAAAGTTGAGACCTTGAATGAGCGCGGTCTCACCATGTGTCCTGGCCCAACAAAATCTGTTTGAAGGCTTAGAGCTCAGTGGAAGGTGCCATGTGTCAGGGTCCGCGGCAATCTCCTTTGGCCATTGAAAATTCCAAGCAAAATGCAAAGTGAGCGGAGGCCACTAAGTGTCCTCCTGATGCTTCTTTAGAATACAATTTAAGGGCCGGTCCTCAAACATGTGTGGTCCCTCCATGTGTCCCGTGCCCTCAAAACCTTTTGAAAAAATACTAAGTATGGGAAGATCCGACAGAAGCCTCCATGTGTCTTCATGGCGCAATTTCAAAATGGTGCCCAAGAGCGGAGACCCTGAATGAGTGCGGGCTCATCACATGTCCCTTTTTTGCCAAACCTGTACTCAACCGCATAAAAGTTTGTCTAAGTGCAGGAAAGCGGCGAAACCTCCACGTGTCCTCCAGGCACAACTCCAAGGCCAAACCAAAAGCAAATCTTCAAATGAGCGTCGTTCTTCCAAGTAGACATGTTTTTAAGTTGAGGTGATTCATAAATTTTTGAAGTACCTTGCCGAGGCAGCGTCCAACCAAAAGAGGCCACATTTCTTGTTGATGCAAGGATGTAAATTTGACCAGAGAAACGCTTTGTCAAACCGTAAAATGTAGAAAAATGACCATTTGAGCCGGAGATGAAATTTTCTCCAAGGACGAGAGAATTTAGAAATGTTACAAGGCTCAAATACATTCCTTCGAGCTACATCCATTCATTTTTATTCAAGTATTTAGGGCAAAAATGACAAGGACAACAAATCCCGACTGTGAAAAATGGAAAGAACAGGACAACTTTGAGTTTTACACCCAAATACAAACCTTTTCAAATGAACAGAGAAATGAGGAAACAATTTTGGATCTATACATGATCCTCGATCCAGGAAAGGACTGATTATAGCAACAAAAGGAAGGTGGAGACTTTTCAGGCATAATACGGGAAGATAAAATGTGACAGAGACCGTAACTTGATAGATTTTTAATGGAAAAATGGGGCGAGACTATTTTGAGCACCAACATAGTGCAAAGCTGACCCGGATCGTAAGTTCACTTAGTTGAGTGGCCAGTCGGGGGTCGATCGACTCCCCATTTACATCTTTTTCTTTTTAGGATTTGATGTGTTTGGGGTTTTGCATGTGCTCTTTCTCTTTACATGTTTTAGGTGAATTCAATGATTAAGCAACAAAGTACATGTGACTAAAAGTGACATCTAACGAACATCTTGCAACCTGCGGCCCGGGTTTACGAGATTCGAGCGAGTCATAGGCACCCGAGAGGAGGTCTCTGATGCTCAGGCACCCTAGACCTGTCGTCCGTGCCCTATTCCCGAAATTTCTAGAATTCACATAATTTCCTAGGCTCGGTTGTGACACTCTGCTTTCATATTTCATTAGTTTTCTAGCTCGGCACAACTTCAAATTTATTACGAATCAACTAAGTAGTTTACCCTCTCTTTTACAACTAGGGTTTCATATTTTTCTAGAGTACTTTCTTGCATCAAATTTGTACTTTATTACTATATCATTGTGCTAGTAACTTAATTAGAATTTAAAATTTATTTTCCAATATTTGTTAATGTAGACACAAAATCACACACTTTGGGTAATTATCAAGTTCTGATTGCATACTACTATTCATATGATTCCTAAGTAATAAAAGTACTAATTAACCCATGTATTTAGCCATCTTTGTCTTCTCTCTATTGCTACTTTTGGTCTTTCACTCCTTTTTCAATTTGCATTTTCATACCTCGACATGTCTCATCCTGGACACCAACACCTAGCTAGGGCGCCAAAGCCGGGTGATCTCCTCCCCTCTGGGCCCCATTGACCTCTTTGTAATTTCTGACAACTTTTGGGTCATTTCAGCCGTTTGAGCATTTTATCTTTTTGGTAGTCGGCCTTTTTGAGGTTTATTACAAAATTGAAGCAAGAGAAACATATAAATATAAAGTTATGTGATCATAATAAAGGACCAAGCACTAAGCATTTGATATCACCACCGAAACTTACATCCAATCGCTATCAAAGAGCATAAAACATCCAATCCAACATCCATTCAAGGACAAGGGACTGCATTATTCCACATACACTTCATAGGAGGGGAGTATATTTTATTCCATGAATACATATATTACATTTATTTACATCGAGCTATTTTCTCTCTATCCAAGTGCAACACGTCACAAGAACCACCTAGGGCATGATTCTACACACACACACATAACTACATTGGGTTTAAAATGTAGTGTAGTGCTCAGTCATAAGATCACCATTGTGACAATTGAGGACATTCGACCGATCATTCTACATCTTTTTTTAAGGATTTGATGTATATTTGAGGGTTTTATAGGTTTATATTTTATTATAGGTTTCCAGGTGACATCGACGATCATTATGCGACCTCATAGCAACAAAAGAGAAGAACAACGAGCAAATTATGACATTAAAGGATGAGTTTCGAGCATTTTCGTAATCACAGTGCCTATTTCGGTTTGTAGCACTTCCGTGGGCACCCCTATCCAACATGTTCCTTCATATCTATTGCCTACCTTCTGTTCACTGAGTCGCTCACTTGACAAACAAGACTTTTCCACTTGCCGAATAAACTAAGTCCCTCTTTCTCCTCCTTGCAACTAGGGTTTCACATTTTATTACTTAGTTTTCTTGAGTTAATTTACATAATTTTTATTTATTTATTTCTGAATAACATTTAGATTAAGTGCATATTATCCACATTTCACTTAATCATTTTGGTGAACCCGACACTTTCACACTTAGGATCCTCATTTTTCCTCTATCATGGGTCATAAAATTCCTCAAATTTCTTTGTCTAATTTACTTAAGATGCATCCCAATTGCCAAGTTTTTCTAAAAACCTTAGACACCATGTATCTTCCTAAAGATACATCGCCACACTGAAATAAGTCCTATTTTCAATCGTCTATCTGACGACCCTAGCCTTCATGAACCTCCATCCAATAAACCCATATTGAGTCAATTCAAGCTTTACATTCTTTATTTTTGACAAATTTCAAGCTATGGAATCCACGATCACATCTCTTAAATCTGAAATCCAACAACTTAAAGACACTTCTCAGGCTCATGATAGTTCTTCTTCTCATTTTCATTCTATGTCTTCTACATGTGCTCATATTAGTGCTAAGAAACAAGATATTCTTCCAAAACTCATAACTCATCAATTAATCAGCTTACCATCTACTCATTTCTATCCTCCTTATCGGCTTGCAAAATATCAAGGTCTTCCATATTGCAATTATCATCAAATCAATGGACATAATGACAATGATTGCTATGCTTTACAACGAAGAATCAAGCATCTTGAGTGTCAAGGTTTTATCTCATTCATTGCACAATGTTTTGTTACATGGTCCTCTCCACTTGTTACATCTCAATGGGTTCCTAAATATGATTCATTTATGTCTAATAAGCATCTAGTCATCACTTATGTATATGCGAGAAAATATTAGATAAAAGTTAGAAACCAAAAATAAAGCAATTGATTCCTAAATCTAATATATTCAACAATACCTCATATTGAGCTAGATGGAAGGGAGAAATAAATGAAATACCTTCACTTACCAAATGAAGAGATCTCTTGATGTTTTAGATGTGCTCAAGATGTTGGATTGAACTTGGTTGCTTCAAATTTTAGAGATACTTGGGCAACACCTCCCCTCGATTTTTTGATGATTGTTATGGATGAAGATGAAGGATTGAATGATGATTGATTGTAGATGAATGATGGATTGATTGAGTGATAAAAAATGAAAAAGGTTTGTTATGGATTTGAGATTTATAGTTTGTGGGTGGAGGATTCAATGGCTAAGATGAAGCCATGTTGGATTTGGATCAAGGGTGGAGGATGCATGTGAGGATAGAAAGATCTAGAATTGGATTATTCTAGAATTTAGAAGAAGCCTCCATTGAATTTTTAATTCAATGGAGGGAGGGAGATATTTGAATTTTTAAATATGATAGAGGGAAATTTAGAGAGGCTTCTAGAAATGGAAGCCTCTAGATTTAGAGGTGGAGCATTTGATTAAGATTAGGTTAATAAATGATAATTAGGGGTGAGGTTACATGGAAAGGCTAGGTGTAGGGTTGTGTAGGGTAGGTGGTAGGTGAGATGTAGGAATATTAAATTCCTATGAAATGTTAATGAAGAATTAAAATAAGATAATATGATATAATAATGGATTTATGAGATTAATGATAAAATGGGATATAATCTTTTATTTAAAGGATTAATGATGAAATGATAAGATTAATGATAAATGATAAAAGGTAAATATGATAAAATGGATTAATAACAATAATTAATCTTGTGATTAATTGTTATATGGGTGATGTTGGGATATTTGTGGGATAGGTTAATCGTAATTAACTATGTCGACATTTTGCCCCTTTCTTGAATGGCTATTGATAGTAATGACCATTCAAATAAAAATAAGAGAATATTATAATGGTGATATGATTCCCCTCAAGAGGGTTGAGTGGGGAGGAATGAGCCGTAACCACTCGAAAAGAGGAGAGGCTCAAGTTAGTAGATGAGAAGTAGATTTTTGGAGACCTTTTTCTACTGATGGTTAATGTCTATTTTTAATAAGTACCCATTCAAGAAACTTTCTAAAATTATTATTTCCAAAGGATGAATGGATTCAAGACACTTGGTTCATTCCCCAAGAGAAAAGTTCTCAAAAGTGACAATTAAGTGAAATTTCCAAAACTAGTCACTAGGAAGAACTTACTAAAAATAGTAAGTGTTCGGAAAAGGCTCAAAATGGTCATGGTTGTTCATCCTCAATTCCTCAATAATTTAAAACTTTGTGGAGGTCAAAATAATGTTTAAAAAGGATGGATAATGACATTTTGTCTCAATCGGGAGAAGAGCATTCTCGCCCAATTTTGGTCATAGTAGAGCATTTTGGTCTCAATGTCTTTCTCACTTCTCCGGATGGGTTGATCAAAGGATTGAAGAATGTTCCATCAGATCTCTCATGTTTCTCATCACATAATTGGAGTGTTCTTCAATTCATCTTGTGGATGGTTCCATTTCCCAAAGGCCTCATATCATCGAGTTGAATTGTGCGGGCGTGGTCTTAACTTACATCAAGAACTTGGAATTTTAAGAGGCATTGTAGTGTTTCAAAGGTTTGAATATTTTTTCAAGTGAGGTAAATCAAAATTCATTGTATTCAATTATCAAAGGCTCATCACCTCTCATTTTAATGAAATTAAAATATGCTACAAAGGTGCATCGTTCTAGTGAGGTTTCATAGGGGAAAAATTTCAAAGAATCAATCTCCATCGATTGAACATCACTACATTACTGAAGGTCATAATAGATCAAAATGTCATATTCAACACCATCGGAGCTGATCTAAATCAAGGGTGGAGGCATCTTCATACACACTTTTGAGCATTTGTTCTTTTCTTTCCTCATTATTTCTCCTCTTCTTTCCTCCCAATTTCTCATTGTACGTGATCATGATGTTTTGTCCTATTCATTTAAGTGACAATGAAATATTTGCAAGATGTAAAATTACTCCCTCAAATTATAAGAGGGGTACTTAATTTGTTCTTTCCCAGATTATGAAAAGTCATAAGTTGAAGAGGAATATGAAAGGTCATGTGGGGGTCAACAAAGAGATGAATTGTAAAGCTATAAAAGGAGATGAACTCCTTAATATAAAGGGAGATGAACTCCTCAACGTAAAGGGATGGTTAATTCTTATTTACTAGCTCCTATTTTCTTTCTAGGAACAAGTGCCTTCATTTCCTCTATTCTCTTGTCTATTAAAATTATGTCTCCATCTCAACTTATACTCTAAGAGAATTGTAAATTATGCAACATGATGCAATAAAACTTTGTGTTTCTTGTTGATTGTTCCTCTTTCTATGTGAATGGTTTCTTTTGATTGATGCAAGTGAAATACTCGATTTTAATGCAATAAACTTAGCTATGCTATTTTTTGGTTAAAATCCCCCTCTTATTTCCCTTTCTATCTCTACCTCTAAGCAATTTTCATCCCTTGTATTCCATACAAGAAGTTGCCACTTTTTTTGGGAAGTATTCCTTTGTGATACCCTTGCCTATCGCCACCCCTAGAAATTAGTTTAGTTAATATTTATTTCCTTTCTTTCAATCAATGGAGTTGATCCATTCAAACAAAGGGACGTATTCTCGAGCATTGGTGAAATCCAACAATTTTCCTCAGTAACACATTATTTTGCCAACACGACATAAAAACTAACAACTAACATTGCATTCTGATGGATGACATAGAAAACTTTAACATGCAATGATAGATATAATCAATGAGATATTTGGACCACATACACTCGTAGTTTTGTATGTATTAATTTTAGTAAAAATATTTGTGCTATCATAGAACATGTTTATAGTGACGTGGTTATTTGAGTTTCCATGGACACGAGTACGGTGATGTTGAATGGTTTGAAATGTAACAAATCCCGTGCCTGTTCACGTGGCTATGACCCCTCAAAATGGCATTCAAATTGCCATCCCACACTCTAACCATTATGTTATTTGTTAAGATGAAGACAAGATGGTGCTTACGTGGATGACTCAAATTTTCACTTTAAAGCTACATGCCTACATGGATTCCTCGGAATTAGTTGGATGTCGGTGATACATCCCGTGAAGTGGATGATCAAAATCTCAACGCATGGATATAGATGTCTATCACAGTTAGAAGGGATGCGTGTTTCTAGAAAGGAAAATTTATTTTGATGTAATTATATACATCCCCATAAAATAGGAGTATGTTAAAAACATGTAGTTATCATGTGTCTTTCAAATGGTTTGGAAATTGGAATACAATATTAATAGGACTCTTTCTCAAGGCATGTGTTTAGACACGAGTCGGAAGTAATCGACACGTGTGTGCTTTGAATACTTCATTGATCATTTTGTCATTCATTGGTATTTAATTGGGGTAAGGAAAAAACATTCAATGGGAAATATCTAGGGGAGAAGGGCCAGTAGTGGTACACCCTAAGTTAAGGGGTCCACAAAATCAATTATTTATGATATGGGATTGTGATTTTTTCACTAATATGTAGTTTAGATTTGTGTTAACTTATATTTTTTGTTTGGAATGTTCAATTGGAGGGAAAACCATATTTTGAATTGATTTAAAATAATATATGTGAAAATGCTACAACCATGGTGGAAACCAATACTTGAATATAAGTGAAATTGCTTGAACATTGACTTTTTTGTACTTGTACATGGGTGAAAACTCTTACATGTCATGATGTGATTGGCTACTTGTACAAATTTTTGAACTTCAATAATCAAAATTTTGGTTTTTATTCCATCAAGTATTGGATATTTTAAATGCAAAATACTGTTCAAGTATTGGGACGTGTTCACATACTGGCCCTTCTCCCTAGATGAGAAAAGAGGGACATGGGGCGTGGATAGAAAGTACTGAACTCATTCTCATTCTAATACATTTGTAAAATGCCATCTTTTTATTTTTGCGTTGTTTCATATGCCAAGTGGATTTCAACAAAAAGAGTCAACCACATCATTGTAACAATAATATTATTTATATTTCTTACTTGTGGCTTGTTTTATTGGGATACCAAACCGCATTATGTGGGGAATCGAGTCATTTTTTGGAGTTGGAGGTTTATCAATAGAATATGAAAGATAACCCAAATTTATTTTAACAATTTATATAAAATAAAATACAATAAATAATAAAAGTGTAACAAACTACAAAACACATATAACATTACCTATTAACTAAATTTCTAAACAATGAAAAAGTATATACTAAATGAATAATAAAATTCTAACCCAAAACAACTTTGACACCAAACATCTAAATAAAAGAAACTCATTAAAAGGAAAGAGACTTATAAATCTAAATAGTAATTGAATAGAAACAACATTTAGCCTTTAATGGGACATTCATACATGATGATGGAGGAGTTGGGGAAATAAATAAACTATAGAGAAGTTATCACCCTAAAAATTAAAATTTTAGAGATTCTTCCCCACAAAAAATTATCAATTTTTGTCCCATTGTATTCATCCTACCTTTCTAACAAATTTTAACTCTAAACACACCACATTTATCTTGTCCATATCTTACCAAATCTAAACCCTAAATCCTATCATACTTTTAGTGAAACACTTGAATTTTCCAACATGGAAAGAATGTTATAAGTGTTCCTTTACTCAACTAATTATACTATCTCTCCCGACATAAATTTTGAATTTGTTCCTTGACTCAAATCATACGATTTTTGAAATAGGAGAGTGACTTAGCTTCTCTTAAAACATGCTCCCAACATACACATTGAAAACAAATTTTATATGCAAAATGTATGGAAAAGAGGAATTATTTAAAGATTTGTGTTCCATGTAATCGAGTTTTCAAGTGAATGACCATACTTATTTGATTAAAAACACTTGATAACATTACAAAATAAATATGAGAACTTCTTTTAACATTGAATAAATGAAAATAAAACTTAACATTCCAACATGTGTCTTTTCCCATAGTGTTACACGTGGTGATAGATTTGTATGCCACGTGTAGGTTAGTTACAATTTTTAATCCTCAAAATAGTACTATGTAGTGTTTCATTCAAAGTCACCATCCATCAATATGTATTTCAAATGTGCAAAGTTTGAATGCAAAAGTGCAATGTGATGATCCCGTTGGGAATACTTGGAATGTAAGTCGATCTGAAATATTCTTAGGAATGGGAGTCACATCCACGGTGTGGTGTCGAGCTCCTTTCATCAATATTTTTTCTGTGCCATCCAAGCCTGCTGAATAGGTAGTCCCTCCACAAGGGTAATGCTGAAGAAGGCGGTCAACAACACCCTCTTCCATATCTCCCCTCTCTACAACCATAGTTTTAGTATCATTAAACAAAACCACCGAAACAAAATCACTAAAGCGATTTGAAGGTGGGCTTGTATAAATATGAGAATGGCCTCATATACACAGCCAAGTCTAGAATTATGATTATTAAACTTGGCCATAGTGGGGCTAATATCTGAGGATTGCATTGAACATGATCTATCAATGACAAAAATGACATGGTGAGGGACATTCTTAGAATGATCACCGTAGACACTGTGTAGTTTGATCAAAGCACTATTATTTGGCAACACCTCATCAGTTAGACCTATCTAACTCCCCTCTTATGACACTCTTTTGGTCGTATTTCCTCTAGTAAACTAATTAAATAGGTTATAATAACCTCTTCTTGGCTAATATTCTCTTCTTTACCACCTCTATTAGCTCCCTGGAATATCAATCCACTTCATTGGATTGATTAGGCCTTTCAGAACCCTCCCAGAAACCTAATTTCTCTCTAAATAGGATTAATTACCCTCTAAACATGGTTAGCTAGTCTTAACCATGATCAACCTCTCTCTAAAACTAGTCAAATCTTACTTTGACTTGCTAATTAACTTTTTGACTCCCTTTTAGTCCCACATGCACCAAAAAGCCTCCCATTTCCCAAATGGAAAACTATAAATAGCCTACTACCCCCTCTCATTTCTAAGAACACTTCTTCCCTCTAACCTAAACTATAGTATTATTGCTAGGATTAGGACCTTTTATTGAGCTATTTGCTTTGATTTTGCATTTCTATCACATAACATGGAGTAAATGGGAAGAACCATTGGCCTTGAAGCCATTAATGGTGAGATCCCATTCTCTTGAAGCATAAACTGATTGCTTAGATCCTTTTAGGTTCATTTACTTTAAGCTTTCAAGAATAGAGGTTAACTTCATTTGTTTAAATTGCTTGTTTACTTCAAGTTAATGCATGCAAATCAGATTCCTTCCTCATTTCTTATCATTTGGTCAATTGAGGGTCTTTTGCACAAAGCTTTGGGGTTCTTGAGTGTTTCTTACCCCATTTCAATAGCTCTTGCAAAACCTTTCATTGAACACATTTGGCACACCCGGTGGGACACTTATGTCCATCCTCCATTAATGGAGGTCTTTTGAGTTCTTTAAAGTTCATTTGCAAGTTTTTTTTAGTTAAAAAAACTTGTTATTTTCTCATTTCTATTTCTAACACTAGCTAAATCATGCTTATTTACATATGTTTTGTGGGTTTGAACTAGAAATAGGATGCTTTGACTAACAACTAACTTGTCTGCTCTAAAACATTTTCAGATCCATGAGTTTTGCAGGTTTTCTTAGGGTATGCGCATGTGTTATAAAGGGATGCATCCCATCGAAACCTCACATCCTCGTGAGAATAGATGCGCACTTGTTATGTTGCACCCTATCACTGACAAGTCTTCTCTTTGCAGGAACGCTCACGCATCTCCGTCGGTGGGTCGACATCTCCGTCTCTCTGGACGCGTCTATGTAAATAACCCCACTGTGTAAAAAATTGAAACTTTTTGTTTTATGCTTAGACGCGTCTTCGTTGAACCCTAAGCATCCATGTCGAGTTGCAAAGCGTCTTTGTCTCTCTGGATGCATCTGTGTTTTTGGTATACTATGGATTTTACTAATTTTGTTTTACGGCGATCTTGTTTAGTTTGGCGCGTCGTGTCGGAACCCTAGCATACTTGTCAAAAAGGGGGCACGTAGGTGTTTGTTGTCTCTATCTGTTCTTCTTACCACACGTCCGTGTTGGTTGAGGCACACATACCGTTGGGGGGCACGTTGGTGTCGCTTTGGAGTGCATGTCTGTGTTAAAATTGGAAATTTTTCTACAGTCTGTAAAATCTATTTTTTTGATCTTTGTTGCAGGTTTCTAGGACTAACAAATTAAATACAGAGTTTTCTTTGGTATTTCAGTTTTCATAGTTAAGTGTTTTTAGTTCTTAGCTTGAACTAGGTTTGTAAAAGTGCATATGCTCTCTCCTCGCGCCTTCAAAAGTGATCTTGGAGATCAGAAAAACTTGTACAAACTTGTATTGAATGTTCAAAACACTTGTTCTATAAAGGATAAAGTAAAATTTCATGTGATTTAGTAGGATTTTCACATTGCGTATGCTCTTCCTTCGCGCCTTTTAGCGATCTTAGGAATCAAAAGCAAGGTGTAAAGTTCTCTTTCTTGACATCAATTTACGAAACTGAAAATTACTAAAACTTGTTGTCTACAGGACCCAACGCTTGTAGAAGAAAGGCATAAAAACAAAACACAAAACTTCTAATACACGTGTTTTATGTAGGTTGCCAAATGGTGTGCTACTTGAAACCACATTTAAATTAAAAAGATAAAAAACACACCACTTTCATCACACTGTATTACAAGTTTCGGAAAAGGGTACGTCCCTATCCGCTTAATAGAATATAACCCCTTTGGCATAACGCCTTAAGCTACAACAATGGGGGTGGTTCCAGGAACCCTAAAGTAATCCACCGTTGTGTAACCTTGTGGATGAAACAGGAAGCGCTCCACTTACCCACTTGACTAGTTTTCCTTGTGAGTTAGTGTTACCAGGTTGTCCATATGACGACCCCAATGAGAGTACACATGGACGCATTTATTGCCCACTGTGCTTAAAGGGGGTAAAGTAAAGCCGAGATACTCCCAATTTAGTCATTGTGACTTTTTGGGTAAATCATGCTCGCTTAAGATAGCTTTGTAACACCTAGTTGAGAGAACTTATTAAGGAGGCCATTCTGTCTTGGAGCCCACTTTGCTAGTCCATTGTTGCATCAAGCCATCACAAAGTGACAACTCATTTGGAATCTGAACCTTATTTTTCAAACAAGGCAAAGAATCCATGTAAGTTTAATCTAAGTTTCTTTCATCACAAAATTAAACTATGTCCCATTTTAGCTCAGTTTTATTCTCATTTTCGATGAGGAAAAACTTTGCCTAAGTGGCACTTAGTTTGTTTTCATCTTTTTATCTATACCCTTGCATTCTCACCACCCATTTTTTTTCAGGGTGAGAAAGGTGCATACCTTGTGCATTTTTATCGAGATAGTGCTCGCCACTTTTTTGTCCATTTACGCCCATCCATGTTTGCGGCTGGGTTGTTAAACATCTAAAGTGCGTAGGTATATTTTTTGTATCTTTGATAAAAGTCCTTCAATCTTGATTTCAAGATCATCTTCACCACTTGTGAATTTGATTCATCATTCGTCTCTTGTTGAGTTGATAGTTTTGTTCGCATTCTAGTCGCACAATCTTGGCACTTACGTCGTGTTCTCATTTTTATGAAAACATGGTATAAGTCCCTTTATTGCAGATGACACTACTCACAAAATTAAAAACTCCTTGTTATACTTATCACTTGGTTTCGATTCGACGTCATCGAGTTTTTGAAAAGTGTTGATAACGCCTTATATATATCGTAATAAAGTTGTCATGATACTAACACCTTGCTTGCTTGGTTAATGTATCATGATGACATTGTTACACTATATCTAGTCGCGACTTCCATTTTTCAGAAGACTTAGCTTTCATCAGCATTTAAACTAGTTTTAGTATACCTCGTTGAGGGATCGTCAATACCGCATCGATACTTAGGCATTATTAGAATTCTAACTTGACCTACATATTGATACGATATTGTCACTATCTATTTTAGGGCATAGGCTTGGTAACAATAAATTGAGTGATCATTACATTTAGGTGTGCATATGAGTGTTCTTTGATAAAAATGACTACATAACACTGCATCTAGGATACACTGTGGTATATTTCAAACATCACCTTGAACGGCTTGCAAAACCATACACTTAGGGGTCACGCTAGCTTCATACAAACGTTGGCTAGTAATGCCTAAAATCGCAAAGATGGAAACCAAATCAAACAAACATGACTTAGGAGAAAACCCTTTCAAAACCTTCCCATTTAGCGGCAACAATTTAGTGCCTCTCTTTTCTCAAGTCAAGGATGCGGAGCCATTAATTGACCATAGTGGAGAAGAGTCAGACTCTTCTAGAGAACAACAGAGATTAGACCTAGGTAGATTTGATGAAATCCTATATTATAATAAAGATCAAGTACTCACAAGAGTCTTAGAATTAGGAGCTAAACTTTTGCAAGAAGCGGAAGCAAAAACTAAGGTCATTAACCCTAAACTAGGAGAATAAAGATTCCTCTTAGACATAGATAATCCTTTTGATGTGGGATACACTTCCACTTCTGGGAAACATCAGGCCACCGTCGAAGGGGACCCATCACGAAGACCTCACTATAAAGCTTCACGTAAAGTGAAAATTGAGCGTAAAGCTTTCCCTCCTCCCAAATTTGATGAAGAAGAGGACCCTCTGGTTGAAGAGGAGATCCTTCAAAACAAATCTTGAAGTTGAGCCAAAAACTAGCAAACTTAGGCTCTTCAAGAAGAAACATATACAAAGACAAAGACAAAACTAAACCTAGTGAGTTTCACTTTGATCCACACATGGACCATACCTTTAAAGTGACTCAAGTACAAAGACCAATGTCGCCTACTAAAGAGCAACTCATTCAGAAAGAGTTACAATCAATGAAAAATACACTTACTACATTACAAGAGGGAAACGTAGGTCAGAATAGAAAATATTTGTATGAAGAACTATGCCCTTACCCCTTTGATAAGGACATGTTACAGAAGCCCTTCCCAAAACACTTTACCGTTCCCAAGTTTGATAAGTATAAGTGCAAGAGTGATCCTCGTGATCATATAAAAGACTTTTACATGGCTTGTTCAGAGGTCGCATATAGTGATAACTTCTTAATACAACTTTTTCCTCGTAGCCTAGGAGCCATGGGATTGGAATGGTTTTATAGCATTCCCAAGGGCTCTATTATAACGTGGCCCACATTAGCGGAAAAATTTGTATGACATTACTCCTATAATATGGAAAGTGACATCATAATGAACGATTTATGCAATACAAAAAAAAAAACAATGAGACATTTGAAGGATTTTTACAACGATGGCGAGGGTTAGCAAGTCGTTTCCTTGTGCATTACCGGAAAAAAAAATCTCATGAGCATATTTGTTCCTAACTTAAACCTAGAAATAGCTTTTCATTTACTGACGATGCCTGTTGTGGCTCAAACTTCGAAGAGGTCATAGAGAAAGGTGGTCAAATTGAGAAAGCCCTCATTGCAAAGGGAACACTTAAGTCTGTTGTTAAGGACAAACACTAAGCCAAATCCATAGATAAACTGAAATTATTCAATAAAAACAAGCATGTCATTGGTGATGGCATTATGGACTCCAAGAGAGTCCAAGCCATACGAGAGCAGGCCCGCTTTTAAAGCTTTCACAAGGACCTCATGCCAAAGCACCTACTAAATGTACGTTTACGCCCTTAACGAGTCCTTGTCTCGCCATCCTAAGACAATTAGATGATGTAAAAATGGTGGAATATCCAACTATGATGGTACCATACCCGAGAGGATGCTCCAAAACTTTGGTTGGTTCAAAGACCATGAATATTGTGACTTCCACCGTGTTAAAGGCACAAGGCGAGATAGGTGTTTGAGACTATGTTGTTATATACAAGACCTCATCGAGGAGGGTAAGATTGTCGTAGATTCTCCCCGAATCCGAGAAAAGATCCAAACGAGAAAATGGGTATCTACAAAGAACCTTTTCCTAATCATGTAGATAAAAAGAAAAGGAAACTAGATCACGGGAAAACCTCCAATGACTATAGAACTACCGCTTATGTTTACCCTACTAATGATAGTCCTTTTGATTCTCTCATAGGATGTATTAGCTCATCTAATGAACAGATCAACACTATCCGGATCTTAGAAAAGAGTTGTGTAGTAGGGATGAGACGTGCTTGTTTAATCATACCAGATCTCATGCCTATCCCTCAGGAAGGTCAGTATAATTTAATAGATCAGTTAGAGAAAACAACTGTGAGGATATCTATTCTTGATCTCCTCAAAATCTCTAATGCCCACAAGAACATATTGTATAAAACATTACAAAATTCGGGGGTTTCGACAGGATGTAGATCGCCAAACCTCTAAGCCATGATTGCGCGCCTAGACTTCAATGATTATATTAGTTTTGATCGCATTGAAATCCTACATAATAACCCAGAAAATAACTTACCCTTATTGTAGACACCTATAATTATGCGGGAGCAATTTAGATACTTAAATTGCGCTAATTATCTCCTTTCCCGCAAATTGACGACATATCGCCAATAAGCGCTCATCTTCTCTTCCATTATCGTTAATTGATTACATTACACTAATTAATTAAGTCACCTATCCAACACATACCCTAAGTAATGACCCTTTGTTAATTAACACCTTCTATCTAATCTAATTAATTATTATTGATTAATTAGTCTCCCTTCTCATTAAATCAATAAATCACTATTTAATTGGTTTAATTCCCTCTAATGGTCCAAATCATACTAAAATCCATCTAAAAGCCTATAAAAGCTTGCACATGTATTTAATTAATCATCTTGATTAATTAATACACCCCCTTATCCACATGATCCACTTGAGGACAAACTAAACCCTTCTAAAGCTAACTCAACCTCATTTAAACCCCCCTTATCCATAACTAACTCTACATCTCCATTAGTCCCACATTCATGAGGATGTGTTGAATCCTTTATCCTTTGGGCTATATAAAGATCCCTCCTCCTACTTCTACACCTACACCTAAACTTCTTAAGAGAGTAAATGCAAAGCATATAGCTAAGAGACTAAGAGCTTGCATTTTGTCCTCTTGAGAGTTCATCATCTTGAAGAGTTAAGCCTCTTTCTTAAAAGTGCTTAGGTCATATGGGAGGTGTCAAAAGGGTCTTGTAGCCCAACTTTGACTAGATCTCATTCCTATGTTCTTGGAACATTAATGAAAACTATTTTTGATAGCCATGGAGCCTACCTAGGTTCCTTCATTTACATGTTGTTAGAGAATAGAGGATTTCTAGATGTTTAAGCATTGTTAGATTCAAAGTTTTGTATTAATGAATGTTTAACATCTAACCCTTGATTAATTCTTATCATGATGGTGCTTAGAATGTTGTTTAATTCTTGCTAATTAAGACTATTTAGGTGTTAGTCTTCTATTCACATTTAGCATTAGTTTAAAAACAACACTTGCACACATTTGGCACGCCAGTGGGACACTTAGTCCCATGGAATTTTAGTTTAAGTTTCATTGTTTTGGCTAACTTTTGATATGCACATGTAGTAATTAATGTCCATTTTTTGGAATTTTTGCTCATTTAATATGTGTAACTTCATGTTCATAGCCTTAATTTTAATGGGTTATTGCCATTCTTAAGCTAACTTGTCAAAATTTTGAGATATTGTGAGTTTTCTTGTGTTTTTGTTGCGGTGTCCGGCATAGGCATGATTTTAGGGCGTAAGCATGATTTTTGTGGCATAGGCACGGTTTTTGATGCACACACGTCTCTCTGGTGGTGCAGGCGTGTTGTTAAAATCTATCATTACGTACTGTGACCCCTCAGCGCATGCACACTAACCATGGCACACATACCCTAACCAGTGCGTAGGTGCACTAACCCAGGCGCACACGTCATTTCGTATTGTACCTTCACTGCATATTGAAACCTATCAGATCGGCGCACACGCCCTAACCAGGCACACATGTGGTTTTAGTGGCGCAGGTATATTTTTTTGGTAATGCGGTTATTCTATCTGTTTTCTCAAAGTAGCGCATATGTTGTTTTCATGGCGCACACACCTCTCGGGTGGTGCAGGCGCTTGATAAATCTAAAAATTCCATAAAGTGGCACAGTCTTGTTTTAGGTACGTAGGCACTATTTTCGTGGCGCACACATCTCTCGAGTGGCGTAGGTACACTGTGTGTTGAAAACAACCTTTGGTGGCGCATATGCCCTAACCCGCGTGCAGGCACTAAAAAAGGGGCACATGCGTCCTTTTGCATTTTTGAAATTTAAGTGTTGATGTGCTAACATTCTTACAAGTTTATCTAATCATATATTTGTCTTTGTAGGCTATTTTTACATGTTTGTATTTGATTAGGTAATATTTTGCATTGTTTACTTATAGGATTAAGATCGCGTATGCTCTTCCCTCGCATCCCTTGGGCAATCTTGGGAATCAGAAATGATTCTTGAGTCCTTTTTATGCTTTGAGATTGTTAAGGGTATTTGATTTGGAATTGGTTAATTGGGCATAGTTGAATTAAGGTGCTTTTCCATTTGACATCTTTTTAGATTTTGGAAGACATTCACGTATGCTCTTCTCTTGCGTCCTTGGATGATCTAGAGAATCAGAAATGATGCCTTCTCTTTTGATGGAAAACTACTAAACATTGTCATACATGACCAAAACGCTTGTCAAAGAATGAAGGAATCGAAACAAAAGTCGAAAAAGCTACTAATACAATTGTTATATAGGTTGCCAAATGGTGTTCGAGTAAACCACATCTAATTAAAAAAGATAAAACGAACAACATATTCAAAACACTATATTGCAAGTTTCGGAAAAGGGTACGTCCCTCTCCGCTCAATTGGAACATAACCCCTTTGGTATAACATCTTAAGCTACAATAATGGGGGTGGTTCTAGGAACCCCAAAGTAGTCCACACAAGAGGGAACCTTGTGGACGAAACGGGAAGTGCTCCGCACTACCTACCTGACTAGTAAATCCTTTATGAGATAGAGTTACAAGTTGTCCCTATGCGACCCTTTTAAGTACACATTTGGATGCATTTATTGCCCACTATGCTTGAAGGGGGCAAAGTCGAGATACTCCCAAACTAGTCATTGCGACTTTTTGGGTAAATCGTCCCGCTCGTGGATAATCTTTGTAGCACCTAGGACGAGAGAACCACCTAGGAAGATATACTTTGGCCAGGAGCCCACTTTGACCATTCTAAAATAGTGTTGAGTTGTGAACCATATTTTCATTGAGAAACGTGTGACGCGTTACTTTCGCCTAGTTTTTACTTGCCTTAGGGCGAGGTGAAACTCTGCCGAAGTGAAGCTAGCATTTTCATTCTTTTTTTGATTTGCTTCCTTCACATTCTTTTGACACTTTGTTGATCAGAAGAAGGGTGACTACCTTTGTGTTGCCAATCGATTGTTTCTCTCACTTTTATGTCTGTTTATGCCCATCCATGTTTGCATGGGGTTAGTTAAATGTCTAAAGTGTGCGGAGGTGTTTTCACGTCATTGGTAGCCATTGTGATATTAATACCCATGTCAAGATCGTCATCATGTAGTTAGGCGTGGTTCATCACTGTGGAATTCCTTGGAAGAGTTAACTTGTTTGTATCGTATCACTACAATTTCGATATTTACGTCTTGTTTCTTGAAAACTTCGACATAAATATCTATATTGTAAGGTTACGCGCACACATTTTTAACTATTCTTGGCTATACGTTGAGATTTTTAGTTTGGTTCTATTATTACCTCGATTTCAAAGAGTCTTAGGTATTACCATTTGTGCCTGTTATATCAATAACACCTTGATATCAATACTTCACTTTCTCACGAAGTGGGTTAACATATCTTGGTGATATTGTTGTGTCATTCATGAATTGTAATTAGCACTTTTTGAGATATAGGTCTTAATTGAGTTTGAGCTCACTCATCGTATATCTTGATTGGGAGGTCACATTGAATTCTTGTATTTACTTACGTTTTTGTTCATTCCCTTGAACTTGGCATAAGTGAAGACATCTTGTTAATCATCTTGCGACGTGAAACTACTTTTTGAAATGTAATCTAGGAGGTACTTCATTTGAACGGGTTTTGGTGCCAAACGCTTGTATCACTGGTGATTTATCACTCTATCATATTGGTATTCTCACATTGTTGACATATTCATACTTTTGACAAGTATATCTTACATTTCACCTAGGGGTGCTCACTAAAGCTTTGAACACATCTATAACCCACCCTAGTGAAAGTATCACGAAAACATGGTTCCTAAAACACGTCTAGGGTTAAAGAAACAAACATACGAGGAACAAAGACATAAGCTTGGGAAACCTCTAATAGAAAAGGGTCAAATCCCTTCATTGGACATGACCTAGGACCATTGTTTTCTGTAGAAAAGGAAACATAAGAGATGGTTGATCATAGTGGAAATGAGTTAGGATCTCCACACGCAGACTTTGATTTTGACCCCACTCTGCTGACGCAATTTATTCTTAGAAACAAAGATGGGGTGTTGGCACGGGTTGTAGAATTAGGTGCCAAATTGCCCACTGAGAATGAACCAATATTACCTACGAATAACGCTGCTGAGGAAGAACGTCCCCTTATCAATATGGAAGATATTTTAACACACGAACAAGCTTCTACCTCTTACGTAGAAAATGATAAAGTGGTAGGGCATAGAATACCCTTTATCAAAGTGCCACGAAGAAACAAGATAGAACATGAGACAGGTGAAGAACCTCCACAATATGAGGAGGAGGAACCTTTAGAAGAAGAAGCCACAATCCAACAACAAATCGATGTAACCAAAGCCAACAACTAGCTTTGCTTACTTCCCATGTAAAGAAAGATGCAAACAAGAACGTTTAAAAGTTGAGGCTGATGGTTAAGATCAACGAACTCCATCGAGAAAACTAAGGAGAAGAAGACATAGGGTATCATCGCGTATACATCCCGCTTCTCCCACTAAAGAACAATTTCTCACACAGAAGTGCAATCTATGAAAGTGATGCTTGCGAGCATACAAGAGAGCAATATAGGGAGTATTAGGAAATACCAATATGAAGAACTATGCCTCTACCCTTTTGACAAGAAAATGACTCTTCAACCCTTTCCAAAGAAATTTGATATGCCAAATTTCGAAAAATACAAAGGAAAGGGAGACCCAGGGACCATGTTAAAGATTTCTATGTGGCATGTTAAGAGCGTGTCTTATAGTGATAATTACCTCATCAGAATTTTCCTAAGAGTCTCGGAGGTCAAGCATTGGAATGGTTTACACGCTTACCACGAGGATCAATTTTCACCTAGCCAGAATTGGCAGAAAGATTCGTGCGTCACTTCTCGTATAACATAGAGAGTGATGTCACCATGGTAGACTTGTGTGGCACCAAGCAACGCCCAAATGAGACCTTCGCCAGCTTCCTCCAATGGTGGAGAGGGATAGCTAGTTGCTTCCCTTGTGCTTTCCTTGAAAAGCAGCTGGTTAGTATTTTTGTTCCCAATCTCAACCTGGATATAGCTTTCCACCTCCAAATGCATTGTGTCCGTACTTTTGAGGAGGTTATCGAGAAAGGGATTCAGATAGAAAAGGATCTCATTGCCAAAGGCACCCTCAAAACCCAATCTAAAGATAACCAAAGTGTCAAACCCACGAAAAATCCGAAGATCTTTAACAAAAACAAAAATGTGGTGGGAGATGGAATCACTGATTCCAAACATGTTCAAATGGTCCAAATCCCAGTCAACCTTTTAAAGCGACCAGGGCCCAATTCAACCACCACCAAAGTGAAGAACATTCACCTCTCTCAATGAACCGTTGTCAGTCATACTAAAACAGTTGGATGTGGCCCACATGATGACCTATCCTACAACACAACCATTTGACGACAACGCTCCTAAACCTTCATGGTATAAGGAGCATGAATATTGCGAAATGCATCGCGTTAAAGGACATAAGATAGACAAATGTCTGTGGCTTCGCCATTATATTCAGGACCTCATTGACAATGGGGAGATAGAGGTGGATAACCCTGGCAAAACAAAAACACCTAATGAGAAAATGGGGATTTACAAAGAACCATTCCCCAAGCACGATAAGTTGAAAAGAAAAATCCGGATCAGGGAGAGTCATCCCAAACTTATAAATCCACGCATTACTTGTATACCAAAAGAGATAAAAATCATTACGATTCACTTATCGGATGTATTCACTCTCCTACTGATTTGTATCAATACCATCCAGAGATCGAGGAAAAGGACTGTGGCTTTGCGGTATGAGTGTGCCCGCCTCGTGATTCATAAACCTTCTTCGTTGACCCCACACACCGGTAAGTATAACCTTTTAGAACAACTTGAAAAGACGTCTGCTAAGATTTCGATCTTAGATCTTCTCAAGATATCCAATGTGCATAAAGACATTTTGTATCAAACTCTTTAGGGGTCGGGAGTGCCTTTAGAATTCGATCCTGCACACCTTCAAGCCGCGGTGGCAAACATCGCACCAAGTGAACATCTCACTTTCAACCATAGGGAAATCCCTACTAAGAATCCGGAACATAATATTCCTTTATACATTGAGGTAGTTGTCACCCATAGGAAAATCAAACGGGTGCTTATGGATAACGGATCTGGCTTGAACATCTACATGCTTAAGTTGGACAAACAATTGGGACATACAGAGGAAGATCTTGAGTCCCATATCATCACTATCACCGCATACGAAAACGTGGAAAGGGAATCAGCAGGTACCATCACACTGCCTATGAAAGAAGGTCCCACTTGTCATTAGACAAAGTTTCACATCCTAGACTTGGAACTTCCATTTAACATGCTTCTAGGCCGACCATGGATTCATGCCATGCAGGCCGTGCCATCAACGTTTCATCAATGCATCAAGTTGAAGCATGAGGGACATACGGTTACACTACCGGGAAGATTGAGCCCTTTGCTCACTATAGAGCTCTCAATAACTTTACATGAAAGGGTACATATGCATGTCCCTCATGCAGATATAATCTTGTCCCTCTCTAGTGCGAAGCCATGGAATCCCAGGTGGATTTAGATTCTCTTATATCTTATGCGCTCATGGGCGTCCACTTCAACATATCTATTTGATTCATGGGAGATGAAAATCCTAGAATATGGTTGCGGGAGTATAATGTACAACAATCGCTCTTGGTGTCGGACCTCTCTCTCTTTGTCGCCTAAGACAAGGGTCGACCCAACTATCACTTTAGGAGACCTAGAGAGGAACACACTATTGGGTCATTCTTACCGGAGGATTGTTAGCTAAGGAGAAATTGCTTGACCCACCTCTGACTTGGGTCCCTAAAGATACTCACCATCCTGTTATCGAACCCAAGAATATGAAAAATCTAGTAAAATGATGTACTCCATGGGCTACAAAGGCCTAGGATGTAGGAGGAGCGAACAAGGACAAAGAGAACCAATCCCTCTTCCACATTTCAAAATGAAGATACGACATTGGGATTCGCCCTTATGGAGCACACCCAACGATCAAGATGCAACTTGTTCCGAGTGTGAGGATAACTCGATTATCTAGATAGTGATCTGATTCCCATTGTAGCCAATATGAGGATTTGGCCTCCACGAACCTTTTCATGAACAACGTTGTCCTAACCTTAACCCCCATAGAACCAACCCTTGACCTTGTATACCCTTCCCTTATTGAATGGGACTAACAACATCACGTGCCACTAGATTTATTCGAGAATGACGAGGCTATTGCAGAGTTCATGGGCATAATGGATGCAATTCCCATTGGAGATCACAAGAAGGGTTTCTTTATCGACTTAGATACCTGCGCCTACTTCGGCGAGGAGGCTGAACTTCGTGGTCAACAAAATTTAAAGAAAGGCGAGCACAAAAGTTCTAAAGAAAAGCCTTGGCAAAAATCGAAGTCCAAGTCACACGGTGAAAACCTCTTTGAGGCAGGTGATCGAAAAAATAAGAAAATCAAAGGACAAGAAAAGTGACCACACCAAGGATGAAAATCTCATGGAGACATCCTTGGATGAAGATCTCAACCTTCCTCCTGATCCTACGCGTATGGAGGATTGATCAAAATTGCTAGTTGAAGAAACCATTGATGTCAATATTGGTATAGAAGAGGATCCCAAGATAGTAAAATTGGGAGCATCACTCTCATCTAGAGAACAAAAGACGTTCACTATGCTGCTGCGAGAGTTTATTGATGTGTTCGCATGGTCTTACAAAGAACATGCCCGAATTAGATCCGACTTTGGTCATGCACAAACTAGTCATGCACGCAGATGCCAAGCCTATCAAACAGAAAAATCAAAGATGCACCCAAGAGTGGCCCTTTTGGTTAAAGAAGAGTTGGAAATATTGCTTGTAGTCGGATTCATCAAACCAATTGATTATTCTCAATGGATATTGAACATTGTTCTGTCTAGAAAAACCTATCGGCATCCGAATCGCACATGATTTTAGGGACATCAATAAAGCTTACCCTAAAGATGATTTTCTCACGCCCAACATTGACATGATTGTTGCTCAACGGTAGGAGTACGAAATGCTATCACTCATGGATGGATTTTGGGATATAATCAAATTAAGATCGTGAAGAAGACCAACACAAAAAAATTTAGGGACTCCTTGGGGCACCTTCATACTGTATCGAGTGATGCCATTTGGCCTTAAAAATTTAGGGGCTACCTATCGGCACGGGCCATGAAATTGATTTTCATGATATGATTCATGATATCATGGAAGACTACGTTGATTCAATATCCTAGGGAAGTCCAAAACAAGAGAGGATCACCCTATTATTTTACGGCGTATCTTTGAACACCCGCGTGAATACAAAGTCAGGCTGAATCCAAAGAAATGTGTCTTCGTGTGCTATCCGGAAACTATTGGGCTTCATTGTGTCGAGACAAGGTATTGAAGTAGACCTGCTAAAGTTTTTCTTTATCACTAGAATGCCTCACTTGAGAACATCAAGCAACTCACGTGAGCTTACAGTGAAAATTCAAGTCATTCGCCTCTTCATCTCCTAGCTTGCGAGATAAATGTCACTCATTCACCCATTTGATTAAAAATGACGTCGCTTTCATCGGGGACCCGAGCAACAACAAGCCTTTAATTTGCTTAAACAAAGACTGCAATCCAATCCAGGTCCCTATGCCTCCCACTCCTGGAGAACCACTTTTGCTCTATATTTCTTTACACAATTTTTGTTGGTGTCTTTGCTCACCCAATATGACCTTAGCCATAAGGAGAAAGCGGTGTACTATCTGAGTCACACCCTCATCACCTATGAGCTTAATTATCCTCAAATTAAAAAGGATTGCTTGGCCTTTTTTTTACTTTTCAAAAATTTGCATTACTCTACTGAATACTAAAACCAAACTCATATCCAAGGTTGACCCACTCAAGTATTTGTTGTCCAAACCCGCCCTCATGGGAAGAATGGCTAATTGGATCATTCTACTTAGTGAGTTTGACATAGAATTTGTCCATCAAAAATTAGTTAAAGGACAAGTACTTGCAGACCAGCTAGTAGAAGCACCTTTGCAAAGCATGGAACCTTTGAGTCTGGATCTACCAGATGCCTCCTTGCTCTACATTGAAGAATCTACCATATGGCAGATACATTTTGATGGATCATTTATGTTTCATGGTTTAGGTGCAGGAGTGGTCCTTATTACTCCTTCGGTGATCCTATACCGTAGGCTTTTCGCCTAGGCTTCCCTTGCACAAACAACATTATAGAATATGAAGCACTCATTGTAGGGATGAAGCTAGCCATCAAGTGGAATGTTCATCATGTTAAGGTTGTAGGTGATTCATAGTTAATCATCAAATATGTTAATGATGAATATAAGGTTAAGGATGACAAGCTCATACCTTACAAAAAGTTAGTGGAAACTCTAAAGGAGTATTTTGTGCGCATCACCTTTGAGAAAATCCCAAGAGCGCAGAACAGATCGGCAGATGCCATGGCAATGGTAGGGTCTATGCTTCATATTCCACTAGAGAATAATGATATGCCATTCTTCGTAGAAAATCTCGCCCGACCCGCGTATGACATGCGAGAATCTTGCAAGCTTGTGGGGTTGTTGGTCCCATTCCTCAGTGGTACGAACCCATCTTCACCTATCTTAAGGACAACACTTTCCCTCTCGATATCTCCCGTTACAAAAACAAAGCCTAATTCTCCGGATAGCTCGTTACACCCTTTTAGGAGGTACACTTTATCGTCATGGCTACGATGGGAATCATTCGTTGTCTAGATCTGTGAGTCAATCTGAGGCAATCAAATAAGTGCAGAAGGGGTATGCGGAGCACATACAAACGGAATGGTCTTGGCCAAGAAATTATTGAGAGTAGGTTATTATTGGCCTACCATGGAAACTAATTGTTGTAATTATGTTAGAAAATGTGTGCTTTGCCAAAAGTATGGAAATTTCATCCATGCTCTGTCATGATCCACTGCAACCAATCACTACCCCATGGCCATTCTCCAAGTGGAGACTTGACTTAATAGGAAACTTAATCCTACCTCATCCGATGGTCATACGGATATATATCACAAACTACGAATATTTTACAAAATGGGTGGAGGTTTGTCCCTTTAACCTATGCCACGAAGCACAAATTTCTAAATTCATCATGAATCACATTATTTTCCGATATGGTATTCCCTCAGCCATTGTTACAGATAATGGGAAGTCATTTAAGAACAAAAATGTGAAAGGTCTTTGCCAATGGTTCCAAATCAGGTTAAAATGGTCCACACCATATTACCCTCGGGGTAATGGGCAAGTTGAGGAAACAAACAAGACTCGGTGAGGATAATGGAGAAGATGGTGAGCAAAACGAGGTTGAAAGCGCACCTACAAATCCATCCAACCCTCTGGGCTTACCAAACATCAATTTGCACTCCTACAGGTGTGACACCATATTCCCTAGTGATCGGGACAAAATCTATCATCCCTTTAGAGATTGAACTCCCATCCCCGAGAATTTCTCTTCGAGACTATTTGGATAAGGATGAAGATTATCGAGTGGCAAGACCGGTGAGTTAGAGGTCTGGATGAGAGGCACATTCGTGCTCTTAATCACCTCAAAGTGTATCAACATAGAGTCTTCTGAAAACTATAACAAGAGAATCATCCTCGTCGGTTTGAGGTTGTGATTTAGTTATGAAGGAGAACCAATTCAACACCGAGCAGTGAGAAAAGAAAGGGAAGTTCGAACCAAGCCCAGGTTAGGACCCTATGTCATAGTTGCCAAGCAGGCACGAGGGGTATACAAACTAGCTCACCCCAATGGTGAAGAGCTTAGGGAGCCCATGAATGCCATGCATCTTAAGTGGTTCTATGCTTGAACATGGCACAAGGATGTTAAAAAAATCAAAAAAAAAAAAGATAAAAAATCGAAAAAGAAAAAGAGAAAATAGGTCGTCCACTAGCGAAAACCACGCAATTGTGGCATTTTGGACAAGTTCTTGGGTGAAAACCAATTTCTAGCGCCTCGGGAGGGTTTGTTGTTCACAAGCATCCTATATCTGGGGTAGTTTTCTTTGGCCTAGCCCTAGTCCTACTTTCGAGATTCTGTGTCAAGCCTTGATCGACTTTACCTTCTTTTATTCACCCTCGTGACGGGTAGGGTCTTTCACTATTTCCCATCTTACACTGGGGGCAATTTAACGACTTCACCTCCTTGTTCATAAGCGTGTGGCTTACGCCTTGTATATTCCCCATCTAACGCTGGGGCATCCACACTTTCTTGGTTACCTACACATAGCCTTCAAAACCATTGTGAAACAATAAAAAACAATTGAAAATTGTTTCACAAAACACAAAAACAATAGAAAATTGTTTCACAAAACACAAAAACAATAGAAAATTGTTTCACAAAACACAAAAACAATAGAAAATTGTTTCGCAAAAACCTAAACAATAGAAACTTGGTGCATGAAAACATATTGTATAAATACATTTACTTGCATTGTCTTGTTTCCTTGCTATGCTTGTATAGTTATTTTTATGTTTCTTGCTTTTTGGGTTATTTGTTAGGATTCATCTTTTCTTGCTTAAATTAGATTTATTCTTGCTTATGCATCTTGTAGTATGTTTTTTGCATGCTTGTGAATCTTGGGAATTCATGATGTAATGTGTTAATTCATTATGTTCTTTCTTAAGAATTTGGTTGTGTTTGTTACATGTTAATAAAGCATGGTGAATCATGGTGTATTGCATTAATTCCTGGTGTTCTTTGTTAGCATTTGGTTGTGTTTCTTGCATGTGCTTTGTTTTGTTATCATTCACATCACATTACCATCATTATCATCACATCTAACATCATCTATACATCATATATAAACAAAATGCTAAGTTTTACATCATGCATGTATGCTAAGCTAATCATCACATATCGTATCATCAATGGGGGCAAGAGGGGTTGCACATAATAAAAAATCTATCCCCCGCACCAATATCATCATATCATCTCGTCTATTAGGCATCAACAAAACATCACATGAGTAATACATTTGATATCATCTACGGATCTATCATCTAACATTCTAAACAAGCACATGTATATACATCAAACATCAGGATAATGTACATGCAAAATGCAGAATCTGATAACATCATAACACCATCCATATAACATGCATTGAATCTAATGCAGGTAGTATGCCCGCTCAAGATACTAAATATGATTCATGTCCCGTCATCAATTAGTTCCCCATGAGTTTAAAGACAAAGAAAAACCATCTATATGCATGTATCAAAAACAATAAAGTACATCATCTCATAACCATGTGTATCTGAGCCAAAACAAGGTAATCCTCATATATATATACATGTGTGTCAAATATACATCTATATCAAAAATGGATACAAATCATGCTCTATATCAAAAATGCCTTCAGCTGAGGCGTACAAAGGTGATACATCAACAATGTCTGTGTACATACATACAATGTCCAGATAAGTACTCAATACAATACATCATCGATACACAATGCCATAAAAAGGGGCATGTATCTGAAAGAATCAAGCCTTCATCATGAGGCATCATAAAAAATACATGTATAACATAACTGTACATCAACATCGGCCTTCATAAGAGGCATACATATCAAAGAATCTATACAATAAATATGTGGTGTGGTCCCTCTATGCTTGTAATGCCTATGATCGTGCATACACGTGGTCTCTCTGTGCAACGACCATGTGCACCTGTGACTGGGACTGATGAAGGAGGCTCAATATCTAAACCCCCTCAGTGTTGTTGTCTCTTATATTTGACTCCGCCATACTACTCTGTCATCTCTTGGCCCCTGGGCCCGAGCACGATCCCGCTCAAAGTAAGGTAACTATGTGAGCTCGGGCCTCATCGCGCTCTTCTACGGTGAGTCACAGACTAACCTCGAGCCTCGTCTCTCTCCGCTCTCGGCTGCGTCTCTCTCACCATGGCTAGCCTATGAGTGTTGTACCTATACCTCAGACTTGTGGATGGTTGTGCTACTAGCCGGGAGGCTACGTGTGTCACACGGGACTTGTCCCCAGGGTGCTCTGGAAGACTGCCCCTGCTCAAAAACCCTACCTCTAGGTGGCTGCATGGTTGTCAGATCTTGGGCCTGCAGCCTCGGTCCCTATGCTGTGCACTGTGGGGCACCTATCCATCATGTGGGATACCATCAAAGGGATCCTCTGGGTTTGGCCCCTATGCTACTGCCCTCACCCTGTGCTCTGCCCCATGCCATATCTCTACAGCGGGTGAATACCTGCTACCCAAGCTGCCTCTAGAATAGTGAGATGCCAGGTAATACCGTCGCATACCACACACGCATAATCAGTTGTAGTCCCCGGTCTCTCACCTATCGTAATGGGTCCCATACCTAGGGGACCACCTGTGTGAAACTAGCCCTAGCTTAGGCCACTGGTATACGAGGCCCCATGGTCTGCCTCTCGGAATCCCTGCGAGCATGCCAGATATCTGGCTAAGGGACCCCTGTATTCCTACCAAGTATCATTTGCACTGTCTACTTAGCATAACTCCATGATATAGTTGTGGCTACCAATAAGAAAGTGCTCCACCAAGCACACGTTGAGCTCATGGCATCCTCATGCCCACTTTGAAGTTGCATGTATGGACTCCAAATGGCATCTATCACTACTAGCTTGTCGAACTCCTGCTATATCTGAATAGGCTGCCAAGATGGCCACATACATCTCTGCCAGCTGCTAACCAAGCCATGTATGATGGCTCCTCGGATCTCGAGACTTGGAAAGGACCCACAGGTGCCCAATAACAATATGATCCCATGACCATATCTATAATAACGAGGCTGGCCCCATGGTCTTCTGACCATGGTATGTAATCAAGTGTAAATCCTAGTATAAATGGGCCAGATATACTACCCTAAGAATATCTCTCACCACTGTAAATGCCATGAACCAATGGTAGTAATCCTCTCAGGAATGAAGTCCCTGTCTTATCAATGAGTAGGAACCCACTAATAAGAGCCATAATATAGAGAGGTCCTCGATGTAATGTCGGGTCGGAGATGCACTCATGTAAAGCTATAGTCATCCCATCATGTGGGATATCACACCAAATAGGGCACTTTGTAGGCTACTCTAATCAGCCCTACATCCGAACTGTACTCGATCAAAGTACCCATAATGGAAATGTGCATAATCCGCCAAACATCCTTAATCGCCACATGTCGGCTCTCCCGTGGGCGATCAAACACTCGACTATCGCTATGCTGACACTGGTTAGCGTAGTTAGGAGGCCATGATCTAACACAATAGATGGCATCGACACCACGGACCCGACCCCACTACCTCTAGTAATATCGCCATAGCTCGGTGGTCGCGCCAGTGCATACTACCCTCTAACTCGGCAATCCGGGAATGACGCTCCGTGTCTGTAAAACTGGTAGTCGTCTCTGCAAAATAACACACAGCTCATCAGTTCCTAGCATTTCCTCTAAAATATATCTCATCTTTTAGGGTTAACCCAAAAATCCTAAAAATTCTTCTAAGTGTCATGTTTTTGGACACTTTCCTATCTTTTTCGCTTATACTAGTGTGCCTGCGTTCCCTTTTGGCATGTGCACCATTTTTTTAGCACATGCGCTTATGTGCATGTGTTTTCTGGCGTGTGCACCCTCTTTGAGTGCTGCGCGCGCCTTTTTTGCATCTCGCACCACCAATTTGGTGCCTCGCATTTGGGCACGTCACGCTCCCTAGTGTTTATGCTTGCCTCTCCATGCCTATGCCACACTTTTCACGTGTGCACCCCATTTCTAGCATGTGTGCGTGTGCGCACATGTGCTTGTGTGTGCGCATGCACGTGTGTGTGTGATTTGTGTCCGCGGGTGTGCACGTTTCAACTTGGTGCTTACACCCTCAAAGGACCCCTGTGCCCCCAAAATGGCACCTGCATGCCCTATCCCACGCTCGTGCCTCGCGCGCAAGCGCGCTACGTTTTCTATGCCTAAAATACCTAATTTAAGGCATTAATGAAAAAAATTTACAAGCGGGGTTACGATCTTCGTTGGTCGTCAAAAGAGGATCTCAATGAGAACAACAATCGAGAGGACAAGAAGTCCCTCCTCTTTGATGGGATAGGTTCCCTTATTCAAAAGAAAAACCTATTTACATATGTACAACACATAGCTTTAATGTGGAACTTGGATATCATGAAAGCATTTGAAAATAAAATAGATCATCAATACAAAGGTACAGAGGAATGAAGACACGAAAATGAGCAGAAAGACATTCTTCGAGAATTATAGATGACAAGATAATTCCTTATATGTGCTGTAAACATAATGAATTGAATAAGACCATTTGTATTTGAATTAAATGAGATTCGATTGAAAAGACACACAGCTTCTAGCAACAATATCTACAAGAATACAAAGCTTCTTGACATAATGTGGACAAATGATCTAATGATACTCAATAGACAACCATGAATAAAGGAATCGATAGACAAAGATAAGATCCTTTTGTATTGATCGCTTTACTATTTCTTACACTTTCAAAAAAAGCCAAGTTCCCCCGCTCAAAATGGTGTAGGAGACCATTATATATTTTTACAAATCGCTACTTGGTAACTACTGTAATTAATGTTCTTTAGTTAAAGGGATGCTTAAATGCAAAACCCCAACTAATTACAATAAGTTCGAGATGAGAAACGAAAGAGGGAGAGAAGTTAGGAGGAGAAGACAAGTGTTCATGACCGAGAAGGGCCCACTGAATTGAGGATCTACTGCTAAACCTTTTTAAAGCCTCTCGCCATGTCTCTCGCTACGTGGAACCGATGTGTTGGCGGTGACCGGGTCCAAAAATTTATCTTTGGACATAAGCGACATGATGAAACTTGCAAGAACTTGAGCCTGCTCTTCCACTGCTCTATAGTTTGTTGCCCTTTTCCACTCTCCCAATGACCCTGGTGATTGTTTCTTGAAGATTGTGAATCTCACCTTCAAGGGTGGACTCTCCCATGGAGATCCTCGAGAGCTCTAGATCGACACTGAAAATATTGTTCGGCTCATCAACCTTAGGGCTTGGCTATCTCCGTGAATTACCGACCACGAGCATCGATACTATTCGAGGTGGTCCGGCTTTCTTGGCAGAGCGGGAGGGGTAGTGTCCAATAAGGCCACCACAACATCAAAATTGGATCCTAAAACTCGAGAAGAAGACTTCCTCTTCCTACTATCGACAAAAGGCTTTGCACCCATGCAAAAGTGGAGGAGGAAGAAGAAGGGGGTAAGAGGAGCGAGAGAAAGGGAACTCATGGCACTCAAAGTGTGCACTTTGCTTTCCTCTAGTTGAGATATGAGTGGGGCATTTGAGGCTTCTGGTACAGACGAGTTAATGGTGCTCGGAAGCTCAGTGCTTTGAATTTCTTTCTCCATATCCATTGGGGCTTCGGCGCCACAGAGGCCCGACACTTCACTCTCTTCAATTTCATTGAGAACAATAATGTTCTCTGGTCCTGAGGGCAATTCCGAATGCTTTATTAGGGGATCCTCTTCAACAGCTCCCTCTTGACCTCCTTTATTTTCTTCTTATACACTTGAGTGGATGAGGAAGGAGTGGAGGATGTAGGCCCTTTAGTTGATGAGGCAGAGGAGTCTCAGCACATGTACTTGAGCTAAATCCGGTGTCTCGTGCCTCCTTCCTTGGTGTTGAGGTGTCCTTGGAGGAGGACTCTCCCGAATGCTTGCTAGGCTCACAGCACTCTTCCGTCAAAACCAAATTTTGGTTCTTACTTGGACGGGGTGGGATTTCACCAGATCATCCTTCTCTTTTTGAACCAATCCAAATCCTCTAAGGGAGTGTGTTTGGTCAAGGTATCATATTCATATGATAACAAGTCGGAGTTGTCATCCTGAAGCCCTTCAGAATTTGGTACAAGTTAAGCTCTGAATCACCAAGAGAAACCTTTTGCCATAATGTCTCCTCTTGCCTCAAAATCATCAAAGACAAGGGTCACCCCAATAGTCTTCTGTGTCTGCCATATGATGGTAATTGATTCTGAGGTTCTGTTCAATAAATTTCTTCAAGTCAAAACAAGTTCTTGGCCTGAAGAAATGGATAGTGATGGGGGCTAGGGCTCTCTCTATGTTTTGTGCATCTAGAGCCGTCTTGCAGGTGTAGTTTCCCAAAGATATGGGGAAGTGCAGGCCAGTGATTTTCTTATACTTGTAGGTTCTGTGAACTTGTCTAATTCCCCGTATATCTCGATGAAAGCCATCTTATCACTACAGAACATAGGGAGCTTGAGAGGGGTGCTCTCATAGCTTGCTAGCATGATATAAGAGAATTTTATGAATTGGACGAAGTAGGCACCGTACTTCGCTATTAGGCTCATGGCTTCATTAGAGAACCTCCTTGCAGTGTCACTCTCCAGAAGTCTTGCAATGTACATGGTGAAAGCATCATTCACCCTCCTGAAGTTGCGATTACTAGTGTCTAGGGTGAATTGAGGGCAGTAAGCATATATAGGATCACCCTTCTGAGCATCAATATATGTGAAGCCAAACCACTGCCTAGATGCTACTAGGGTATACATCAGATAAGAAGTCATGTAAAACTTCTTGGTTTGCTGTACATTGGACAACTGTTCTGCCAAGTTCATACAGATGATTTCTACCCAGTTGATGTTCTGAGTACCCTCACACACCATGTTGATAAGTGGGCACATCCAGAAATGGAACTCGTTGGTAGAGGGTAAGCCCATGACCCGAGCTAACAAGATTATGAAATCTGATAGCTCCTCATTGAAATCAGAATGAAACAGAGCTTTGGATAGATGGGATGCCCCCTTTTTAGGGTTTTTTAGCCATGACTTCACCACCCTTGCCTTGTATTTTTCAACGTCCCGATCAAAGAGCGCCTGAGCCTCGGTTCTGAGAGATGACTATAGAATTATCCATTTCGGGAATCCTTAGGGTAGCACTAATGGCGGCGCGTCAAGCTTGGCGATGAGCTCCCCATGCACATTAGTTAGTTCGCTTGAGTCGGGATTAAAGTGAGCACTACAGTGAGTACCGTGTCTACACATTACATTGAGATTGGGAAACCAACGGCATACGCCAAGCCACTATCGTTGATCATTTGTGCCATAGGAGAGGGGTTTGGGTCTGTCAACCTAGTCCAGAAATCTCCAAAGTCCAGGTGACGAACTTTACTGTCCCTGATATCGGGAATGACAGACTCGAGTGGTGAAACCTGCTCCTGACCTTGGAATTTAATCTTCATGTTGATAGAACTTGAAAACACAAAGTTACAGCTTGAACTCTTGATGGAATTACAGGGGAAATGGGTACGCGCACAAAGATTTCAATTGCGAGGGTATGAGCAATTGGTAACGGGAAAGCAATGTGCAAAAATGCGTAGGGGGAAGTCTATTAAATAGCCGTTTAGGAGAGAGAGGGTCATAAATGTGCAATAAATACACATCCACCAACTCAAAAAGCAAGCATCGGGAAGAGCGGGAAAAATAAGCCCAAATGGCTTTTGGTTCATTTGGGACACGCGGGACACGAAAGAGTGATTCAGCTGATGTGGGTAATGCGGGGACAGAATGCACAAATGCTTTTAGGACATGAGGGACCAAAGTACGTGAAGTGGGCAATGCGCCAGACGGCAAAGGTGACGGGAGCCCGAGTGAACTTGAGACATTTGGAACAAAAAGTTCCGACGGGCCCGCAAGAAAATAGATTTTGGGTAAAGCGGCCGATCGGCGAACAGGGAGCCCAAATGAACTTGGGACACATGGGACAAAAATGTTTGATAGACCCGAAAACACACAAATGACTCAAAAACATAGATTTTTTCCAACTTCTTGACTTTTCCCTTTACCAGAACAATAGAAAAAGGTGTTAACTCAAAATTATCAATTTTTAACTTTCCAAAAGAGGGGAAACTTCGAGAGGACAACAATTGGCTCCTTCTGGGATGACTTGGCTAAAATCCAAAGGAATGAGACAAGGCAAGAACTCTCAGAAAACCTAGGGGAAGCAGATCAGTGCCTTATCCATTGGGCCACGGAGTCAAAAGCAAACCAATACAGAAAACAACACCCCGAGCAGAAGAAAACACCAAAACAAGAAAAAAAAGGAGGGGAAACACACACTATACATAATATACGAAGACTTCCTAATTACGTAGGACTTAAAGAATTTAAGGTACTGCCCACTATAAGGAAGTGGGAGAGAAGAACCACCCATATAATCAAGGTAGAAAGAATTCTCACCAGCAAAGTGCCTGATCTTGAAAGGTCAAAGCCAAAGAGAATCAAACTTGCCATGCCTGCCATGAGGTTCATGTCTTTTATCCCACAACAAAACAATGTCTCCAACTTTGAAATCCTTGGACCTGGTCTTTTTATCAAACAAGGCCTTTACTTTCATTGGTGAGCATATATTCTATCGGAACTTTCAACCTATCCTCATTACGTTTATAAAGGTACATGATCTTTTTATCCAAAGAATCATTGGCTCGGTGTCTTCAATGGCCTTCATTAAATGCAAGGCCGGGTAGTTCCACCAGATACTTTTGCAATTGAGCTTCCACTCCATAAACTATCCGAAAAGGAGACATCCCAATGGCTATTTTAGGTGTGATCCTATCCACCCAAAGAGCATCATAGAGTTTCTTGTGCGGATTCCTCACGAGATTCATTAACTAATTTCCTTATTATAGCCACCAGATTTTTGTTTGTTGATTACGCTTGTCCATTCCCCGAGGATAATAATCCGAGGAGTGAGCCGAGGAGATGCCATATCTATAACAAAAATCCATTATCTTAGTTGAAGAAAAATTTGAAGCATTATCCGTCACGATCTTTTTGGCACACCAAACTTCACCAAGATGTTTTCTTTGATAAAATTGCATACTACTTGAAGTCTTGCTCTTTACTTAAATGGATTCTACCCACTTAGTAAAATAGTTTGTGGCGGTTAATACGTGGGTATGACCAACTAGACTAGGGGGATTAAGTTTTCCAATGAAATCTAAACCCCATTGTTGAAAAGGCTCTTCGATCACAATCTGGTTTAAGGCGCAAAGAAGCCAACTTGGGTTTTACCCACGAAGGTTTGAAAAGCTTCACATTTATCAATCCACTTCGATGCATCTTTGAACAAGGTAGGCCAATAATATCCTCGCGAAGAATCTTATGAGCAAGGATGGGATCCAATGAATAATGCCCTCCACATGCCCGACTATGGAAAGCCGAAAGTTGCTTCCTTTGTTTGTTTCTTGTCCACACATTTTAGAAATCTTCCATCCAACCCACGCTTGAACAAGGCATTCTCCCACAACATGTACTTTGGGTTGATATTAACTTAACTGCTCTCCTCTCTTTGGTAGTCAAATGAGAGGGACATTCTCCATATGTGAGAAAGTGTGTGATATCAACATACCATTCATCAATTGAGCTAAGAAACAGAATGGTAGGAAGATCAACTTTATCCTCGGGTAACTCATGTCTAGCTCCCTCAGTGATGAGTTCACACAAGCCTTTTCCATGGACGAGCTTGGTTGGTCTGATGTCAATATCATATTCTTGAACCTTGGCCACCTAGTTTCCTCTCTTGGATCCAAACTCTGTTGTGTGAGAATGGACTTGATAGTTGTGTCAGGTACAAATACTGTGGAGTGAGAGTTAAGAATGTAAAAATGAAATCGCTGATGCTTTAACCACCGCTAAAGCATGTTTCTCCATTATGGTGTACTTTAAGTCATGATTTTTAGAATGTGGCTCATAAATGCAATAGGGAGTTCATGATCATCAGAATCTATCTAAGTCAAAACAACGGCCGTGGTGTTATCGTGGCATAACAATAGATAGTAAAATCTTTGCTGAAATGCTGACATGCTAAGACAGAGTTTTAGCAATAGCCTTTTTAATACCTTCAAAGGCTTCTTTCCCTTTAGGATACCAGCCAAACGTCTATTTTCCCTTCATCATCTGAGAGATATTCAAGGTTAGTTCTATGAAATCAGGGATGAATCTTCTTAGAAAGTTAATCTTACCAAAGAAAGAATGCACTCCCTTCTTGCTGGTTGGAAGGGGAATCTGTTGAATAGCTTGAACTCGCTCAGGATCAATTTTTATACCATCTTTAGAGACAACATGCCCTAAAAACTTTCCCTCTGTGACACAAAAATAAATTTCTTAGGATTCAAAGAGATCCCATGTTCCCTGCACTTCAAAAGAATTGTTTCCAGATGTTGAAAATGATCTGCCCTTGCTTTGGAAAATACAGTCAAGTCATCAAGGTATACCACAATACATTTCCCTTTTAAACTTCCAAAATCCAAGTCCATAGCTCTCTGGAAAGTGGCACCGGCATTAATGAGCCCAAAAGGCATCCTCTTGTAGGCAAAGGTACCCCAAGGGGTAGTGAAGGCCATCTTGTGTTGATCCACGATACTAACTTCTACCCGATTATATCCCGAGAAGCCATCAAGCATGTACAACATTTCGCACCCCGCACAAACATGAAGACTTGATCCATCATGGGCAAAGGCTAGTTGTCCTTTAAAGAAGCTTGACTCAAATTTCAAGTCAACACGATATACGAATCTCACCATTTTTCTTTCTAATAGGCACAATATTGGCAATCCATGTTGAATGGTGGATAGGAAAATGATTTTGGCTTTTAATAACTTCAGTATTTCCGAAAGATGGTGCCAAATGTATCTTAGGATTGTATTGCCTTTGTTTCTTCCGAAAGGCTTAATCCCAGGTTTGAGATGGATGAAATATTACATCTCCTTGGGTTGAAAGGCTTTTAGATCCTCATAAGAATAAGCAAGAACATCTTTATACTCCTTAAAAGATTAATTACTTTCTTCTTTTCCTCTAGGCGTGCAACATTTTCCAATGTTCATGAGTTTAGGGTCACTGAACTCCCAATATTAGTTTTGTCATACTCGGAGATTGTTGTGATCCAATGTAGAAGCTTTAGACTTCACATACCTATCATGCTTATCAAACAATTCTTCTAAACTCACCAATCCCTTTGGAATCTTGTTACCTTTGAGTTTGATACATCCATATTGATCTATCTCTTCTTCGTTGACATCCTTTTTATTGGAAGGCACACTTTCATGAGGCAAATTGTCACTTTCTTCAAAGTAAAACTGTTCAAAGTTATCCCCGAGTTCTAGGAAGGAAAGTAAATGCTAATCATTATTAAAAACTTGCCAGGTTGCTTGCGTTATTAGGCAAATTAGGCCTATGGATCATCTCGATGGTAAACCTATCTTGAGAGAAGTCAGGATGAGGTATCAATGACCCCGAGACCGCTAGTGAATTAGCCCCCGGTGTTCTTCTCCCTAGTAATCGCTTTAATGGAGAAGGCATCAAGAAATTCGATGGAGTCCCAAACCTGATTCCTATAATGTTTCAACCTTCTATTCTTTACCTGGAAAAGGTTTCTAACTTGCTTGACAATTAGCTCCGCGTCTCCGCGAGCTAGAAGATTCTTCACACCCTTTTCTTTTGCCACATTAAGCCCAAGAATGAGAGCTTCATACTCTGCTTTGTATTATTAGTATTTTCAAATTGTAACTTGAATGAGAAAGGAAAACCTTTCCCTCAAGAGACACCAATACTACACCAGCTCCAGAACCAGCTGAGGAACAACTTCCATCAAACTCTAATATCCAAACACCATTAGGATCCTTAAGTGATCTTTTGGGGAGTTGGATCTCCTCTGGAGACATAATCATATAGTTTCCATGCCCCATATCTTCATAAAGTATTTGTGCTTTGGGATCATCTCAGTATACTCGAGACTATTTCTTGGGCAACAACTTCTTCATTTGTCCATTAACCTGCATGAGGGCATGTGACCAATCCATTTGAATTTCTCCTCCCAAATCCTTACAATTTCCTACTTATCAAAGATTCCATATGAAGGGGGAATGTATGCTATTAGGATAGTAGCCAAAACCTTCTTCTCCGTAAAAGTAACAAAAGGTAATTGTGCATCTTTAATTCTTCCGACTAGAGGCACTTCCTTACTCTCCATAGAATAACAAGACCCATAAGTGTGCATGAGAGCTAGGCATAAGGCATGAGCTACTTTGGTAGGCATTACATTATCTGATGCTCTTGAGTCTATGACGCAGTTGCTGAGTTTATGGCCTACTATAAGGAGGGTCACATAGAATGGTTTGATCTTGTCATTAGGTGAGGTGATGACAGTACCGTGCAGTTGTCAGGTTGTGGTGCGGAGGATGGAGTGGGTAAAAGGCCTTTAGAGGTAATTTTGGAATGGGAATTGACAAAGTGAACCATTTTAGCAAAATCCTTGGGATGGGTTTGATAATACTCAACCTCTGAGATTTGAACCTTGGTCTTTTTAGGTGATCAATGATATCGAAAGACCTAGAGGTGGATGGCCTATCATCGCTTGGGACCTTAGTCCTATCGGTTTTAGGGGTAACAAAAGAAGAAAATTTAGTAGCGACTGGCAAGACTCACCTTTGGTGTGGACGTAATGGGGATAAGAGATCCTCTTTTTGCAATCACAGGGATAGTCGTCGGATGCTCCTTGGATCTTTTGGCAAATGTCGCATCACTTTCTCCTTTTGTTTGTCTCGCTTCTCGAGTCGACAGCATATGATTCGCTATTCATGTCCACTACTACTACATCATAATCATCTTCTTCATCAACACCTTCAGTAGTGAAGAAATTAACTTGCGATCCCTCAAGTTCCTCTCGCTTCTTCATCGGCATCTTCAACAAGTTCTTCACTATCTTCACTAACCTCTTCATCCTCCGACTCTTCAACTTCACAGTTGTGTTAACAGGGACCTTAATAGGTGGCCCTTAAAGTGCTAACCTTCTCTCGAGAAGCGTAAAAATGATTTCGGGCTGAAAATTCCTCCTTGGAACATCTCGCATAGGGGGTGTCTTGAGCCAATTGTTTCTTAATGGCGATGAGGTCATTTGCAAGTTTTTGTAGTAGCGGATCGTATTAGGCCCGTGGAGTGGAAGAGGAGGAAGAAGAAGATATAGATTTAAAAGGATCTCTTCTCAACTTCCCGCACATGATTAAATCATCTTCGACACTAACAAAGAAGAGTTTGATCCTTGACCAATGTTGCAAGATTAGCTCTTCTCAATGCATAACTAACTTCAAGCAATCGGGCATTGTGAAGAAGCATTTTTGGATTTGATCTACAAGTTAAGTGTCCGTGGGATTTTGTCAATCAACTTGTTGAACCGAGCCACAATTTCTCTCATGGGTTCTTTTGATTCCTTCTTTATTTGAAAAATTTGGGCTAAAGCAAAGCATGCACGCGTCTTCTCGCCGGTTTGAAATGATTCTCAAACCTTGTTCTCACTGTGTTCCAACCGGTGATAGCCCCGACCTAAGGTGATAGAACCAATCAGCCGCATTGTCTTGCAAGGTCTCAACAAAAAGCCTTACTGAGACATCTTCATGTTCAACTCCCAGAACTCCACATGCAACTATGAAGGCCGCAATATGTTCATCAAGATGTACTTTTCCGTCACCCCGAACTTGGGAAAGTTCATCCAGCTTACCTCTCGGGTAACTCATGCAAAGATTGAGGAAGGGCAAGAGGCCTAACATGATTGCCCCAAGGCAATGTTATTGCCATTCTTGGAAAAAAGGCTTGAAGTGGAATTGAAACACCAACAAGAATAAGAGCATGGAGATTAGGAATGAGTTGCTCTAAAGGAATACCACCCGCAGGGGTTATACTTTTGACAGGAGGAGTGCTTGTTGAACGAGCTCTTCTATTTCTTCCTACTGAAGGGAAAGGAAAACCATGCTGGTCCAAAAGCTAAAACTGAGAATCTTCAATACCAAGGGCCCTTCTCCTGCGAGTAAAATGTGGAGTCGCCAGATCAAAAGATGATCAATAAATGCTTATAGAAGCGGAATACGCGAGAAAAATGGTCCCCAACGGAGTCGCCAAAAACTGTTGGTCGTCAAAAGAGGATCTCAATGAGAACAACAGTCAGGGGACAAGAAGTCCCTCCTCTTTGATGGGAGAGGTTCCCTTATTCAAAAGCAAAACCTATTTACATATGTACAACGCATAGCTTCAATGTGGAACTTGGATATCATGAAAGCATTTTGAAATAAAATAGATCATCAACATAAAGGTACAGAGGAATGAAGACGTGAAAATGAGCAGAAAGGCATTCTCCAGAATTATAGATGACAAAATAATTCCTTATATGTGCCAGAACATAATGAATTGGAATAAGACCATTTGTATTTGAATTAAATGAGATGCAATTGAAAAGACACACAGCTCTATAAATAACATCTACAAGAATACAAAGCTTCTTGACATAATGCAGACAAATGATCTAATGATACTCAACAGACAACCATGAATAAAGGAATCAGATAGACAAAGAAAGAAGATCCTTTTGTATTGATTTCTTTACTATTTCTTACACTTTCAAAAATAAGCCAAGTTCCCCCCCTCAAAATGGTGTAGGGAGACCATTATATAGTTTTACAAATCAGTTACACTTGGTAACTACTTCTTTAATTAATGTTCTTTAGTTAAAGGGATGCTCAATGCAAAACCCCAACTAATTACAATAAGTCTGAGATGAGAAAAGAAAGAGGGAGAGAAGTCAGGAGGAGAAGACAAGTGTTCATGATTGAGAAGGGCCCACTGACTTGAGGATCCACTGTCTAAACCTTTTTAAAGCCTCTGCTATGTCTCTGCCACGTGGAACTGATGTGTCAGGTAGCGATCGGGTCTAAAATCTGAGACATTTCTCCATCTCTTTGTTGAATTCGATGTGTGTATGGTAATCCTTGCTCGCTTCTTCAATAGCAGACTGGAGAGAGCAGATTTCCTTCATCTTTTCCTTGGTGATAGAATCCTCTTTGAATAGATTTTATTTGACAAAAGCATCGAATTGAGCTTTAATTTCCTCGCAGGGAGAGAGGCACACCTGCGGTCTCATCATGGAGGTGGCAATGGATATCCTTAAAAGTAGATACCACCAAAGTCTTGAAGGCCTCACCCTTCTGCCAGCTATTTCTCAATTCTCCCAAAGCCTCCTCTAAAGACTTTGATTTTCCACTCCACATCAGTATACCCATGATTTTGACAAATTATCTTTTCGTGATCATCAAAGACCTTGCTTGCCATTAAAATATTTTCATCTGGCCGCACCCATAAGGCGAAGGTATACTATAAAAATGCTCCAGTTTGAGCTCTTTATCTATATTTCCAATGGTGGAGAAGAGTTTCATTGTAGATTATTTACCTTCTCATTGAGTTCAAGGCTTCACCAATGAAATTGAACCTACGCAACAAGCATATCATCCACCATGGCCTCCATAGCCCTTCCATAGATGGAGTACTGTGTATATCCTTGATACTGGGCTTCATCTTGGCTGATGGTCACGGTGGTGGAAGAGTAGTCATGGGGTGGGGTCTAAAACTTTATCTTTGTACAATGCTGACTTGATGAAACTTTGAAGAACTCCGAGCCTCGCTCTTCCAGCTACTCTATAGTTTGTTGCCCTTTTTCCACTCTCCTAATGACCCTGGTGATTGTTTCTTGAAGATTTTGAATCTCACCTTCAAAGTGCACTCTCCCATAGAGATCCTCGAGAGCTAGAGATCGACGCCTACAAATCTTGTTCGCTTATCAACCTGGGCTTGATATCTCCAGAATTGCTGACCTTGAGCATCATATACTATTCTTGAGGTGGTCCTGGCTTTCTTGGTAGGAGCAGGAGGGGTAGTGCCCAATAAGGCCGCCACAACATCAAAATTGGATCCTGAAACTCGAGAAGAAGACTTCCTCTTCCTACTATCAACAAAAGGCTACACCCATGTGAAAGAGGAGGAGGAAGAAGAAGGGGGGCAAGAGGACTAAGAGGAAGGGAACTCATGGCACTCAAAGTGTGCACTTCTGTTGCCTCTAGTTGAGATATGAGTGGGGCATTTGAGGCTTCTGGTACAACGGAGTCAATGGTGCTCAGAAGCTCAGTGCTTTGAATTTCTTTCTCCATATCCATTGGGGCTTCTGAAGTGCCTATAGAGACTGGCACTTCACTCTCTTTGCTTTCACTGAGAATAATAATGTTCTCTAGTCCTGAGGGCAATTCCGAATGCTTTATCAGGGGATCCTCTTCAACAGATCCCTCTTGACCTCCTTTATTTTCTTATGATACACTTGAGTGGATGAGGAAGGAGTGGAGGATGTAGGCCCTTTAGTTGATGAGGCAGGAGGAGTCTATACATGTACTTCGTAATCGGGTGTCAGTGCCTCCTTCCTCGGAGGAGGACTCTCCCGAATGCTTCATAAGCTCACTCACCGCTCACAAACCATATTTTGGTTCTTACTAGGACAGGGGCTAGGATTTCAGCCAGATCATCCTTCTCTTTTTTGAACCAATCCAAATCCTCCAAGGGAGTGTGTTTGATCAAGGTATCATATTCATATGATAACAAGTCAGAGTTGTCATCCTGAAGCCCTTCAGAATTTGGTACAAGTTAAGCTCCTGAATCAGTTGAAGAGAAAACCTACCATAATGTCTCCTCCTTGCCTCAAAATCATCAGCACAGTCAGCCCAATAGTCTTCTGTGTTTGCCCTATGATGGTAATTGATTTTGAGGTTCTGTTCAATAAATTTCTTCAAGTCAAAACAAGTTCTTGGCCTGAAGAAATGGACAGTGATGGGGGCTAGGGATCTCTCTATGTTTTGTGCATCCAGAGCCGTCTCACAGTGTAGTTTCCAAAGATATGGGGAAGCGCAGATCAATGATTTTCTTATCCCTGCAGGTTCTGTGTAACTTGTCCAATTGCTTGCATATCTTGATCAAGGCCATTTTATCATTACAGAACATAGGAGCTTGAGAGGGGTGCTCTCATAGCTCGCTAGCTAGCTTGATATAAGAGAATTTTATGAATCGGATGAAGTAGGCACCGTACTTTGCTATTAGGCTCATGGCTTCATCAGAGAACCTCCTTACGTTACGCTGTCACTCTCATGAAGTCTTGCAATGTACATGGTGAAAGCATCATTCACCCTCCCCGGTTGCGATTACTAGTGTCTAGGGTGAATTGAGGGTAGTAAGCATATATAGGATCACCCTTCTGAGCATCAATATATGTGAAGCCAAACCACTGCCTAGATGTTGCTAGGGTATACATCAGATAAGAAGTCATGTAAAACTTCTTGGTTTGTTGTCACATATGGACAAATGTTCTCGCCAAGTTCATACAGATGATTTCTACCTAGTTGATGTTCTCCGAGTACCCTCACACACCATGTTGATAAGTGGGCACATCCAAAAGGAACTCGCTGGTAGAGGGTAAGCCCATGACCCGAGCTAACAAGATTATGAAATCGATAGCTCCTCATTGAAATCAGAATGGAACAGAGCTTTGATAGATGGGACACCCTTTATAGGGTTTTTAGCCACGAATTTGCCACCCTTGCCTTGTATTTTCACTGTCTTGATCAAAGAGTGCCCGAGCCTAGTTTTGAGAGATGACTATAGAATTATCCATTTCAGAATCCTTAGGGCAGCGCTTAATGGCGGCCGCGGCACAAGCTTCGGAGATGAGCTCCCATGCACATTAGTTAGTTCGCTTGAGTCGATTAAAGTAAGCACCGCAGTGAGGACCATGTCTCGCACATTACACCGAGATCGGAAACCAACGGCATACACCAAGCCACTATCGTTGATCATTTGCACCATAGAGAGGGGTTCGGGTCTTTCAACCTAGTCCATAAATCTCCAAAGTCCAGTGACGAACTTTGCTATCCCCGATATTGGGAATGGTAGAATCGAACGGTGAAACTTGCTCCCACCTTGGAGGTTAATCTTCATGTTGATAAGAACTTGAAAAACAAAGTTACAAACTTGAACTCTTTATGGAATCGGCAGGGGAAATGGGTACGCGCACGAGATTTCATTTGCATGAGGGTATGAGCAATTGTAACTGGAAAGCAAAGTGTGAAAAATGCGTATGGGGAAGTCTATTAAATAGCCATTTAGGAGAGAGAAGGTCATAAATGTGTAATAAATACACATCCACCAACTCAAAAAGAAAGCATCGAGAAGAGTGGGAAAAATAAGCCCGGATGGCTTTTGGTTCATTTGGGACACGCGGGACGCGAAAGAGCGATTCGACCGATGTGGGTAATGCAGACATAGGATGCACAAATGCTTTCGGGACATGAGGGACCAAAGTATGTGAAGTGCGCGATGCGATGACTCGGGCGAAAGGTGAACGAGGAGCCCGAGCGAACTTGAGATGTTTGGAATAAAAAGTTTCGACGGGCCCGCAAGAAAATAGATTTCAGGTAAAGTGGCTGATCGGTGGGCCGAGAGCCCAAATGAACTTGGGACACACGGGACAAAAATGTCCGGCTGCACTGCAAAACACACAAATGACTCAAAAATGCATATTTTTTCCAACTTATTGACTTTTCCCTTTACTGTAACAACAAAAAGGTGTTGACTCAAAAATTCTCAATTTTTAAGTTTCCAAAGAGGGGAAACTTCGAGAGGACAATAGATACTCACGAAGGGGTCGCTGCCAAGTCTGCGTGCCGATACCCCAGCACTACATCTGCGTGCCTCAAACGGTCTCGTGCGATCACCATAGTTCTCCTGAGTGTTAGAGCCCCACAAGAAAATTTCTCAACCGCTTGTTTAAAATGAATTGATCACGATGTTTTTACCCCCGGGGGGTATATTAACCTATTTTTCACCATCGTGAAGGCCGAGGCCCGCTTTGATCACCATTTTCTCCTCTCATTCCTTCATGTGGAATAATTATTTTTTAAAAATAATTATTTTTCTCTTATTTTTCACCTTATCGGGGCATTTTTGCTGTCCGCAGACTCCCCTTTCTTCTCCCTCGCATACAATTTTATTACTCCCACTGCGATTTTTATTATTCTTCACACTCTTGTAAATAATTATTTTTCTTAATTTTTCACTAAACAAGGACATTATTTACTGTTTGTTTCTCCGTTCTTCCACCTCGGGCACTTTCGGTTGCCCTAGGCCCTTCGCTTTCTTCTTCTCTTTTCCTCTCTGCTCACCACGGTTTGAAAAGTGAAAAACAATAAAAACAATATATATATATATATATCAAAAATCCAAAAACAGGCAAAATTTTTCACAAAAATCCTAAAAAGTAAAAACCCTACAAAAATGGTAACTTGCTTATTACGGCTGAAACTTGTGTCTTCGTATGGTATTTTCTCCATATCCTGTTGGTTTGTCTCACATCTTCCCCATTAATACGACTAGCAGATCACCGGATTCACAACCATTTCCAAAGCTAGTTGCTTGCTTTGTCTCCTGTACTGGGGTAATTTTGTTGCACAGGTGCTATTTCGTTGCAAGCACAAATGCTTTTCATGGACCCCATGTCCATTGTCATTTCCCCTTGCATGTATCCTTGCTCGGGGCATCATTTTTAACCCTCATGTGCCAATCACAAACTTATGGATCTCTTCAAAGACTGATAAAAAAATATTTGTACAACTATCTTGACCATTGTTGGGTTGGATATGTGCGTTCGTACTTGTTTTCCCTGTTACATGAGCTTGTTTTCTTCTCGTGTTGCATCGCATTATTGTATGTTGCGTGGAGTTGGCATTTTTAAGCGAGGGAAAATTGTTTGTAGTATGGATTTTCATGTCATTCTACCTTTGTCTTATGCTTATATTTTTCATAAGGACCGATGATGTAGTTCATATGGCAATATGATGATATCCAAATTGTTCCAAATAAATGGCTAGAGGCTAAGCTCTTCTCTCCCCTCTTCTATATTTCTTCTACTTCACTTCCTTTCACCCCTAATTTTCTTCTCTCATCGGGGCATCCCGCCCTTCCCATTATTCTATCTACCTCTCACCTTTTCGATCATCGATCGACTTCTTCATCACCCCATCGAAACTCGAAGGGGGCATCACTTCCTCCTACTAATGTTTCTTCTATCCCTTTAAAATTTTCTTCATCGCCTACTATCTTTGAAGTGGTGTCACTTACGCCACCCCAAAGTGGGGAAAATGTAGACACCTATAATTACGCCCGAGTAATTTAGATACTTAAATTGCGCTAATTATCTCCTTTCCCGCAAATTGATGACATATCGTCAATAAGCGCTCATCTTCTCTCTTCCATCATGCGTTAATTGATTACATTACACTAATTAATTAAGTTGCCTATCCAACACATACCCTAATTAATGTCACCCTTTGTTAATTAACACCTTCTATCTAATCTAATTAATTATTATTAATTAATTAGTCTCCCTTCTCATTAAATCAATAAATCCCTATTTAATTGGTTTAATTCCCTCCTAATGGTCCAAATCACACTAATATCCATCTAAAATCTTATAAAAGCTTGCACATGTATTTAATTAATCATCTTGATTAATTAATACACCCCCTTTATCCACATGAGCCACTTGAGGACAAACTAAACCCTCCTAAAGCTAACTCAACCCCATCTAAACCCCCTTATCCATAACTAACTCTACATCTCCATTAGTCCCACATTCATGAGAATGTGTTGAATCCTTTATCCTTTGGGCTATATAAAGAGCCCTCCTCCTACCTTTATACCTACACCTAAACTTCTTAAGAGAGTAAATGCAAAGCATATAGCTAAGAGACTAAGAGCTTGCATTTTTGTCCTCTTGAGAGTTCATCATCTTGAAGAGTTAAGCCTCTTTCTTAAAAGTGCTTAGGTCATATGGGAGGTGTCAAAAGGGTCTTGTAGCCCAACTTTGACTAGCCCTCATTCCTAGGTTCTTGGAACATTAAGGACAACTATTTTTGATAGCCATGGAGCCTACCTAGGTTCCTTCATTCACATGTTGTTAGAGAATAGAGGATTTCTAGATGTTTAAGCATTGTTAGATTCAAAGTTTTGTATTAATGAATGTTTAGCATCTAACCCTTGATTAATTCTTATCATGATGGTGCTTAGAATGTTGTTTAATTCTTGCTAATTAAGACTATTTAGGTGTTAGTATTCTATTCACATTTAGCATTAGTTCAAATAACACATGCACACACTTATATCCTGAAGTCGTGGTTACCCATCGCAAAATCAAGAGGGTACTTGTGGATGGTGGATTTGGTATAAACATTTGCACTTTGAAGCTGGTTAAGCGGTAGGATGTTTAGAAACAGATCTGGGAGCTAAGACTATCACAATCATAGCTTACGACAATGAAGAATGAGAATCAACAGGTACTATAATAGTTCCCATGGAAGTAGGCCCAACTTTTCATGACACGACGTTCCATGTCCTTAACTTGGACCTTCCATATAACATGCTCTTGGGGCGGCCATGGATCCATGTCATGCAAGCTATTCCATCAACTTTTCATTAGTGCATCAAGTTATGTCATGAAGGTCAAGTGGTTACCATTCTGGGTGACCTAGAACCATTCACACATTGTAGGGAATTGCATAGTTTTTCTCGTGTGGCTTATGAGTGTCCTTCGATGGATGTTGTTGTCCCCCTACAAATGGAAGCTATTAAGAAATGGATAGATTTAGAGTCCCTCATGCCTTATAATCAAGACTTTCCTTCATTAGTCAACCTGTTCTCTTCATGGGAGGCAACGCTTAAAAATACGCCTGTAAGCCATTCACTCTTGAACATGCTTTGTTAATATCAGATTTATCAGTATCTCCCAGAACAAGGGGTAAGCCTTATTTTCAGTTCAAGAGCACTTGGGAGAAGTGTCCTAAACCATTGGAAAATTTTGTCCATAGTGGTCTCCTATCTGAGGAGAAAATGTTAGAAGATCCTACCAAAGAGAGTGCCGTAAGGTAAAATGGCTTCATGCCATCAAGCACCCCAGTACATCAAAGGTCACCACATGATGTCTGTCATGGGCTATAGTGGGTTTGGATGTGGCATTAATGCACAAGGATGGCTAGAGCCTATTCCCATCCCTCATTTTAAGTCAGATAGGCATGGCTCGAGGATAAGGCCTCATAACGCTCTAACCGCTGAGAATGATGCCACTTCTTCTAAATGTGAGGATGTTTCATCTCATTCGATAATGCGACACAAATTCCCAATGTAGCCTATACGAGGATATTGCTTCCACTAACCTATTCCCGTATTCAATGTCCTTACCTCATCCAAATCCATCCCCTTAAATAATTATCAAGTAGCCCTTGTATATCCAGTAACTTATAGATTGGGATCAACAACTTCACGTGCCCCTAGACTTATTTACATATGATGAGGCATTTGTAGAGTTCATGGGACTCGGGGATTCTATTCCATCCTGGGACCTCAAAAAGGATTTGCAATTCAACTAGAAACACATCCGTATACTTGTTATCCCGTAAAATTGGCAAGGGTAATTTTACAGATAACCCTACCAAAATTTTGTTCCTGGTCCTCGTCGTGACTCCTCGCATTTGAAACGCTGAAAATCCCTTCCCGGGAAATCTAGTTTTCCGAACTTAGCCATTTTTGGTCTTTTTTTGGTCGAGCACCTAATGTCTATGCAACATAAAGTGTTCATGTGCCCCCTTTAAATCCTTTGGCGCACGGTTTGAAGTGTCAACACACCTTTTGGTGCACCTCACTATGTTGCACCTTTCTTGCATGCGCCAAGGCGCATGCGCCTTCATGTCAACAATACTTTTGTTGCGCTGCGTTTTGGTGCGCCAAGGGTGCATGTATTTCTGTGTTGACAACACTTTTGGTGTGCCAAAGGCGCACATAATTTCGTGTTGGCAGGCGTTTTGATGCGCCAAAGGGCGCATGCCTTCCGTTGTCGAAGCACTTTTGGCGTGCCACTTGAAAAAGTGGTTGGCGCATTTATTACCACCTTGCCTATATATAGGCACATCTCGCCTCGTCATTTTCATCGAGACAAAAATACGTGATTATTTATTTTCCCTCTGCACTGCCGCGGCTCGCTGTTATCAAATCATGTCGTGGACCCGGCCACACATCACATTATATAATCCTGTAAGAGGTCCCTATTGCTCTTGTGCTTTATGTTTTGGTTTTTGTCACTTACTTGTGGGATTAGATTAAATAGAGTCGTGAAATCATGGAACCCCCTTGCTGTTTTCTACTATCCTTCCCCATGCACTTCCCCCTCTTTCCAGATCTGTGGTAAAGAGGACTGCCTCAGAAAGAAATTGCTTAAACTCTTTATTTTAGCTTCTTCATCACCCAATGATACCCTCGCAAAAGAAGCTTAAATGCATGAAACCCCTCGTAGAAAGAATCAAAACTTGAAAGAAAGACTGTATTGTTTGCTCTTTTGGTGCATCCGCCACCCTTGCAACATGATATACAATCGCACCAATGGCGCATCCACCATGCTTGTTGCATAAAGAATAGCTGCGCCCTCAAGGCGCACTTCCCCTGCTTGTTACACCCATTTTCCCTGCGCCCTACTTGGTGCACTAATATCATGTGTTGCATTGTTAAAACTTGCACCATTGGCGCACCCTGCGTCCATGCGACACCAACTCGTTTGCGCTGAAGTGCAAAATCAGAACGGCGCAGCATATCCATTATTACAACAACATCATGTTATGCAGACCTTCCATGCATCGCGCTAAGTTCCTTGTGGCCCATGAAAAATGATGTTACACGCATTAAACTCCGTGCCCTTTGGCACATCCTGCACTGTAACATGAAAAATATCAGCGCTTTATAAAATGCATACATATATGCAGCGCACTTCTTCTTACAACAACAAAAATGCAACTGCAGTGTCCATGCGCCATGCGCCCTTTGGCCGATTTATCCTCGCAGTAGTCCTTTTCAGGCGCCATATTATTAAACCCTGTAGCCTGCAGTATTCATGCGCCCGTGCCCCTAAGACCTTAAAATCACTAACTCTTTCTTCTGTCAACGCTTTAATGGAAGATCAAATAGCTAATATGACTTTCTTGCGTTGGGTTTCACTTCTTCTTCTTGCAGATCAGCAACTAAGTTCAGAGTTACATATGTCAACATCAAGCAAGAGACCTACCAAATCTAAGGGCAAAGCCAAGCTCACAGAAGAAGAAATGAAGTACAAATATCAGAGGGTCAGGATGCCCGAATCCCAAGCAGAGTGTGACCTAGATATCAGAGACTCAGAACTTGGTCACATTGATATGGAGGATTTCTGGCCGAACCCAGAGGGTCACAAGAAGTCCGTGGATGGACAAACTGATGGGCGGGGCTGCATTTTGCGGTGGGATCCCGATTAGTGCCGTGAGACAATGAGTTCATGATGGTAGTAGCTCACATTACAACAAAGACACAAGATGTGTCCATAATGAGAAGGGAAAGGTCATAATCAACCTCACTACCCGACACTTCGAAATAATGCTCGGATTCCTCATCACCAAAGACTTTGTGGCCAGTAAGTCGAAGATTGCATCAAAGCTTGGGATGACAATGAGGATCTGGTGTATGCAGCTTAATGAATGAAGTATACCTAAAGAGCAAAAAGGTGGTGACCCGATGGCCACAAGTCATTCATCGCAGTGACTTTTCGTGAGGAACTCGGTGACACAATCACGTTCTTGAAAGCGAGTATTTGGGCTCCCGATGCCCACTAATTTCACAAGTGGATGCTTTGAGGTACTTAGAGACGTGAAAAAAATGTGCCGATCAACGCTTTGAGTGGGCGGAGATCATAAAGTTAGCACCATATCCGAGCAGCTCCAACAACTCACCACAATGGGGAGGTTCTATATGAACTCCTACATAGTCATGGCCTCGTGAGAGATCCGCCACTTTGATGTGGTACGGGGTTTGGCCCCAAGTTAAAATATATGAATACTATCCAGTAATCAAGCCGGAGAATAGTATACCCTTACTATTCACAAAGATCAACGATGCCTTCTTCTATGGCATCATCTACCTTCGAGGCCAAATATGACTCACGGTCGACGCGCCAAATATGCCTTCTTCAACAAAGATCGCCGCACCACGAGAGAAATGGGGGCCTTGTTCACTCAATTCCCCACCTTCACTTATCTCGAGGAAGTCAACTGGGGGAACCAACCAAACCGCCGAGATATGCCGGCCCAAGTTGATCCTATTGAGCTGCCGAGACAGCCTTATCACCTACCACAAAAAGTGTTTAAAGAGAAAGAAGGGTGGAACTCCTTTCCCCCTCACAAGTGGGTGGTATACTTGTCTCTCTCACCACAAGGTGAAGGATATGTTTGAGAGCCGGAGTGTTGAATCTAAAGCATAACTTCCCCAAAGAAGGCCCACTTTCAACCCAAGAAATTGTCTCCCCAAGGCCAAGCTCGATTCGATCCACATCCCCGGATCGAGGATATTTATATCGACTCTATATCATGAGGTTGAGCTTAGAAGGAAGGATCATTCCCGCTTGGCCCCGGCTGAAATCATCCAAGATGGTGTGGCTATCATCCCAAAAGGCTATCAAACTACCGATCAAGAAGTTGATCTGTATATCTTGACATAAATGGGGACGATTGGCCTTTCACGGTGATCGACAGAAAACAAAGCTCCTCAAACAATAGAGGAGAGGGTCAAGAAACTCTGAAGAACAGAGCATTGGTGCGTAAATGAATGGCCTCATTTACCTCGGGGTTGATTTCACCACATCTCCATTGGGCAACGCACCTCCTCGGGAAAAACAGCTACCAAAGGGCAAGGGGAAGGGAAAAGAAGGTGAGTCCAGCTCCACCCAAGAGGAAGCTTCGAAAGTCCTCCTTCCGCTTCACAAGAACGGGTCAGTAATCCCGGAAAGCTTAGAAGAAGAAGCAAAGGGGAAGATGTTCCGATAGGCACATCCACTCGGGATGTCCACTATCAGAATAATTGAGGTCCCTTCGTCCCTTCTCCTCCTCCTCCTTCCCTCCTCGAGTGACCCAAGTGACCATTCCTTTGGTCGTGTCCTCTCCCCATCTTCTACTATTCCCCTTCTTCATCATCCATCTTCTCTTCTCTCGCAGAGCCGTCCCCCACCATTTCTTCCTCATCTCTCACTCTCCTTCCATTCCTATGTCTACCTCCCCTACAGAATCTCTTCCTCCCGGAGCACTTTCTCGGCTTCCCCTCTCAATGCCGCCTCTAAGTGTCTCCACGTTTTCTCTTCTACTACTGCAGCTGCTTCCCCTTTTCTATTTCTCGGTCCTTCTCCCATAAGTCCAAATTTCTGGATCTCCCAAAGACTCGAGTCAACGTAAGAGGAAAGTTCCCATCGCACCAATGGACTTCTCTGTAATCCCATCAAAAGGGCCAAGAAGCAAAAGCCCATAACCCGCTTCTCTCGAGAGTGCATCAGGGAGAGAGTAATGGAGATTACATACCCCAATCCGTTAAAGGATAAAAAGGATCTGCCTTCGATGACACATGTTGGCTCAAGTCACAATGGGGACATCTTCAGAAAGCCTGCAAGGAGAGGCCCTATCTGCAGTTGACGCCCTTTGCAAGAAACTCCAAGAAGCAAAGGAAGAGAAAAGGCAGCTAAAGGAGAAAAATAAATATCTTCTCCACGCCTTGCAGAAAATGGGCAGTGCGCCTCCTACAACTGCCACCGAAACTCCTGAGCCTCTAGAGCCAGGATAAGATTAATGAGTATGCTAAAATCAGCGAGCAGGGCATGGCAGTTTCCACCTGGAGGAGCCAAATCCTCAAAGAAAGCGAGGGATTCATCGCTAAGTTCACCGGTTATATCGTAATATCACTGACGAACAGAGAACTCCAGGCGATAGCAGGACCCATCTCCGAAGAGCTGGATCATGCCAGGATGCAACACGAGACCTTTTAGAAAATGCTCGACTGTTCAGTCAAAGATCTGGTCAAGTTCGGCGCTTTGAACACCCTGCAGCCCTCAACAAAATCCTTTCTACTATGGATTATCGTGGATCAGCCGGAGTTCGCCCCGAGAAGATCAACAAAGTAAAGGAGGAAGCCCCCGATGCAATGCATCAAATGGAATAGATTATCCTAAGAATGTCTCCAGTGCTTTCTCACTTCTTCTTTCACCTTAAGAAAGGTTGAGGAAACTATTCGAGATCTTCAAGGAGATTGTTTCACAGGTGGGCCGAGGTCACGTTTGACGCCGAATCCATCAATAACTCCGTTGGCATGTCGTGACTTCATCAGTACACTGATAGAGGCAGAATGATTATTCAAAACTCCCGGAAAAGCTCACAGATGAGCAGGAGACTTGCGGGGTTATGAAGTAGCGACAAAAAAAGGATCCTTCCTGTGGATCAATTTCAACCCATGATTAGTAAGTTCATGGAATACCGTGCCTGGGCCTTCCACATCTCGTTGCAGCTCGAGCAACAAAAACAGATACCCTTTCACCATGCGGATTACGACGAATAGTTTCCTTCTTCCCGAATTTCTCCTCAAATATCTAAAGTGTGTTGACACAAATGATGACATCATCCATGTTGCACCATGGGATCATGTCATCCACTAAAGTTGTCAAAAGTCAACAAATGGATTTGTAATCTATTGTAAGATATTTTTGTAATTAAGTGGTTGGTTTGTTTTTGTCTTCTTTTCTTCTCTCCTTCTATATATACTTGAATACTTGTTGTATTCGGAGAGAGTGGGTATTTTTAGATGAAAAATAGAAGTGGGAAGAAAAAGCTTTGTACTTTTTGTAACAAAAGAAAATATTAATACAAATATTAAGACTTTGTGCTTGAATATGTGTGTTATGGGCATCCGATCTTTCTTATGTCGATCTATGTGTTTATTCTTTGATCTATCTCTACTTTTTTTTGTCATTTATTCATCAAGTATTGCTTTATTCATTTATGCAATTAGTTTTGGCTCTGTTTACTACCAATCCCAAAACATAAACCCTCCGACCTTTCTCGCTTTGGAATTCATTTCTTTTCTCCTTCGTGCACTGATATTTCTTCATCCTCTCTTTCATTCCTTTCTTTTCATGCAATGAAACACCCCTCTACCGGGATGAGATCCCAAACCCCGGCGGCGTATATTGTGAGACTTGCATGCATTCCCGCTGGTAGAATAGCAATAAACCAATTTCGCTTTGCTTTGACTCAAAGAGGGCTATGCCCTGCACACGCCTGCTCGTATCCATAGATCCGCCTGCAAGCGGCGATTTTCAAACCAACAATACTTAGGGAAGAAGCAGAGATGTGTGGACGTTTGAATAAGAAGATGGTAAGTAAGAGTACAACCACTTCCGAGAAACTTGGAAAAGGATAGACGGAAATCTCACAGTGACAAACTCTTTGAAAAAATCATAGATAAATAAAATGAAGAATCTAAAGATGAAGTAGTTTATCCATTTAAAGATGATAATGAGATACCGTAGGAGGTCGATCTTACTCTTCCCCCTGATCCTACATGGATGGAAGATGCTTCTAAGATGCTTGTTGAGGAAATAATCAGTGTCAACATTGGCTCAGAAGAGTAGCCTAGAATGATAAAGTTGGGGGCTTCACTCTCAGCTCAGGAACAAAAGATCTTTGTAGAGCTCTTAAGAGAATACACAGACATATTCACATGGACATATGCAAATATGCCTGGTTTGGACCTAGAGCTAGTTGTGCACAACCTCGTTGTGCACCCGGATGCCAAACCCATCAAGCAAAAGTTTAGAAAGATGCATCCTAAGGTGGCACTCCTTGTTAAAGAAGAATTGGAAAACTGTTAGTCAAATGATTTTATTAAACCCATTGACTATTCAAAATGGATCTCTAACATAGTCCCTGACAAAAGAATCGTCAAATAAGAATTTGCATTGATTTCCGTGAGATTAATAAGGCATTTCCTAAGGATGACTTTCCCCTACCTAACATTGACATGATAGTTGATTCCACTTTGCTGCTTATGAAATGTTTTCCTTAATGGATGGCTTTTCAGGTTATAACTAGATACGAATTGCAAAAAGAAGATCAACATAAAACAACCTTCATCACCCCTTGGGGACATTTTGCTACAAAGTCATGCCTTTCGGGCTCAAGAATGCCAGGGCTACTTATCAATGGGCCATGACTGTTATCTTCCATGATATGATGAATGACATCATGGAATATTATGTTGATGACATCCTAGCAAAATCCAAGAGTAGGGGAGAGCACCTGAAGTGCTGAGGCGTATTTTTCAAATCTACGAGACTATAAGGTTCACTTGAACCCTAAGAAATGTGTCTTTGGTGTTTTATCAGGAAATCTCCTAGGGTTCATTGTTTCACAAAGAGGGATTGAAGTGGACCCTATGAAGGTTACGACTATCACAGAAATGCCACCACCTACCACTCTCAAACAACTAAGGAGTCTACAAGGGAAAATTCAAGCAATCTGTCACTTTATTTCACAACTTGCAGATAAGTGCCACCCCTTTACCCATTTACTAAAGAAATATGTTGCATTCAATTGGGGACTTGACTGTCAGAAGGCCTTCACACTACTAAAATAGTACTTGGTCAACCCACCTGTACTCATGCCACCTACCCTAGGCAAACCTCTCCTCTTGTACATTTCCGCTACCCAGTTTTCTATTGGTGCACTACTTTCCCAATATGAATTAGACCATAAAGAGAGAGTAGTTTACTATCTCAGTTGCACCTTGATTGCGTACGAGTTGAATTACCCCAGAGATAGAAAAGGCCTGCTTGGTAGTTGTCTTCACCTTCCAAAAGCTTCGCCATTATCTCCGAACAATAAAACCAAACTCATATCCAAAGTTGACCCTCTCAAATACCTTTTATCCAAACCTTCCTTACAGCCGAATGGCTAATTGGATCATTCTCCTGAGTGAATTTGATATTGAGTTCATGAATCAACAATCCTTAAAAGGATAGGTATTGGCGATCATTTGACTGGAAGTGTATCTCCAAGGAATGGAACCTTTGTGCCTAGATCTTCCAGATGCATCTATGATGTATATTGAAGAGTCTGTAGAATGATAGGTCCATTTTGATGGATCTTTCACCTTCCATGGATCCGAAGCAGGAGTGGTGCTCATCACTCCCATAGGCGATGTCATACCAAGAGCATTCTGGTTGGGATTTTCATGCACGAATAGCGTTGCAGAGTATGAGGCACTCATCACTAGCCTCAAGCTGGCTATTACTTGGAACATCCGACAACTACGAGTCATTGGAGACTCTCAACTTATCATTAAACAAGTTAATGATGAGTACAAAGTTAAAGATGAGAAGCTCATTCCATATAAAAATATGGTCAAAACCCTGAAGGAGTACTTTACACATATCATATTTGAGCAAAAACCAAGGTCACACAATAGATCCACGGATGCTATGGCTACTATTGGGTCTCTGTTATGCATTCCCCGAGAAAGTAAGATGCCTTTCTTCGTAGAGCATTTACAAGTGCCAACATATGATATGCCAGAGTCATGTTTGGCATGTGAAGTTGTTGGTCCCTTATCCCCCTGGTATGATCCAATATTTCGATACCTACAAGATGGCACTTTTCCACCAGACATTACTCATTTAGAAAGAAAGCCCTTATCCACCGCATATCCTGTTATACCCTCCTAGGAGGCACCCTTTATCATCGTGGCTATGACGGGAATCTGCTTCACTATTTGGATGTTGCTGACTCGATTCACGCCATTAAAGAAGTACATGGTGGTATTTGTGGAGTGCACACTAACGACATGGTCTTAGCTAAGAAGCTATTGAGAGTAGGCTATTATTGGCCTACCATGGAATTGATTGCTGCAAATTTGTAAAGAAGTGTGAACTATTCCAGAAATATGGAAACTTAATACATGTGCTAGCACAGCCTTGCAACCTATTGCAACACCTTGGCCATTCTCAAAATGAGGGCTAGATCTCATAGGGAAGCTCCATCCTTCTTCTTTAGATGACCATACTCACATCATCACTACCACCGAATATTTTACCAAATGGGTAGAGATCCCTCTTACTTATGTCACCGGTGCACAAATTTCAAATTTCATCACGAACCATCTCATATGTCGTTATTGAGATCCCTTCGGTGATTATCACCGATATTGATAAATCCTTCAAGAAAAAATAGTTAAAACCTTGTGTCAACGCTTTCCATATCCAACTCAAGTGGTCTACCCTTATTACCCCAAGGTAATGAATAGGCGTGAAAGCTACTAATAAAACCCTTGTATGGATTATGGAGAAAATGGCTAGTAAAACTCGGTCATAATTGTACTTATAGATACAACCCGCCCTCTGGGCCTATCGAATTTCCATCCGCACTCCTACCGTGTGACCCCATATTCACTCGCCTATGGCACTAAAGCCATCATACCTCTGGAAGTAGAGATTCCTTCCCCGAGAATATCTCTCAAAGAATATCTTGATAAAGATGAGGACTACGAGTTGCTCGACCGACAGAGTCAGAACTATTACATGAAAAGTGTATTAGAGCACTCAATCACCTCGAAAGTATATCCTAACAGAGTATCGAGGGGATACAACAAATGCATCATTCATCAAGAATTCATTGTAGGAGATATAGTTTTAAAATAAAATTAGAAGAACACCATCAAAGATAGAGAAAAGAAAGGTAAGTTTGAGGCTAATCGCTGTGTCCTTATGTAGTAGTTGCAAAGTATGGATCAGAGCCTATAAACTTGCATATTCAGATGGTGAAGAGATTCTAGAACCTATGAACACCATGCACCTCAAGTGGTTCTACGCTTAATCATGACGAGAATATCGATAAGAACTAAAAAATAGAAAAAACAAGCAAAAAAATGGAAAATTGAGAAAACAGTAAAGAAAAAGTAGGTCGTCCACATGTGAAAACCACACAATTGTGGTGCAAGTGGGCAGGTCTTTGGGTGAAAACTGGTTTCGCGCTTAAGGAAGATTCACCAAGCACAAGTCACTCTTACAGTAGGATGGGTAATTGTCACCACTTTCTAGATATGACTTCCTTTGCTAGGTCTAAGAACCCTACTAAAGCCACCTTTGCTGAACCGTGATTTGGCTTATTTTCTCTTATATCTGCATGAAGGACATTGCCTTTACATACTCCCATCTAACACTAAGGGCACCTTCACATTTTCACCTTCTCATACATACGCGCATGACATTATGCCTTTTGTATATTCCCACATCACGGGGCATCCATGCTTCTTTGTTCTTGTACATTACTTTCAGAACATGACCTTAGAAAACACAAAAACACTTAGAAAAGGATACACAAAAAACCTAAACATTTAGAAAATATCCCCTTTTAAGGATGAAGCTACGACAACCACACAACGTTGTCTTAGAAAACAATGTGAACAGTAGCCTTGAAAACTTATCTTTTTAGATAAACCCAAAAACATTAGAAAATATGTCAATGTTGTCCCGCAAAAACAAGGTAATGATTTAATTGCTTTTAGTTGTTGGTTTGTATAGTTTTGATTATGAATACCTTTTCGTGTGATGTTGTGACTTATTTTCTTAGCATGGGTTGGATCTTGTTTGAAATAATTATATATGGCATTTGATTCATTTGTAGCTTGTATGCATTTATTAGGGTTCATTTTACTTACTTAGATTAAAATGTCAATTTGATCTTTTTAGTATGCTTTATCAATTCATGTGTTTGCATCATAAGTTGTGTTGTGTTGTATAGGTACAATTGTTTAGCTTTGTTAACTTTTTCTTGTGTATTTGTCTCTTACACAGTCATTTTTTATCACATCTATCATCTATCATTCATCACATATAAAACATCATCTACTACATCATATATACAAAAATGCTAAGTATAACATCATGCATGTATGCTAAGATAATCATCACATATCGTATCATCAATGGGGGCAAGAGGGGTTGTGCATAATCAAAAATCTATCCCCCACACCAATATCATCTAGTATCATCCCAAGTGCTAGAATAAGAACTCAGAAACACCTCATAAAATCTAAAAACATGTGATACTCTCTATGGATATATCATCAATATGAAATCATGAAACATACACATCTCTAAATCTAAAGTATGTCACATACATAGAGGAAAGGGAAATCATACATCATGATGCAATGATTACAAAGCAATAATCAATAATCATACAAAGCATAATCACAGTATAACATGACAAAATCATCATCAAATGTCCATATAATACATGTATAATTGTCCATGTCAATACTCAAATGTACATCATCGATACAATATGCCATCTAAAAAGGGCATGCATCAAAAGAATCAAGCCTTCATCAAGAGGCGTCATCAAAACAATGGTACATAAATCTATACATCAAAATCAGCCTTCACAATAATATACGATACATCCGTAAAAGGAAAAGAAAAGAGCTCAACCATAACTCTCGCCTCACTGGGCTCTGAGACCATGACCTGGAGGTCGAAGAGTGGTGGCTGTGATGGACTAAAGACCCGGGGGATTATCACCCCGCTCGTCTGTAAACTGCCGCTCAAAGAATAGGCTACCAAACTAATCTCACCGAATGGCCTCGATCTCCTTGACTCTAGAGCCTATCATACTCACACTGATCGCTCAAAAGGTACCACTCACGCTTTGTAGGGACTACCCTAAAATACACAAATTTATAAGATAGAGCCTCACCGCCATATCTCATGGCATCCTCGTATCAAATCAACGTCTCCTAAAGCAATAGTGCCTTGCAGTAGGAGGCATCTCACTCACCTGTCAATCTACCATCGTCACCTGAGCCTGCCTAGAAACAACAACCTCTTGATCTTTATCTATGGTGATAGTCCGCACTGGGCTCATGCCCGATCTCTACATAATATAGCCCCGTGATCGTGCTCCGGGTGTGGTCCCTGAGAAATAATCATCTCGCACTGGGTCCGAGATCGATTTAAAAGGCTCAAGATCTCGAGCCCATGTGTGGCCATCTCACTAATCTGACTCTACCATAGGGTACTATCACTACCTTGAGTGGCCTGTGCTCTGGCCTGATCTCTCTCCAATGTCAAAATCTGTACCTGAGCATGTGCCTGATCTCACTCTGCTGTAAGGGCCTATACCTGTGCCCTAACTGCATCTCTCTCCACCCACCAGAATCGAATGACAATCGCCTCTTATAACTATCAAGAAGGGCAGCCAGCTATCCACCATCACCACCACCCCCTAGAGCATGAGATGTTGGGCCCTGCTATGGAAATACTTGCTGAAGAGGGTGTATATCCCCATTGGAATGCCTACTGGGGAAACTCTATGTTAGCTTCCCTGAAAACCTATCTTGACCTAGGTCCTGGGCCCTTTCCCCTGTAGGCTGCTGTAATGCCGGACCCTATCCCCGCCCTCACATACTAGTGTGAGTCGGGACCACCATCATCATCATCATTGTATCCCCACCAATGGTTCCACCCTCGTCACCACTAGGAGGCCCCACCGGAGGAGCTCTCACACCGGCATTATACGCCACCCAGAAACAATCAAACGGTGTGGAAGCACACCATGGTACCATGGCACATACTTAGGTGTAGTACCCAGATCTCTAATGCTTTCGTTGTCACCCACATACAGGTACCACATGTAGGAAACCTGGTCGCTGTTTCTATCTCGTGTGATATGTGGACCCATATCAACTTACTCCTGCCCCGCGAGAATACCACCTATCTAGCCTAGGAACATCCTGGGTAATGCCAAACTGCCTCTGACACTAATCCACCCTGTACAACTCCCACATATAGTTGTGGCTGCCTAATATAAAGTGCTCCACTGTGGTAGTACTAAGCTCTAAACCATCCTCGGCCACTAGAAATGTTTGTAAGGCCTCCAAACCATGGAATCCTGCTATAACTCATCAAGCTTGCGGTGATAGTGATATGCATCCCCCATATATGGTCTGTACATCATCCCTTGTCGGGACCCAACCCATCGTAGAAGGCTCCTCGGGAGCCCGAACTCTCAAAACACCTAAGGGGCGACCAATGGAAATATGGTCCCACGCCCAAATCTGAAGTAAGCGGGCTGGTCCTACCATCTTCTGACGGTAGTAGGTAATCAAATGAAGGTCCCAATATAGATGTGCTAGAATGCACTGACCCCAACAATAGGTCTCTCCTCTACCAAACCGCATATCACTCCAAGGAGGCCGAGCGGAAATGAAGCACCGGTCTTGTCAGGGAGTAAGACTCCACTGACGAAGGCCATCATATAAACCACTACTCGTCTAGCTCTAAGTCCTCAATACACCGCGATAGCCTAATGGTCATCCCACGCGGGTATCATCGACAACAAAACAAATCTACGATATATTGTTGAATATCAGCCAATGGCTCGTAGACTGGATAAGCTGACCCTAGATCGGGACCCACATAATACACCACACATCCTCAAGAGTAATCGTGATCTCCTCGGTTGGGAGCCAAAGCACCGAATCTTCTTTGTGTCGTTGATATCTTCGCTATAGGCTGTTAAAGGCCATGATCTAATGTGATCAGGGCATCTCAGCCACATGAGTCAATCCCGTAACATATAGAAGGCTGTCCAATGTCACTCTATCATCATCATCGAACTAGGCCTCTATCATCGCTAGCCAACCATATCGCTCATGGGTCTGCAAGATGGGTAGTATACGCTACAAACAAGAAAACACACATGTATCAATTAACATTTCTATCTACTTCTATCTAAAAATTGCTGGTAAATCACCATTCTTCCATCTTATTTCCTAAAATTTTTCACTTTCTTCTAATTTGTCTTCTTTTCTCCTTGGCCGTTTTCCTGGAAGGATGTTCTGCTCCTTCTCTAACACGTGCACACCTTCTTCGATGCCCGTACACCCATCCCGATGCATATGCACCTATCTTCGCGCATACACGTCCCTCTATTTTTTTTTCGCCCATCCCGACGCTTTATGCGCCAAAAGATGACGGTGATGCACTGCTGCTCTCGCGCATGTGCGTGGCGTTTCCCTGCTTACCCCACCTAGTATGCATATGCGGTCCTTTCTACGAACGTGCGGGCACGCCTGCGTCGCTTCCTCCAATGGATACACGTGCACGTTCTGTTCTTTTTCGACAGATACACATATGCATACTCTACTGCTGGTTTTAACACATGCACGTACACATATATGTCACCGACGCATGCGTATATGCGCATATGTTGAAATTCTTCTACCCTAGCCTAAAATCCCTAAAAAGTGCATTAAATGCGTAATTCACAAGGAGGGATAGGCCACTCATGTAGGGTCCATCCGCTGGGTCTCGCATGAACTCTCGGATGCGATCTACTCATCTCCTCCTCGTTAGTCTCGCCATCTCACTCTAGGGTTGTTGCTCTTGCTCGCGGTAAAAATTCGCAAGAACTCTGGTAGAAATGAACTAATCGTGATTGATTTACCCCCCCAGGTGGGTATATTAGGCTGTCGTGATGCCCCTAGGGCATGTTTTCTCTGTCGTGATCATTCTAGCCCTTCTTCTATCCGCCGAGATGATTATTTTTCTATTAAAATAATTATTTTTACTCATTTTCGCACACCGGGGCGCTTAGTGTCACCCTGTGGTCATTTCTTCATTACACTGGAATGATTCACGCATATTCTAGGCATCATTTCTTATCTTTTTTTTTCTATTTTTCCTCTATCTTTCACCTATCGTGATGATTATTTTTATTAAATAATTATTTTTGGCTTGTAATTCTTCTCGCTAGGGCATTTTATGTGCTGACTAACGCCTTTGCCTTTGCCTTTAGGCAATTGCACATATTTTTAGGAGATATTTGATCTCTTATACAAATTTTGCTCGACCAATCAAAAAATTTAAAAATTGTAAAACCATTTAAAAAACCAAAAACATTGAAATACTTTGAAAATGGACTAAAAATTGGTAAAACACTCATTTACAGCTGAAATCTGTGTCTCTCGCATGACACTCATCCTATATCTTGCTTTGACGTTTTCAAATATTTTGAAACAACGACTCATGAGCATCTAAAATCTTCAAAACATCTACAAAAGTTATGGTGCTTACTTTGTCTCGTACTTTGGGGCACTCTCAAACTTGATTTGCACAATGCTTTTCGTCATGCACATTACTTTTTCAATGGACCCACCCAAGTGTCCTCCATCTTTTCCTTACATAAACACATTGCTTGGGGCATCATCCTTCACCCTTGTCATTTATCGTAACGTTTGGGACTACATCTCGATAACAAAGTATTTGTGTAACTATCTTGAACGTTGTTGGTTTAAGTGTGTGTAATTGTACTTATTTCCCTGTTAGGTGAGATTGTTTATTTCTCGTATTGTGTTGCATTCATGTATGTTGCATGGAGTTGGCATTTTTTTCCGCAAGGGGCGATTGTTTGTATTTTGGATTTTCATGTCATTTTACACCTCCATCGTATGCTTACATTTTAATAAGGACTGATGATGAGGATTCTAAGCAAAATGATGATTATGTATTGTTTCTATAAAGCATTGGTTTATGGATAGCTCAATATCCCTTTTTACTTTCTCATCTCCTTTCTTCTCACTTTCTCTCCTACTTTCTTTTCGATCGTCGATCGAGTTTCTCCATCACCCCATCGACACTCGAGGGGCATCCTTCATCCTATTAATTTTTCTTCTACCCCTTCAAAATTTTCTACTCGTTTGTACTTGTCTACTTTCTTTGAAATGACGTAGCTTATGTCACCCCAAAGAGGGGAAAATGTAGACACCTGTAGTTTGATCAAAGAACTATTATCCCTAATATTTCCCTAGCTAGTACTCTTCCCGTAAGTCAGGCAACACCTCGCGCTTATACCTATCTAACTCCCCTCTTACGACACTCTTTTGGTCGTATTTCCTCTAGTAAACTAATTAAATAGGTTATAATAACCTCTTCTTGGATAATATTCTCTTCTTTACCACCTCTATTAGCTCCCTGAATATCAATCCACTTCATTGGATTGATTAGGCCTTTCATAACCCTCCTAGAAACCTAATTTCTCTCTAAATAGGATTAATTACCCTCTAAACATGGTTAACTAGTCTTAACCATGATCAACCTCTCTCTAAAACTAGTCAAATCTTACTTTGACTTGCTAATTAACTTGTTGACTCCCTTTTAGTCCCACATGCACGAAAAAGCCTCCCATTTCCCAAATGGAAAACTATAAATAGCCTACTACCCCCTCTCATTTCTAAGAACACTTCTTCCCTCTAACCTAAACTATAGTATTATTGCTAGGATTAGGACCTTTTATTGAGCTATTTTCTTTGATTTTACATTTCTATCACATAACATGGAGTAAATGGGAAGAACCATCGGCCTCAAGCCATTAATGATGAGATCCCATTCTCAAGCATAAACCGATTTCTTAGATCCTTTTAGGTTCATTTACTTTAAGCTTTCAAGAATAAAGGTTAACTTCATTTGTTTAAATTTCTTGTTTACTTCAAGTTAATGCATGCAAATAAGATTCTTTTCTCATTTCTTATCATATGGTCCATTGAGGAGATTTTGCAAAAACTTTGGGGTTCTTGAGTGTTTCTTATCCCATTTCAATAGCTCTTACAAAACCTTTCATCAACACAATCACAGCCAAAATGATGTCCATCATCGGTTATATATCATGTATAGCTTAAATTCTTACCATTTCTCTTAATACGTGGGTGCCACAATTTATTTGTGGAGTATGATTTATCGTGAGCCACTCACCTTTGCCTCATGTTCCTCGGTTTGTAGTAGTGATTAAACAACGTAAGAGCCTATCTATCACCTGTGTTATCATAGACCGATTGGTCAACAACCAATGGGATGTTTACCACTTTTTGGGGTTGGATTTATCATTGGTTGGTTGACCATTCAACCTTGCAAACATATGTGAGGTTTAGGATGAACGTTAAACAACAACTAAACTCTTCTCACTCTTATTTCGTGCGAGAATCAACAAACCTGACATATTGCCAATAAGTCTCATGAGTCATCTCGTCTTTGGGAATATCCACGTCAGGTCCATATTTGACAGTTTCATGCCTGGAACCATCGTAGAGATTTCTGGTGCATGCAGACTCTGGGCAAGGAACCAAATGGATATGGCCTTGACCCTGTTTCTTACAATACATGTTACACATCTCTGCCTCACCTCTTTCTCCCCATTTATACTTTCGATCATGAATCTCAATATCTTCACTGTCTGAAATGATGCACCGTATCGTGCAAGCTAGAGTGATCTATTGGAAGCTGACAGAAATAACCACAAGATTGACATCTGTGTCACAATAGTGCACAAAATCTTCATTTTTTGTGTGAACATGTGGGCCTTGGTAATATATTTCAAATAAAGGAATGGGAGTGCAATAAAATTTGCAATGGATGGTGTCATGTGGAAATATTCAACTAAAATAGATGCAACACCATGATTTGATACTTAAAACCATGAACGGGTAGTGGTACACTGCGGTTTGAGTGAAACCAAGGGCAGATGATGTAAATTGCCTCACATAAACAATAGTTGGGATGCAAAAGGATGTAAAATTCCTACTAGAAACAATGGCTATGATTCAACTGTACCTATCCTTGGAAGTATGATAATTTTAAAAAGAAAATGACACTCTACTTAGGTACTTGTATGCAAAGCAAAACATTCCACTCAAATGGTGGAGATCTATTTAATTAACGTCCATGTGTACGAGAACTAATTAGAATGGTTGATGTCGATTGGCATGTGTCATAGTTTGAGGTTCAATCTCATTTATAAAATGCCTTCAACTTAATGAATTGACCTAAGGATAAACTAATACTAGCTATGGCACACAAACAATGCAAGGTGAACGATGAAAGAGATTGGGTGGAGGAGATGTGAAGGGTAAATTTTGGATGAAATAAATTTGTTAGCATAATTTAACAAAGGAGAACATGGGGTGGGGGATACATGGACATAACCAAAAAATGAGATAGGGAAGCTTGAAAATGTATTTTTAACCATCTCGTCAAGTGTTGTAAATTTTCTTTTCAATTTTTCTGATTGTCATATGGTTGGGAATGACAAGGTATGACCAATAAAACAATATATGTTTTAACAAAGATTTTTTTGACAACCTTGAACATAGATAAAGTAAAAATACTTGAGAAATATGAATTTAAAAGAATTCAGATTAAATCACAATTCTATAGATAAACATCATAAATAGGAAATGAAAAACAAGTCCAAATAGGTATCCAGAGGAAGCCTATTACATATGTTTGAATATGTAAACATATATACATGTGTATGTGGGTATGTGGAAAAATGAACACACATTTATAAAACTATCATCTTTTTCATAAGGAGTTTGTCATCATACCCTTTAATCAAGGGCCCTGACAAGCATATATGAAAAATGCATAAGGATTAGACGCGGAAAGTGGTGTGGTGCCAATAATACACTACAACTAACCACAACACATTAAAATCAAGCATAAAAATCCAAAACGATGTAAATCAAGAAACTGACTTAATAGCACTTAAAAAGTTCTTGTGAAATTTATTATAGTTATGTAAATGTGGGTTTGTGTGTACACAAACACTAATATACATGTATATTTGTATATATCTTCACACATACATAGCTGGTTTAAATGGACTTATGTTTCACTACCTGTTTACGATGATTATCTATGGAATTGTGATTAGATCTACATGATTTTAAAGTCATATTTCTCGAGTTTCATTGATTCAATGTATGTATTTAGATAGAGTGTGTACACATGTATATATGTATATGTATTCAAACATACATAATAGGTTTCCTTTGTCTCATTGTTTGTACTTGTTTTCATTGCTTCTTTACGACAAATATCTACAGAGTTATGATTATGTACAGAAATATTATTAAAGCTGCATTATTTTAGAGTTCAATCATTTCAATTATTATAATCTTCCTATGGTTGGGAATGACAAGGTATGACCAATAAAACAATATATGTGTTTTTAGAAAATACAAAGAAAATTAACAACCTTGAACATATATAAACAATTTTTTTTTGAGAAACATGACTTTAAAAGAATGCAGATTTAATCACATTTATGTAGATAAACATCATAAACAAACAACGTAAAACAAGCCCAGACCTGGTAGGTAGAGGAAACCTATTACATATTTGTGAATATATATACATATATACATGTGTATGAGGGTATGTGCATACATGAACACACATTTATAAAACTATATTTTTTTCACAAGGACTTTGCCATTATACCCTTTACTTGATGGACCCTGGTAGGCATATATGAAAAATGCAAAAGGTGTAGATGTGGAAAGTGGTGTGGCACCAATAATACACTACAACTAACCACAACACATTGTAATAAAGCCTAAAAAGACAAAACTGATGTAACTCAATAAATAATACTTAATAGCACTTGAAAAGGCTATTGTGAGAAAGAAGTCAGTTCTATAAATGTGGGTCGGTGTGCCTTCCCACACACACACACACACACACACACACACAAATGTAGGAGCATCAATTGCATAGCCAATAAAACAAGGTTTTGGGTTTATGTGTCTTAGTGAGTTTTGAGTCCTTATGGACCCATTTTTTCAATATAAATTCAAACTATGTGATTTCCCTCCAAAAATGAGAATTTGAATATTTGAGATGTGAAGCTTAGTATAAAGAGGTGTCATGAAGTAAATGAGGTCATGTAATGTTATAAAAGTTCATTTAAGACCTCAAGGAGGTATTAAAGGTGTTTTAACCTTAGTATTAGGTTATCTTGACCCTATGTCATCATAAACCATGGTTGGGTTGTCATGTAACTACCTCCTTTGATAAGAAAGGAAAAATTTGAATGGAAAAGGATAGTGAGGTTTGGAGGAGAGGTGAAGTAGGGAGGAGGAACATTATATAAGAGATAATGGCTCAAGAAGCTATGTAGAAAAGTGATAAAAATCAATAAAGAAGCTTCTTTTGTAATCTAAACTTTGTGTGAATGATTATGCTATTATTTTAATCGAACGTTTATGAATTTCTCAAAGGATCTTCATTAGAGAAGGTTTGTAAAATCCTTGTTACATGTGATTGGAGTTGGAGCAACTACAAAGAGGTTATCAAGAAGCTTTGAAGGTGAATTAGATAAGGAAATATTCAAATAAAAATGATTTTCAAGGAAAGAGTATACTTGTTGAAGGTTCTACATTAATAAAATGCGAGTTGATACTCTGTTGAGAATGTTTACATGATGGATATATCTTATTAACGGTTTGAAAGAGTCAAAGTTGTGAATTATGATTATAGAGACTTAGAAGGAGGGTTTTGAATGACTAAATTTGTGCTAAGAATGAGAAATTTGTTAGGAGTGGTCTTAGGAATTTAAGGAGGATCTGTAAGTCATATGAAGGGTTTTACAAAGCTTTATAAAGTGTCAAGAAACGTGAAAACTTGACTCGGTTTATGTGCTCTATTTCGGGATAAGGAGAATGGAGAAACATGATATTTTGTGTTCTTTCTAACACATGAAGACTTGTAGACTCATGAGAAGGATAATATGAAAGATTGTGGTCAAAGACATAACATTTAAGGTTTTAAAACTTTTAAATTAGGTTTAGATTCAAAGGATGTGGAAACTCAATTTTGACTGTGTTATACCCTAGTTGAAGGTTTGGAAGAGAATGTTTTAAATGTGAATGTTTTGTTATGTACTTTGAAAACTTTTGGAATCTTGTCAATCCTATGGAGTGTCTAAGGGATTAGAAAACAATTTATCTTTGCTTGTGACTTAGTTTCTTTGAGGTGTAATTGTGATTGACATGCTAAAACCCTAATCCTACTAGTTTTGAGAATAAACACAATGTGGTCTTGAAGTTTTCTTTATTCATGAAACCTCACCGGTATAACAAGATTAGAAAGGAGGTCAATGAGGGTTTGATAGGAAAACCTTAGTTGGAGTCTTTATCCTTTGAGTTATGATCCCTAAATTGAAAGAAATCATCTTGATAATGTTTACATGCATATTGGAAAGTTTGAAGGGTTGAGGTTAATCTATACCCTTGGAATCTTTGGTAATTTAGAAGAAGAAACATTGTTACGAGTGTCGTGCCTAATTTGAAGGCTAAAGTTAGCAAGAAAAGTGGTTTGGAGTTGTCCTTTGACTTTGAAACATTGGGAACAATTAAAATAGGCAAATGGGTAGTCGAAATCCCATAACATCCATTAGAACCCCTTAAGTCAAATTCTAAGCCTTAAAACCCCCTCATAACAGGCTAGTAGAAGAAGAAACTAGTATAAAAGGTAGAGATGATGAAAAAGTGGTTTATCTTTAGAGTAGAAACCTAATATTTACTATACACCATGGGAGACATAATGGGTACTTGGAACAGTTTCACCTTGTTGAGAGCCTTTACATTTTGTTCTAACCATGAAATCACCAAGAGCCGATTCTTGAGAAGCCTAAAGTGGCGCTTTTGAGTAAAATTGAAGAAGGTTGATGATTTTATTATTTCCATTCATCAAGAAGGCTTTTAACACTTTGGATTAAGTTTTGCAATAAGGTGAAAGGCTAGGAAGAGCTAGTAAAGACCGAAAAGTCCCAAAGTTACTTGCATGTGGGCTATTCAAGCTTAAGTATCTCGGTTCTTACAATGCTTTAGAGATCGATTGAAGTTACTTATTATTATTAACTTGTTAAAGTACATGGAATTGAATCGAGCTCGCATCATATATATATATATATATATGTAATATCTTTGTATATATCTTCACATATACATAATAGATTTCACTGAATGGTATTTAACTTTCTATTTATGATGATTATCTATATAATTGTGATGACTCGTCTCACTGAGTCAAGATTAAATACACATTATTTTATAGTCGTATTTCTCAAGTACTTTTTATAAAAAAATTGTTTTAATATTTTTTTAAACATCATTCAATATGTTTTAGGGTTTCATTTTTTAAAATTTATTTTAGGACACTTTTGAAATCGGATGCAATCTTTTTGGTGAAAATTACAATTTTTTATGTCAAGGTATCTTTTAAAAATAAAACCATGATAAAAAATAAAACAAATATCAAACTATGAAATAAAAAAATATATTAAAAATTAGTGTTGTTCCATGAAAGTCCTAATGTTTGATACATTGTAAAAATCTTTGACATGCTTTCCTCTTAGTCCCTCAAATGTTTGAGACATTACTATAACTTAAACCCCAAAATTATATTGAATGATGTTAATTTTTTTAAAACTAGCAATCACAAACAAATGGTGCAATGGAGACTCAAGGGAATGCGTGGAAGATGTTAAAGTTAAAGTAGTGAAACAATGTGGGAGGGAGAGGATTGGTGAAGAAAAAGATCGAGGGAGTATAAGTGTAAGGGAAGGAAAAGTTAAGGGGGTTAAGGATTCTTTTATTGTGAGAAAATAGTGAATATTACTTGATTGATTATATTATAGTTTGATTGATAATAAAGCTTAAATTCATCATAGCTTTAGTTGTAATGTACATTAGATTTGAAGGTGAAGGCATTCAATATATCATGAAGTGACATAAAAGGATACACCAACTACTTTTGGACAAGGACGTAGATAACATAGTCGCAATCATGTGTAGCATTCTCATTGTGCCTTCTCATATTTTTGGGACCATGTGTATGAATGTGACACCGGGTACAATAATGATCAAATCTAATCATGTCCTTTCATCTTGAAAATGTTTACCCACCTTGTTTCGATTTGATACACACTTATCAATGTAAGGGTAAGGTTTTATATTTACATTGGAAAAGTGTAAAGTCTACCCATTTCTCAAGAACTTAACTTTTAGGTATTCTTGAGTCAGCATGTAGGTTCGACATGTGATTACAAATCCATGTACTCTGTCACCTCTGTGTTAAAAGCACACTTAAGCACACTTCAAAATCTCTAAGCTACATAAAATATGATCCCTAAAAATTTTCGAAAGACTTTAGGCTTGTGGATGTTCTTGATAATGTCTAACCTAACATTAGCACATTGAATATCTTTATGTTCTCGGATAATAGGACTCTCTTAAAATGAAATGGTGGGATAAGAAGTGAAACATTTTTGCAAAGTCGCAATGGAAAATTAAATCAAACAATTCAAACATTTCAATAATGGCAGGAGAAGGATTTGTGAGGGAACCCAAAGCTTCACAGAGCTTAATAATATCACACAAAATGAATAGATGGCGCTGAATCGATATTGTCACAACAAGTATAAAAATAAGGAAAAACCATGTCTAGATTGTAAAAAGTGGTTACTCTATTTAATGGAATATTTGTTGAGTATTAAATATGTCTTAATAGCCTCTATGTCAACTTTGTAACTTTTTGGGATTATCAATTAGAATACATAAGTATTGATATGATTTAGAAAATTTGTACAAAAAAAGAAAAAAATCAAAACATTAAATCATAGCATATCAAGAGAAAATTTGATCACATATTTAGTAGTTGCAACAAATCCCATTACTTCCAACTTGCATGTCATTAGTGGTGTCTGGTCTCTAAACCTTCCCACCACTTGGCATGTTGTGATGCACATCATCGAGCACGATCTATTGTCCCCTCCCCAAGAGAGAATACATTCACAATTCTCCATGTATATTTTCCATGCAAGTTAGGCGTGTTAACTTGTCAAGTTATACATTTACAATTTTGGTGAGGGGTTATTTGTATTCTTTGATGTCCAACTTAAAATTGTGTCAACTGTTTCTTACTAATTTAATGTTGAGAAACACCCATATGACAGAAAAATATGAAGTGAAGATGCCATCTCATGATAATTTTTGAGGACTTCAGACAGGTGAGTTACACCCTTATAAGGGGAACAATTATAAAGTGAAGATGCCACCTCACAAGAGTGTTGGAGGGCCATAGAATGATCCATAAGAAGATGACACGAGTAGAGGGGTTTTCCCGACATAATAATTCATCATCCGTGCAAAGAAAGTTATTGAGTATGATGTCTTGTGCACATGATATTAAAAAAATCCATGGAGGAGAGTTTTGTTGATGTTGACCAATGGGAAAAAACCTTGTTTCACACAAATGAAACTTAGATACAAACAGAACTATGTGTATTTTAGAGCGAAAAGGTTTTATGTGAAGTTTTTGTTTTTGGATACTTTTAACATTGTGATTGGATTACTTAGCTAAACCATGAAGATTACACATTCGCAAGTAGATTTTTTTTTTGAAAGAGGTATTTTAATTTTGTATCCTACTTTTATTTTTAAAAAGCGTATTTTATATATTGATTGAATCTCTTAGAATTTTTTTACCTTTGCACTAAACTTAAACCGGGTCCTTATAATTTTAATTTTAAAATCTCTTATACTACCTCCACATGGAAAAATTGGTTTAAATTTAATGATATTAAATGAATCACTTAATCACATAACTACAAAAATAAATTGAAAAATAATTTATTTACCTTTGAACAAGAGTGCTAATAAAGAATATCAACCATTCTACATTATGTCAAAAGCCTTGCAATCTTTACACAAATTTGGTCATGCGATTTCAATTCTTTGCTAAAAATAACATACAACATTAACACCCCGGTCTAATACATAATCATAAACAAACCTTTAACAAACAAAATCCAACAATCAGTATCATTATTGACACAAATGTAAAATAAATTTATTTTACAAATAGGATTGGAAAAGAGTTCATATTCATATTTGTGGGTTACTTTATCGGAAGGACCTCATACAAATGCCTTTATCATTGCTACCCTCGCATGTACCGATGATATGTTCTTTGCTTATTGTTGCTCCAACAAACGAACCTACCCGAATACCCATTACATTCATACTAATACTCTCACCCACATTAACACAATTGTACTTATACATTATTGGATTATTTAAGGATCATGATAGAAAGTGGTATTGGTACTTACATTGTCATCCTGTATGTTGGTGGCCAAAGGTGATAATTGATCCTAAACTTATTACAGGTCGGTTGATGCTTGTGCCTATGATGTGGTGTCATATGCACCATGAGCACTAACCCTATCGGCAATGGAGTGAATACTTGCATATTAACAAAAAGCATAGTCGAACTCAAAATCATTTCTATGTCATCAAAGGGAGTAATATGCAAAAACGTTCTTAAAGATTACAGGAAATGGGAATTCCAAGAACTACAATAGGGGTTTGGTGTAGAGAAAAATGTAAACCAACACAAATATATCGATGATCTCATGATGCAGGAGCATCTCGAAAAGTGTAATTTTTCATGTCTTTGATCAATTTTGGTTTGGGATGATGGTCTTAAGAGTTCTAGGAGGTCCTATAAGTCCAAGAGTGTCATTTAAGCTGATGTCATAAAGATGTAGTTGAGTCAAGTTTTCAAATTTTCAAATAATGTACTTTCCCTCCAATTTTGTAATTTGAATTTGTAAAAGGATTAAAGACCATTCTTGGTCTATGTTAGTGGTCTTAAGTGCTAGGAAGGGTTAGTTGGTCAAGTCATTAATTTGTCAAGTCACGAAGACTCGTAATGTGTGTGTGTGTGTGTGTGAAGAAGTAAAAACATGTAATCAAGGGACAAATTGTTCTCAACCTTGGTTTTAAGTCATGATACATGTTGGTTAGGGTTCACAAGAGACATAAAAGAGAAGATTATCCAAAAAAGAAGTTAGTTAGATGAGAAGAGGAACGAGAATTCTATGGAGGAGGAACACAAGGAAAAGGGGATACTCTATTTTGTGAGAAAGATGAATTTCAATCACTGTTAAAATAGTAGAAGATGCTTGTATACCTTTGTTTTTGATGTGTACTTTGTGTTCCTGAATTTATAGCAAAATTCCATGACTTCTAACTCATTTCATATGGAGGATCAAATGGTAAATTGAGGATGTTGCTTTGCATATGGTTATCTCGGGATTTAGATCAGTACTCATAATCTATTTGATGACACGTGTTTGTCTTAAGGCAAGAAAATATTGAGCATGCTTGGAGATTGAAAATATTAACTCTTCCTTATATGATTTTCATGGGACGTGAATATGAAAATTAGGGTCTAAATATGTCTTGATAAATGTGATGTTGATCACTGTTCTTAGATAGAAAACTCTAAAATTTGACTGTGTGAGTTTGTACCATGACTGTGCTTGGTTAATTAACTGTATTATGGATGTAAATATCTTGTAAGTTAAGGAACATGCATGTATATGTGGAGAATCCATTTTAGCTTCATATAGGCTTGAAACAAGTGTATGCTTTGTTTTAAGGTGATCAGATAAAGGAATGAATGCAAGATCATGAAAATCCTCTTATTGGCTTCCTTGAAATGGTAAGGTAGGAACCCTAGCACGAAGGTGATTCAAAACTAAGAGAAGGTCATGATCTAAACTTCCCTAGAATTCAGGGATAAAAGGATTTGTTGTCTCTTATCATATGTAAAAAGATCTCTCTAGAAGACAAAACTACGACCGCACTTTTTGAGTTAGTGTATTTGTGAAGTTTATGGTTCTTGTTAAGTGTTTGGATTACATGATATCCACACAAATCTCCTTTGAGGTTAGTATCATCATCTAATATCAAGCATTCCTTCAAGAAAGTATAATCTTATCAAAATCATATTGGAGGGTTTCATTCATACCCCGAGTTCATGAATAAACAGCTAGTCTCTAGACCACGAAAGGAAATAACTCCATAAAACCCTGCTACTAGTAAATTATTAGTGAGGAGAGGGTTGAAATAGATATGGTGACCAAGTTTGTAAGCTTGAAGTTGAGTTAGAAGAAATCTACGAGGATTTCTTTAACCACGAGTTTCACACTGCGCATAATTCAATCTAGCTAGGTCACGAGATTTGAGGCATCTAATGAAGGAATAATTACATGAAACTTAGTAAAAATCCTAATAATGAAGTCTATTAAGTGTTTCAAGAATAATTTTGGCATTCCATCGGTTAAAAATTGAGCTATACCAAACAATTTGGAGAGGAGCAATTAGACATAGTCCTCGACCTAACTTGAAGGTCATTTAACAAGAAAACTATGCCCTAAACCTTTAGTTAAGTCTTGAGTATTCCTCCATAGGTAGGAAGGAGTAGTGGGTGCCATAAAATTCTTGGATCATGTTTTAATACCTCACAAATGAGAAGTTATTTGTGATAATACTCCAGATAGACCTAAAGAAGGGTTCCTAAGCATAGGAAGTAAAACCGAGCTAGGGAGAATAATACAAGTGGTTGGATTCTAAATTTTTGAAAACTTTAGGGACAATAAAATAAGTACAAGGAAACTCATGAGACTTTCTGGTATTCATAGGGACCTCCATCCATGGATGATACAAAAGTACATTGTCTTAAGAACACTATAAGACCAGTCTTGGGTGAGATAGAAAAAGTTGATTATTGACCTACCCGAATCATGAATATAGATGGGATTACTTGAGTGATGAGTGTAAAATAGGGAACCTAATTTGAGAAATTCTAAGGAGCTCAAGGAACCAAAAACATTTTTTTTTGCAGGTATTGGCTAGAGACAAGATGACCGAAGTTGAAGGGTAGGTTGAGCATGAAGGTGAATTCAATGTTTCTTGATTTTTTATCATTGGTGGAGGTGTACTAAACCCTGGACATGGTTCTAAACATATTTTAGGTATTAAAAATGCCACTATAGCTTTAAGGAAAACAAGGTGCTTGATTTGGGAGGTTGAGAGCAAGAAAGTAGAAAGAGAAAAGTATAGGGCAGTCGTATAGCTAATTGGGTACAATTTTATGCTTGAATTATTTTAAGGCTAACCATTATTGACTCTATAACTATTGGGAAGTGAATATTATAAGGAGTAAAAGTCGAGAGAGATATAGTTTCTAGTGAAGAAAAGAAGTAGTGGAAGGTGGTAAGCGGGAAATTTTGTAAGAAGAGAGTAATGGTGAGTTATCAAGACACGAATGCATTTATTCATTTTTCTAACACTATGGTGATTATGTGAAAATGTTATAGAGGGTTCAAAGAGGTCAATAAATACAAAATTCCAATTTTTCCAATTGAGAAACCAACTCCAAAAAGCTAGAAGGTGGAGGAAATTGAGGTAAGCTAAGATAGATGGATATTTTTAAGACTTTGGGGCATTTTTTTAGTTTTTTGGCATGAGATTACATTGTTAGAACATGAAAAAGTATTAGAGGAGTGCTATTTCACTTAGAAGATCAAATTTTGGAAAATTGAACTATTCTAGACCTAGAAATCAAGACTTCCAAAAGCAAGGAATTAGTCTCATTGAATGTTATTGATTGTTGCTAACATGTGGAAGGCATGAAAAGGTGTGGTGCACTACATCATTAGTGGTATTAGATCTGATACGATAAAATAAACAAGGATTTGAAAAAACTTGGTGCAAGATATATTGTTTGGTTTTACAGGTCAACTATAAAGGAAGGTATAAATTCATGAAGACAAGAAATGTGAAACAAGAGACAAAAATGGAGAAGGAAATATCAGATCTAAGGAGTTATTTTCAGAGGTTGAAAGCTATAAAAAATATGTGGTTACATTAAGCAAACAATTAAGAAGTCAAGCAAGAAGTGAGCTAGGTGGATGGAGTTTGAAAAGAGAGTGAAGTGGCCAATCAAGTCACTTGTGAAGCATGCTAGAAGAAGTGAAGGAAGCAAATAAATGAGAGCCTATGGAGGCATAAGAGGAAGAGAGTTTCCATGTGAGAAAATGAGGAAGTGAACAAAGTTCTCATTATGGAGAACATAATGAAAGATGAAGGATGGAGGAGAAGAAAATTTCAAAATGAAATGTTTAGAGAAGAAGAGTGGATAAGGAGGATAGTGCCCAAGAAAGAGGCACTCATTGAGACATTTTGGTCTCTAATTTTATGGTTTAATGTTTTTTTGCATGTGTATATACATGTATGAAGACTTTTGTGAATAAAATCAAGAAGAAGACCTTGAAAATTGCAAGAAAAGAGGCAAGAAGAGACTCTTTTGAGTCAAATGCACATAAAGGAAGAAAAGAGAAGGTCATAGAAGCTTATGAGGAAAATAATGAGGTACTTCAGCATGATAATGAAGAAGAAGAGGAAAATGCAAAGTTCTATGATGCTTTAGAAAGCATTCAAGTGAGAGAAGACAAGAAAAAAAGCAAAAATAAGAAGATGGATGGTAAAAAGGAAAATCCAAAAAAATGGTCTCAAAAATGGTTCATGATCAAGTATGGGAAGATGAAAATTATGAATTTCTTCATGCATTTGTTAGTGAATTCTTTGGTATGCAAGATAGCACAAGGAAAGAAGATGTTATTTCTTCAAAATATGAATTTAACCATGGTTATATCATGCCTAAATGGATTAAAAAATCAGTTACTTGTGAACAAGAGGAAAAATGTAGGAAAAGGCTAATAATACCATGATATGCAATGGAAAACAAGAGGAAAATGATGGGAAAAGGTCATATTTCAGTTTGAGGCAAACATGCAATGGATGTGATCAAGAAATGAAGAGTGAAGAAGGTGTATCTAGGTACAAACCAACCTATGAAACAAGAAATAAAAATGAAATTATAAATACATATAAACCTAAGGAGACAAGAAAGCAAGTGTGGAAAGTCAAAGAGAGAAAAGAAGAACAAAGAAGCCTCATAGGAGCTTGGAAAGAGAAGCAAGTGAGTGAAAACAAGGTAAGCATGATGATTTGAATGTTTTGGTTAAGCAAGCAAAGAATGAGTCATTTGAAGGTGAAAATGAGTTATTTTTGAACACTAACTAACATGCATGATGAAGACTATGTGAATGAAATACAAGAAGAAGAAGATAGAAAAATGAAAAAAGATGAAGATGAAGTGAAGGTAAAGGAAGTGAAAGCTGATTTTTGTAAACTAGCATGTGATTTCAAAGAAGAAGAAGACCAAATGAGTCCTAAATATGATGAAGCAAGTGAAGAGGAGAGTGGTATCTTGTTATACGAAGGGTACTTGGGACATGTATATGTTCAAATCAGTCAAGGAATGTGATAACAAGCAAGGAAATGAAGGAGAAATGTAAGAAAAGACATTGGTAAACTTGAACAAAGAGAAGTTTAAAGAAGATAAAGATGAACTACAAGTTCAAGAGCAAGCACAAGAGAGAGAATATAAAGAAAATCAATCAAGAATAATAGGGTTGAAAGAAGATGATCAGAAATGCCATGAAAAGTTCAAGGAAAGGAAGAAAGAAGGCCAAAATGAGACAAGTTTGTCTCATCTTTTTATAACTAATGTTGCTCCTAGTTGTGTTTGTGCAGGTAAGAATCAAAGAATGATCAAAAAGGTGGAAAAAGAAAAGAAAATGAAGAAAAAGTACATCCAAGTCAAGAAGAACAAGGAAATGAGGACAATGAGGAAGAATTGAAGCAAGATGAAGACATACAAAGAAAATTTAGAGCAAGAAAAGCAAAGTCAATCAAGGAAAAGGTTGAGAGAGCTAAAGATAAAGACAAACAAAGCAAGGATAAAGAATATGTCAAGCAAGAGAGAGATTGGAAGAAGATAAAGAAGACTTAAACCTCCATGTGGGTGTTAGGTTGTGGAGCCTTTTTTCATGTGTGAAAGTGTTGAAGACTATACACTAAGAGTAATATACACTTTCCACAGGTTGTTTGGCCTCGAAAAATTTGCCCGATATATAGGGAAACATGCTCTTCTCATATGGGCGGGATTTTTGACCCATAGGTTTATGGGGCAATTTTGGTCCATGGTTTTGATACCCACTTCAGTATTGTAAAACTGCTTAAGCACAAAGCTTGTCTACTTATGTGGTTTTTTGCATATGGTAGGTATGATGTAACATTTCGATGTGTGTGAATTCGGTGTGAATTTTGTGGAGTTTGTTGAGCATAGCTCCAAATAGATCTGGGTATTGTATTGAGAGAGTGGTGGCTTGTAATAAAATTTGAGCAAGTGATTCTTGGTGGACGTAGCCCAAATTGGGTTAACCACATTAAATATCGTCTCTTTGTGTTGTGTTCTTTTTTATTGTGTACTTTTATTTCAGATCTCGTAACATTTTCTCGCATATTAGTTTCTACTGCTGCAATTATGTGAGGGATTATTCCACATATTTTATCCCTTATTTCCTAACAGGGGTTTAAAATTTTCCTACTAGGGAGTATGATGCATGAGCATCTCTCCAAAATGCAATTTTTGGTGTCTTTGATCAATTTTGGCTTGGGATGATGGTCTTAAGTGTTCTAAGAGATACTATGAGTCCAAAAGTGTCATTTAAGTTGATGTCATGTTATGTATGAAAGGAACGATAACTAGATCGTTACTCAAGCCAAGAACACGAGATGCTAATCAAACACCACGATCAATAAGATGAAAGCAATTCGCCAGAATAAATTTACATAAACCTTTGCAAACAAATGAGAAGTAACATCATATATTATTATGGAACTCAATGCAATACATTGAGAATGGGCCTTGCTTAAATAGGCAAGGAATAACAATCTAAGAACCAGTCAAGGTCGTAGATCAAGCCATAAATCAAGGAAATAACTAGTCAAGACCATAGATTTAGGAGAGAACTAGACATCAAGGATCTAGTCAATACCATAGATCAAGGAAAGAACTAGTCAATACCATAGATCAAGGAAATAACTATACCTAACAACTAGATAATATCTCCTAATATCTAAATAAGATAAAATAAATATCCACACACATAAGTGGGTGAGGATAAATACAATAAAGGTAAATAAAGTACCTAGGTGAACATGAGCTAAGGTAAATACCTACTCTAATAATGTAGTTGAGTCAAGTTATCATTAAATAATTTACTTTCCCTCCAACTTTGTAATTTGAATTTGTAAAAGGATTAAAAACCATTATTGGTCTATGTTAGTGGTCTTAAGTGCTAGGAAGAGTTAATTGGTTAAGTCATTAATTTGTCAAGTCACGAAGACTCGTAATGTGTGTGTGTGTGTGTGTGAAGGAGTAAAAACATGTAATCAAGGGACAAAATGTTCTCAACCTTGGTTTTAAGTCATGATACATGTTGGTTAGGGTTCACGAGAGACATAAAAGAGAAGATTATCCCAAAACTAAGGTATTTATATGAGAAGAGGAGCGAGAATTCTATGGAGGAGGAATACAAGGGAATAGGAGATCCTCTATTTTGTGAGAAAAATGACTTTCAATACTGTTAACATAGTATAATACACTCAGTATGCCTCTATTTTGGATGTGTACTTTGTGTTCTGAATTTATAGCAAAATTCCATGACTTCTAACTCATTTCATATGGAGGATCAAATGGTAAACCGAGGATGTTGCTTTGCATATGATTATCTTAGGATTTGGACTGTACTCATACTCTATTTGATGGCATGTGTTTGTCATAAGCCAAGACAAGACTGAGAATGCTTGGAGATACCAACTATGAAATCTTATATTATTTCGCACGAGACGTGAATATGGGAATTAGGGTCTGAATATGTCTTGATAAATGTGAGGTTGATCACTTTGTTCTTAGATAGAAAACTCTAAAATTTGACCATGTGAGTTTGTACCATGACTGTGTTTGGTTAAGAAATTGTGCATTATAGATGTAAATATCTTGTGTGTAAGTTAAGGAATGTGCATGTATGTGTGGAGAATCCATTTTATCTTCATACAAACTTGAAACGAGTGTATGCTTTGTTTTAAGGTGATTGTATAAAGCAATGAATGCAAGAATATTATAATGCTCTTATTAGCTTCCTTGAAATGGTAAGGTAGGAACCCTAGCATGAGGTGATTTGAAACTAAGAGAAGGTGATGATCTACACTTCCCTATAATTCGTGGATAAAAGGATTTGTTGTCTCTTATCATATGTAAGGAAGATCTCTCTAGAAGACAAAACCGTGATTGCACTTTCTTAGTTAGTGTATTTGTAAAGTTGATGGTTCTTGTTAAGTGTTTTGGATTACATTATATCCACAAAAATATCCTTTAAAGTTAGTATAATCATCTAATAAAGCAAGCATTCCTTCAAGAAGTATTATCTTATCAAAATCATACTTTGAGGGTTTCATTCATACCCCGAGTTCATACATAAACAATTAGTATCTAGACCATGAAAGGAACTAACTCCATTAAAATGTGCTATTAGTAAATTAGAAATGAAGAGAGTGTTGAAATAAACATAGTGACCAAGTTTGTAAGCTTAAAGTTGAGTTAGAAGAAATATATGAGGATTTACAGTAACTGTGGGTTTCACATAGTGCATGCTTTAGTCTAGCTAGGGCACAAGATTTGAGGCCTCCAAAAATAATGATTGCATGAAACTTGGTAAAAATCCTGATAATTAAGTCTATTAAGTGTTTCAAGAAGAATTTAAGCATTCCATTAGTTAAAAATTGAGCTATAACTGGGTTTGAGATGAGCAATTAGACACATTGCCTAACCTAACTTGAAGGGTCATTTAACAAGGAGTAGGAAGGAGTAGTGGGTGCCATAAAAATGCATGGATCATGTTTAAAGACCTCATAAATGAGAAGTTATGTGTGAGAATACTCTAGGACAGACCTAAAGAAGGGTTCCTAAGCCTAGAAAGTAAAACCGAGCTAGGGAGAATAATACAAGTGGTTGGATTCTAACATTTTGAAATAATTAGTTGGACAATAAAATAAGTACAAGGAAACTCATGATACTTTTTGGGTAGTCACACAGACCTCCATCCATGGATGATATAAAGGTACATTGTCTTAAGAACACTATAAGACCAGTCTTGGGTGAGATAGGAAAAATTTGATTGTTGACATACTTGGATCATGAATATATATGGAATCACTTTAGTGATGAGTGTAAAATAGGGAACCTAATTTGAGAAATTCCAAGGAGCTCAAGGAACAAAAAAACAAAAAAACAAAATTATAGGTATTGTTAAAGACAAGACATTAATGAAGTTAAAGGGTAGGTTGAGCCCGCAAGTGAATTCAATATTTCTTGATTTTTGATCATTAGTAGAGGTGTACTAAACCTAGGACATGGTTCTAAACATGGTGTAGGTATTAGAAAAGTCCACTATAGATTTAAGGAAAACAAGGTGCTTGATTTGGGAGGTTAAGAGAAAGAAGGTAGAAAGAGAAAAGTATAAGGCAGCTTATATAGCTAATTGGGTACAATTTTATGCTTGAATTATTTGGAGGCTAACCATTATTGACTATATAACTACTGGGAAGTGAAGACTAGAAGGAGTCAAAATTCAGAAAACCATAGTTGCTAGTGAAGCAAAGAACTAGTAGAAGGTGGTAACTAGGTGCAATTTTGTAAGAAGAGAGTAATGGTGAGTTATCGAAGCCATAAATGCATTTATTCATTGTTCTAACAATATCGTGAGTATGTGAAAATGTTATAGAGGATTAAAATAGGTCAATAAATACAAAATTCCAATTTTTCCAATTGAGAAACCAACTCCAAGAAGCTAAAAGGTGGAGGAAAGTGAGGTAAGAGAAGATAGATGGATCATTTCAAGACTTTAGGGCATTTTGTTAGTTGTTTGACATGATATTACATTGTTAGAATAGGGAAGAGTATTAGAGGAGTGTTATTTCACTTAGGAGGTTAAATTTTTGCAAATTGAACTATTCTCGACCCAGAATCAATACTTTCAAACAAGGAATTAGTTCCATTGAATGTTATTGATTGCTTTCTAACATGTTGAAGGAATGGAAAGGTGTGCTTCACTACATCATCTCGAAACCCTACCCCACACCCTTTGTGTAGCAATTAGCCATATATTTGGATCCACATCCATATTTGGCACAATTGAACTTCTGAAAACCACATATGTCACCCAAGCATTGGGATATGATGTAGAAGACAACCCTTTGAGAGGACACCTTTCTAGCCAAAAACAACCAAAATGTCACCACTGGATTTATATGCCCACTTGTAAAAATTTATAAAACCAAAAAAACATATAAGAATTGGTAAAATCAAACTTGAACAATACAAAAACATGAGAAAAATATTCTCAAGAAGAAATGTTTAAGATATGAGCCCTGAGATTCCAAAAATACAATAAATGAGCATAAAAATCATTCCACCAAAAACCTAGGAAATACCCAAGAGGCCAACACTCCCACGACCATCATTGTGTCTCTTATGCTAGAATTTTTTTCAATAGTTATATACAAAAAGAGAAATGTTGCTATGAACTCTTGAATGAGTTCACGATAAAAAGACTAGTTCTTGAGCTCCCCAAAATCAAAAAAGGGAGAAGGTCTGGATCTATGTAATCCTTAAGAACAAATCCATATTACTCTAATTCTTTCCCACCTTCCTTAACCATTAGGTATTTCTACATTATAATATAATATTGGATTTGAATTAGAGTTATAAATTATATTTTTCATACGTTTGATTTTTTAAAAGACATTATAAAATACAATAATAAGAAACCAACATAAATATAGGAGTAATAAAGTACCAAAAATCCACCATCAAGAATTTAAATACATTTAAATGATAAAAAAATAAATCATAGAGTTGATGAAGACATTGGCCTATTTTGATAGATTTTGATGACGGGAAATAGGGTTAAAAATTTGAGCATCAATTACCATATGTCAAATATAATATGTGCAAGAAAGCATACTCTATTATGACATTCACCATAAACCCGATAGGTTTATTATCATGCTCCCAAACGTTTCATGAAAGTTAAGCCTAACACACATTGTAAATAAATATGGAAACATCTAACAATACATGGACTTTATATACTTTACTTTTGCATGACACTTGTACATATCGACAAATGCCAACTGAGGGCCTATTTTAACTCCGCAACATTAACATAGATCTAATGTTCCATATTGAAACATATTACAATAGCTTGCTTACATGACAAAGTGTTTATGGTGAATGAAAAAGAGTTTATGGGGAGTAGAAAATACCACATGGAGGGTTGTGCCAAGTTTGCATTAAATGACAATGAGTCTTCATGGATCAAGCCACTTGTAGTTTGATCTAATAGAGAGTTGATAGTGGTGATGAGGTGTGGTGAGATGGAAATAAAAGAGAAGAGTGTTTAACACCGAATTAGCTCATCCATGTTGTAATTATTGCTTCACCAAATTGTCACAAAATAATAATTTTAATCACCAAAGCAAGGGTTGTGAGTCAAATATAGAATTTATGTCATTTTCCATAGCCACCAATCTATTGTTTAGTTTAGAATGGGATGGTCACATGTTTGAAAAGTAATAGCTATTGATGATAAAAAAAAGTAATATGTTGTTCATACTTGCCACCTTTGATCGGGTGTTAGAATTATAACCTTTTGCTCTACTATAACTTGAAAAGATCCATCGGGATATGACAACCTATTAACCGTATTACAACCTTTCATAACAACATCCTTTATTATGTGATAACACATTTAAACCCTTATAGATTGAATGAACAAAAAAGGAATGAAATAAAATTTAATGGACAAAATTTAAATTAATATACATTTGCATATCACACGGGGTTCATTAGCTAGGCAATATCCTAAGCACGTGGGTTCATATTGAGGTAATTAAAATTAATAAAATTAAACTCAATATACCGGTAGATATGAGGGGTGAAAGGGTTTAATTTATTAATGTTTTCAATCGGTATTGGGGGTAGGTTAGAGAGATGGGCCAAAGGAAATAGAGGTTTACTTTTAATATAAAACTAAAACGTTTGAACCGTAGTTTTTAAACGTAAATACCTTAAAATTGCAAAAGGAGTGTGGTCATAAATTAAATTATAATCTATTTTTAATAAATAAATCTAGATTCTTAACCAAGAAATAATAAGATGGTAGAAAACTAGAATTGAGTATGTTTTTCAACACAAGTGATATTATTTCACCATCTTAATTATTTGAAGAACTATTGATAAATGCATAAAGCTTAACATATATAAGGTGACTTGTAATATGTATTCAATGGCTTCAATTATCTTTTGAAAGGAAATGCATATTAAAAAAAATTGAGTGAGAAATATAATATATTTTTGTCTAATATATTAGGGTAGAAATAAAAAGGGGTAAATAAAATTGTAATTGAAAAATGGGTAAGTAAGGTACATGGAAAAATATGGGGTATTTTCATTCTAATAATATAACAGGAGGGGTATTATCAATTGAATAATTAGAGGTAGAAACTAGAATTAAGGGTATTCTTTAATACCCTTCGAACGCACGTGCTATACCATACTTTTACTAAGTGAATCCCCGTGGCATATCAACATACCAAATTATGGATAGAAGTGTAACAAATATAGAATCACTTCGGTGGTTTAAAGTTTCCTTGATCGTGTATTTATTTAAGCATTATAATGAACAAAACTAACAAAAATGTTTCAAGGAGCTCCTTAAATCCTAGTAGATAAATACATAAAGTTTGATATTTAAATTTACATAAGCATATGAGGACTTTGAGATCCAAAGAAAGATTTTCAACTTCAATTAATTTTTATATGATGCCTATGAGATGTGTTATAAAATTCTCCATAGATGCAAACATCCTAGAAAATCACCATTACACCACTAAAAATCAAAGGCTCACCAGGCCTAGAAATATCATCCAACTACATACAATTATAGTAATATTTAATCAAAGATAAAAGTGGTCATTATATTACCAAGAAAGACAAGATTCAGCCTTGAAAACATATTCCTTGATATTTTGTTTAGTGGTACCCTAGCGAGTAAGGTAGCTTCTTCATGCACTATAAATCCAAGCCTCGACATAATTATTCATATATATCTGCTCCACTTGTTATGTGACTAAATCCTTAAAGCTTTAATCATTGAAAGCTTGTTAAATTATTATATAATTCAAGTTGGAATTGAGATCCTTTGTAATGATTATTGTAAAATAATGTGGGAATGAATACCTCGAGCATTTGATTAAAGATGATTAATTAAAGTGAAAGGGTGTGGAAACCATTGTGTTGGTTCATAACCACCCATGAAGTATTATAAAAAGGGATGTAAAAGTGAATAGAGAACAAGGAATGATGACTGTGATCCTAAGAAGAGAATAATTATAAGGAATTATTGAAGACTTAGAGAGGGCCACCAGAGGTGTCCTAACTGGGGGTACAACGTACAACCTTAGATGGTTCATGGCCGGGAAAGATGAAAATACATTGGGTGCATAGTTTTTCCTCTCAATAGTGCAGCTACAGTTTGGTGTCTGTTACCTATGTGTGCATTATAATTTTATATCGAATTCTTGATCATTATATAAGATAAGTTCTCTCTCTTTAAAACTATGTAATCTCTATTAATAGTTAATGGAAAAAGTTAAATCCTCTATTTATTCGTATAAACGTGCAAATGAATGTATTATGTTTATTTTGTTATGTATATTTTTTTATTTTTTATTTTTGATATAAAAGATCTTATATTATATTAATGCAATAAGATACAAGATAGCTTTAACAAAAGTGGCGGTATGAGAGCACACCCCAAAACTACGAATGCTAGGCCGAGCCTAGAACATCAAAATTCAAACTAGGCCGAGCCTAGGAGATTACAAAACAAAAAGTAGAAAACAAAGGTACTATCAAACAACAGTGCAAACATGCCCAAGGCAAAGTGGTGTCTTGATCATCCAAACACCCCGAACTAGGAAGATATTTTCTAGCATACAAAATCTCCCCACAAAGAAAATTTCTTCCTCCGGGTTCGCTTTATGTGCATAGGAATGACAAGTTTGAGGTGAGGGAATTTTCCAGATGATGGTGGGGGTGGCAATGGGTGTCAAGCGGCCTAGTGTGAAGCAAAGGCGTAAGGAGAGCCCCAACCCCGTGTTGAGTTGATGAATGCGGCGGAGAACCCCACCCACGCTACCAAGGTGGTGAGCCCCAACTCGCTGCAAGAAGATGATGAGTGAAGCAAGGAGCCCGCCACGGTGGTGCAAAAGCAAATGACTATGCCAATGTATCAGCCCTGGAGAGTGATAGGTGTGACTCGAAAGCACAACGCCGTGATCCACCGTGTCGCCCACCATGGGCACTCGTGAAAAATTACATAGAGGCATGGTGGGAGATAGAGGCACTTAGGAAAATTGCACGGGCTTCCCCCGCTGGCGTAACAACATCCGGAGGTGGTCCACCTCTAGTGCCTCCTTGTTTGATTGAATTTGAATCTATAGAAGTACATCGGATATCACCATAGATTTATTATAAATCGAGAAAGATTGATCAACTACAAAATTAGCAAAAAGAAAAAGCATTTCTTTCTTTCCATATCCAAAATAAAATCTTCCTTCCGAAAACATGCCAAGAGGATATGTTGCAAGTGAAATAGTGGGGCCTTGAGGGAAAAAAAGAATCGATCCAGCCTCCAGAAATTTGAGCTTTGGGGACGAAAAAAAAAGACATGCATAAGCATTTCCAGATGCATAAACATTTCTATCAATGGCCTCATCTCGGAGCCCTTTGGACTTTTCTCGATCTATCGACAAGGCTGCCCTCTTGCCCCCGCACCGTATGTGTGTGGGTGGCCAAGGATTTGGTTATCTCTTAGCTCATGCCAAAGTGCAAGGTCTTGTTCATGGAATCTTGCTGCCTGATGAGCCCAATTCTTAGCTCCTCAATGGGCATTTTGTAGACAAGTCCTTCCTTACACTTATCGAGGATGAGAACCACATCTCGCAATGTTATGCAATACTTAGATACTTTCTCGCCTAGCTTCTGACTCATCCATTAAATGGCGAAAAACCCAATGTTACTGACAATATTTCCTTCTTGTGTTGGACTAGCTTACCACATTTCATTGAGATTTTCAAATTTCTATTCCTTTTTCTTTTCAAGCCTCCTAGCTGAACTATGGCATTATGTCATTCAACGGGTGGTGAAAAAATTGGAATATTGGCTTACTAGGCCTTTGTCTCTGGCCGGAAATCTACTCTAAAGTTCTTGTTGCTACCCATGTCTACTACTCGTCTTGCTGGGTTCCTTCCAAATCCTCCATTTAGAAGCTTGAAAAACTACTCAAAGCTTTCCTATGGGCTAATGCTTCTACTGGAAAAGGTTTTCATTGAGTAGCATGGGATATATGTTGTTTGCCTCGCAATTCTGGAGGCCTCGGGCTTATTCACATTCAACGCCAAGGGCAAGATCTCTGTGCTAAGTGGATTATCAGAAGCATCATTAGCCAATAATATTGGAAATTTCTCATATGACATGGCATTGCGGAAGGCTCTCCTTATGGCTGCCCTACGTGGAAAGGATTAGGGTTTGTCAATTTGCTCATCACTCATGTGCTTGTCAAAATTGTTGGCACTTTTGTGCTTAAAAGTATTTGGAAAGCGTGGGAATGTGTCAAACCCTAGATTTTATGGAAAGGGGATGGATTTCATAATGGGCTATCTCTTAACCAACAATCTCTCTGGTGGTCACCGATTTTTCAATCCCAAGATCAATGCTTAGCAGAGGTCCCGAGAATCTCACGCTCAAATTCTTCAAGCACAGAATTCACACCATTGAGGAATTCTTCTGCAAGAACACACAATCCTAGTTATCTTGGCCAAATTTTAAAACTTTCCAACCAAGATCAAGATACTTTCAATACTATGATTAACTTGGTTCCTGATCACATGCTGCATAAGATTGTTGTGCATTCCTCTCGCCCATGGTGGAAAGAATGGAAGTGGTATGCTGATACTCCTTCCTGTAACTACAAAGCCAACAAAGGCTATTAAGTTCTCTCGCCCCATTTGCCCATGGTGGACAAGCTTAGTACTCGTTGGGAAATTCACACCACTCGTCTACTTGGGGTAGACGATTTGAGACTGCTTTGGACTATATGTGTGTTAGGTATCTTTTGAAATATGTAATTTTTTTATAAAGAACAAAGAATTTTAGGATTATATATATATATATGTATGTTAATTTAAGAAGATTTGTATAAATTAATGCAGAATATGAATTGATATATGTAACCGAAAATATTATACAAATTTTCTTGTGTTTGTCTCTATCTTTTTGGTCATGTTTTTGTATTACGTGGTCATATTTTTTGTCTTTCTACTATATACCCAAAAGATTTCCTTGATATGATTAACCTTGTGGTTCTAAGTCCACCAGGACACCAAATGCGAAGTTCTAGCCAATAAGAGAGCTCCATGTAACTTCACCATTTTAGAACTTTAATAGATCCTATTAGCCATTGCGAAGTGCGAGCCAATGAGGACACTCCATGCTCTTCGCAATATCAAACTTTTATTGAATTTTTTCTGTCCAATGCGAAACCCAATCTAATAGAAATACTACAAGTCACTTCAAATTTCATGATGTCAGTCTTTTTGTTAACCTTGTCGGTTGTTAACTAATAGGAATGTTCCATTGTTCACATTACTTTTTATAATTAAGACTTTGTCGGTTAGTAAAAATGCGGGCCAATAAGAATTGTCTATGTTCTTTCACATATTGTTTTCCTTTGTCGGAACCATGTCAAAGTGTGAAAAGTGAGCTATTAAGAAGGCTCCACGTATATATGGTTTTTAGATACCATTTTGCTATTAAATGATCTTCGCTTACATGTTGCACTTCAAAGTGTGAACCAATAGTAAAGCACCATGTACATATATATTTCATAGTGTCAAGTTATACTTATCCTTTTCCATTGTGATATTGCCACCTATCTTTGTCTTTGATGTCACGACCGTCCAAACCCGAAATTGTCTAGTTTTTGGTTAATTCCATGAGCCATGTGTTCGTGAGGCATAATTAATCGGGCTTTAAAGCTTTAATTAATTACATTTAGCTGTAACTCACAAATTTGTAAATTCATATTATTTTTATTAGTCAAATATATTTATAATTCGACTTATCTTTCTTAGTTAAATGATATTAAGATGTAAAAGCGTTTTATTCTTCCGCAATACGATATTTTTGTTGTCGAGGAAAAATGTTGAATTTCACCACCGATATAACAACATTATCAATCCATGTATCGGACTCTAACATTTTCTCCAGCTATTCATTAGCTTAAAGAGAAGTAGGCTCAATATTATCATGTCGAGGATGAAAGTCTTGCCATGGCACAAGGCATGATACAAAATATTCACCATGCACGGGTGTGATCTAAATGTTATAGTTGACTTTTCCTAAGCCCGGCCTAGTTTGTTCATGGCTTTGGGGCATGCTCTCATACTACCTTTTTTTTGTTGAATTATCTTATATCATCTTACTTGCTAATATACTATAAGATCTTATTCATCAAAAATATTCATGATGCAAAGGTCAGTGACTTGAACCTTCGAAGGCACATGTTATGATTTGAAATCTTCGAGATGTATTGGGCCGTCATGATTTGAAATTTTCTAAGAATTTTTGACATCTTGCATTTGTAGAGACGTAGCGGAACCCTTTTGTTGAAAATGGATTTCGCATAATTTTTATTTTTCCAAAGCTTAGAAATGGAAATCTTCATGTGGCAGCAAATCGACTAATTGTTCCCTTACTTTTAAGGACGAGGTTGTATTTCTTCATTTTTAAGGTATTTGATGTCAATCAATTGGCTCCCAAGTAAGTTACACGACCTATGTCACTTGTGTGTGGCACAACTTCGTAGTGGCATCCCGCACACATGCCACAAGACACCTACTACATTTCTTACCCTTGGCCAACATACAAATGTCGAATCATGATTAGGGTTTGATGGGAACTTTTAGGGTTTATATCTAAATCAATGGTGGAAATATACACGTACTTCAACGTATATCTGCTAAAACATCTATTCCATTGATCACTCACACCGTCACCACGGAGGCTCCAGTCTTCTATGGAAAATGCCTTCAACATAATCATATATTATTTTAATGGCCATACCATGCCATCCCCAACCATAGGAAGATCAAAATATTTGAAATGTTTGAATAATATTTGAGAAATATGACTTTAAATTAATGCATATTTAATCACAATTTTGTAGAGCCTAAAAACAAAAAAGTATAAATGCATATGTAATCACAATTATGTATATAACCACCATAGACATGCAATGAAAAATAAGTCCGCATAATGAGCAACATCGTTCCGGTCAAAATTCTCTATTTCTGATTTTTCCAGGTTTGTTTTGTGTAGCTATTTGACTTCTTATCCACTGTGTGAACAAGTAATGATGATTGTCTATGGAATTGCAGTTAATTTTGAAAGTTTTGTTTCTCAAGTACTTTCCAAACATTATAAGTATTCTGATAAACCGATATAAGTCAATAGGATTATCTAAATACATACATAGAATCAATAACCCTTGATAAATTTTAATTTAAAAAATGCAAATGTAATGAGATTTTTAAGAGAATCCTCATAAGAAAGCAATGGAAAACAAGTCTAGTCGTAAGCAAAGGAAACCTAGCTATACCACTCAAGGAGTCAGTATCATTCTTGTATAAATTCTCTATTTGGGATAATTTTCCTAGGTTTGTTTTGTGTATCTTTTTGACTTGTTTTCGAGAAAACTAGTCCGGACATGTAGATAAAGGAAACCTAATCGTGCGCTTAAGAAGCAATATCATTTTAATCAAAATTCTTTGTTTGGGATAATTTTCCTAGGTTTTCTTTCTATATCTCTCTCGACTTGTTTTCCAACTTTGCCGATTTATTGTGATTATCTATGGAATTGCATTTAAATATGAAATTCATATTCCTCAAGTATTTTACAAATATTGCAAGTATGTTGACCACCCTACACTCCTTCAAAATCCCGAGTAGTTCAATTAGTGCCATCTTGATTGCGGTGCGTTGCTAGTTTTGACCTATTATTCAAGCATGTCAATTATTTTGATCTCCCTATGCACCTAGAAAATTCCAAGTAGTTAATGTATTTAAAATATATTATTACTGGAAAACCACTTTCCACATCAACACCTTTCGTACAACAACTCAAAATAAAACTCAATAAAATGATTAAAAAATCTAACCTTGATTGTCTGCAGACTCATCTCACATAGCGAACCCTTGCACTTGATGAAAATGCATGGTTTCTTTGTTCAAAATTCCACCGCCAATTTATGCCATGATGTGGATTTATGCCTAAGTGTGGTAGAACTTTCACAACACCCTATTTTGTCTCGCAATCGATGTAGCCCCTTATTTTACTTGTGTGTAGACAAATTTTGCTTGCTCGAGGTGATTATCTATGACCTAGTTAATAGCCAAAATGTTTTGTTACGAAAATAACAATGTACAATCAAAGTCCCCAAGTGCCTTACCTACAAAATGAAGGCCAAGATGACAATTACAAGATTAAATTTTCCCCTTCAACAACATTCCATAGATAATTTAGAAATGCAATTGTAAGTTTACTAGAGAATAAAAGGGTATCAGTATAATCTAAATATGGGTGCCTTACCCATGTACTTTAAAGGAATTATGTCTCCCAGTTGATATAGGTTTTAAACAATCGAATGTTTATTTTCTATATTTTTACACTCGATAATTTTATTTATGGGATAGTTAATCGTCAATTAATTGCATTTAATCACATAATTATTTCCACCGAAGTGTGATTAAACAACATGATAACGATATTTTATTTGGTTAGCGCAACATAATTCCATAGGCATGAAATCGATCAACGACTCCATTGTTCTGTACATCAATGTCTAATGCATGTTCACTATAAGGATTGCCGATTACTCTTACATTGTTAGAGCTAAGGGGTTCGAATCCCTTTGCCATACACATTTTGACAATAACATAATTATCAGCCATAAAACTATAAAATTACTAACCATAATTGTCAATTTCATGCTCCACATTCCCTAGGGTTTCTTGATGGGTTTTAGGGCTCGAGTGTAGGTGGAACCCTATTTATTAATCATAAAATATGTTAGCCTACACATACAAAGATTATAACATTAGTTTGCTTACATATACTAATAAATGTAACTCTCTCTCTAGCTTATTTGGAATAATACAAGACTAAGCCGACTCTTTATCTATTAATAATTACGCCGAAGGCGTCCCCCCTATGGGAAAGGCCCTTCCAGATGTTTCTACGGCTGTGTCAAATTTGACGGGTGTTTGGGTGTTTTTTCCATGTGATTAAATATGACAATGTTTTCATGTTTTTTTTTTCCTGTTTTTAGTTGTTCCATGGAAACAGGGATAGTTGCATGTTGATTGCTGCATGGTAAATTTGCAACCATGAAGATTTTCGCTTATTTATTTTCAATGTCTCCGCTTAGTTGATTTTGGTTTAAATCCCAATGCCATAAAGTTGCATCATGTGGAAAAACCCAATTTAGTATTTTTCTAGCTCTGCATCGTAAGGGCTGAGAGCTGAGAGGTCTGTGTGATGTGCCACTGAGTATAGAGAGGGGATTTTTAAAGGGTTGTTGACTAGAACTGAGATTGGAGATCTAATCCATTTATAGCCGTTGAAAAGGGGGATATTTATCAAATGTTTTATTTGCAAGTGCCCTAGCAGACATATATGACAGCCTGTGGGAGAAAAACTCCGTTACCTGGCCTCTTTTGAACCACTCCACACATGACTCCCCCACCATGCCATAGGTTTCTTCTTCTGCATGTCAATAGAAATATGCTAACCCCATCTAAAAACATATTTGTCTCATGGTGGCCTACAAATATTGATGATGCAGTTAGCATTGTGATTATAGTTCAAAAACTATGTAAGTTTAAATCATATTACATCTTTTACTTCCCTTTCTACGTATGTTTTCCCACATCATGATACTTAAGAGAGTAGTTACTTGCCTACTGTTTGACAAAATGACAAAACAAGTTCGTCACATATGAGATGTTTGAAAGTTTTTTTATTCCTTTGATTGTCTTGTTCAAAATTTGGGGATTTACACAAAGATAGCGAACTGTTTGTCAAATTTCCTCATAGAAAAATGTTGAACATCGGGACACTGTAAATTTTGATGAGGCAGAGTTAACCAGTTCGGTTTTGAAAGGATGGACACTCCCATATATGTTTGGAGATCCCCAGCTGCTTGGGTGATAGTAAGGTAGGTCATTTTCAGGATTCTTAGGGGTAGAATCCATGCGAGAAAATGCTTGCAGCAACTTGAGTTTTTTGGCCCTGGTTCTATTGGAGTCTACATGTTGACAGCTGCATTTGTGGGTATGGCTTTTACAATTCAGTTTGTTAGGGAATTCACAAAACTTGGGCTAACAAGATCAGTTAAGGGTGTATTGTCTCTGGCCTTGTCAAGAGAACTCATCCCAATTGTTACATCTATCATCATTACATGTTGTCTTGGCAGTGATTTTGCTAAAGAGTTGGGAACCATGCAGGTGTCTGTGCAAAATGGAGAAAGTAGACATTAAATGTGCTCACATCCGATTCTAAATTATTGGTATAGTGATTTATATGTGTGCGGAGCAATGGCAATGACTTCCCTACATGGTCTTGCTCTAAGAGACCTCTGGCCTTCACCAGAGACTCCCTCACAAACCATTATTCCAAGATTTCTACATGAGGGGAATTTGGAAAAAGGATCAGAGGATGCATTTAACTGGTGTCAGCAGTGATAATCTTGTCATGGTGCATGATTATACAAGTCCCCCCAATTGAATCTTTGATCTTTTTTCATAAGGAGTAGCAGTAGGTCCTTACTAAGACTAACATATTTTTGTGAGCATGCAGGCTGAGACATTGAGCAAGTACCCAGTGCCATTATCCCTCACAGAAATCATGGGCTTTCTTGATCCATCCAAACTGTTGTTCTCATAACTGTTTTAGACAAGAGTGTTCATACATCATCTTGGTTTCTGGACTGGAGTGGGATTGTGACTGCTATGTTTGGGGTGAGTGAATATATTTTATGCCTATGTAGATTTTCCCACGGTTCATTTTATGAAGACTTTACTTAATAATCAAGACTAACTTCAAAGTCACCCAACCCATTACCATTCTCGGAGTTTTCTTCATTCTCAATCATCCTACATTGTTGTTCCATTTATAGATATTGTTTAGCAAAATTTAAAATGTAGTTTGAGTCATTTCAAACAATTCTATCAACAACAAACAAGTTCATTTTTGAATCATCCTACATTGTTGTTCCATTTACAAATATTGTTTAGCAATATTTAAAATGTAGTTTGAGTCATTTCAAACAATTCTATCTACAAACAAGTTCATTTTTGTATTTTTCTTTGGCTTGAATGCTGATTTGGGTGAAGTAATTACCTATACAGGGAATTGTTGTGAATGCCATATGTTTTGCATTACAATTATGGTGAATTTAGAAGAGAGGTCCTGTATTTGTTTGTGTAGCATGAAAATCTTGTGTTTTTATAATGTCTTCCATATGGTATTGATATTTTATGCCAGAGGGAAGTGGTGAAGTTAATAGAGAAGGAGTGGACTACTACAACAAGCTGATATATGCACTCCTCAATAATGGTATATTTGAGAATGAAAACAGTGGTAGCATTCTATGAAATTTTAGTAAATTTGTAGAAGATAATGATTTATGTTGAATACCGAGCATAAAAACAATGTTAGCATTTTATAAAGTTTCAGGAATCACTGACCCTTAAGTGTGTGTTACTCATGTAGGGATTGACACCATGGTAACACTTTACCATTTTGATCTGCCCCAGGCACTCCAGGACTCTTATGAGGGATGGTTAGACTCAATAATTGTGTAAGTTGTGATCATTCCATCTTCTACCTATGTTTAATTATCAGTTTCCTTGTAGGTAAGAGTCTACAATTTGTTTGAACTTTTATATTACTACAAATACTTTAATACCTCATAGAGTTTTATCAACCAAAGAAAACCAAAACTTAGCAATAATTGTAACACAATGAATGTAGTCTGTATATATGTTCTAATATTCACTAGCATGAGTCATTTGTGAATACGAGTTAATGTCCAATAGAAATTATAACAGTTAAAAGGCTTTAAAAAGTATATTTCAAGTAAGTTGTTGAGATCTTTCTCCTAACTTTTAGTAGAGGGAGCGTCTGTTTGTGTTTCTAAATTGAAGTTCAAGAAAGGAGTATGAAGTTGAAGAAATAAAGATTTGTGTTGATGATTCTTAAGAAGACTATTTCTATGTTGGGTCATCTTTCTTGAGAGCTACATATTTTTATGCTCATTTTGAATAAGAAATCATAAAGAGCCTTTGATTTCCTCTAATTTAAGGCAGCAATGTCATGAATCTCATTCTATAATGGACACATAAATGTAAAAATTATGATTTGATTATAGTTCATTATTGCAAAGTTTACATGTGTGTTGATATTGTAGAAGAAAGTGCCTTGTCTCCATGTAAAGCTAATGAGAACATAGCCACAAATTTCCAAAGGAATTCTCAAATTAAAAGTGTATTTAGGAATTGAAGTAGTGATTCATTTTTATTAACAATGGTTTTGATGGCTCTATCTAAATTGATTTTATGTTGGATTGTAGATCTCATTTATGATGCCTCTATGAATATGTCTTTTCAACATGTAGAGGGTATTAATCGAAACGGTATTAAGAGGCAAAGCATTGATTTCAATACCAATTTAATTAAGCAAAGATGTATAATGAGTATTTCATAGATGATTGGAGAGCCTTGAGTGGATGGCTTATATTTTTCCAAATTTGACAGCTCTATATGTTTATATATGCTCTAGTTGTTTATCTTCTTTGATATATTTATAACCAAGATGAGAAATAAAGCAAGGAACTCTACAGAGGTGGAAATAAAAATCCAAATTACTATGAAACAACTTTGATACTAGGTGTTAAGTAAATGTGATTCTAACAAGTGTGAGCTTATCATACTGAACATTTTAATGACACTCCTGGCATGAAACGAGTTTATAAAAATTTATTCATCGTATTGCTCAGGAATGATTTTGCAACATATATAGAAGTTTACTTCAGAGAATTTTGAGATTGAGTGAAATAATGGATGAAGATCAATGAACCCAATATTTTTTTCCATTGGGATACATTTGGCATCTTTCCACAAAAATGCATACGATTTAGCATTGGATTTTGTTCTTTATATTGATTTTTGGGTTTAATGGAATGTTATCTTTTAATTAACTTATTTTGCTTACAGTTTAGACCAACTTGTAGTTCATTATTCTTTTGTTCATTTTTTCATTAACATTTGATTATTCTTTAAAGCCTAGGTTTATTTGTGAATGTTGTTTTGTTCACTTAGTACCCTGTTCACCTAGGGAAAATTCTAATTTTATTTTAGAATTTGTTTCAGTTGTATAGTATTTTATTTTGAGCTTTCTTATTAATGCTCATGTGTTTTTAAACATACTAATAAGAGAATTATATTCATGATTCATATGTAGACATTCCTTTCATAGTTTGTTTAGACTCATACTTGTCGAATTCTGAATTGGATATTAAAAGGAATTAGAAGACCCAAACAAATCTTTACGCTGAAAAATAACAATTTATCAGGGGAAGTGCCATTGCAGTTAGCCAATTGTTTCAGCCTTGCTACATTGTGAGGATTCCTTTTTCCACCCATTTCTTTGTGAAGTTTTGAAAGATATGATTTGCAAATTTAATTTTCACATGATATTGTACATGGCTCTATTTCTTTTACAGAAACCTCTCCTACAAAAATTTGTTTGGTGGCATTCCTGCCAATTAAAAAAATCAAGGTTTCCTCCAGATAGATGTAGATATAACCAAAACTTTTCTCTATGGACCAATTTAGTTTTGTTTCTTATGGTTTTGGATATCAACAATTAACTGATGCAAGTAATGGTAGTTGTCTTTTAAATATCCCAGGTTCCAAAGACTTTCTTCTATTGTTATCAAAATATTGGCTAACTTGGATATGTATGATGTTGTGTAACAAAATTGTGGACCAATGCAATGAACAACATCCATCTTAAAACCGACAATTGTTTGCATTTGTTTGGGTTTAGTAATTACTATTGTGCATAATTTTAGCTCTATACCATTCAAATAATCCAAAGGCATTTAAAAAATGGAGCAAGGTGATATAACTAACATGACTTAGCCATGATTTCATATTGTATAGATAGATTATCATACACAAAATTAGAAAGCAATATCTTATTAGAATTTTTTTATTGACACATCTCTTTGTTACATTTAGGTTCTCTAAGGTTGGTCATACAACACATGGACATGGATCTTCACATGTATGATGACATAATGAGAATCACATAAAATTTAAATGAGAAATATATAATTGGCTATGGTGCTACAAGCAAGCATAAATTTTCTAAAGAATTATAAGCCAATTTCTATAAAGAGCATGTACAATCACTACTCACAAAGCTTGCGTGTTGGAAGTATCAAGCATCAGAATCTTGTGATTCTACATGGATATTCACTTTCTCAACATGGAAACCTATTGTTTTATGATTACATGGTAAATGGAAGTTTGTGGGACATCCTACATGGTGAGTAAAATGATTATGTTATGAAGAAAAATGGATATGTACATTGTAGATTCATATTTTGAAATAGAAGAATCCAATCAATCTCTAACCTTCTGATTAAAATGCATTGTTGGAGAATCTACCAAGTGTTTTTTTAAATTTTATTTTCATATAGGATCATCAAAGAAGATTAAGCTAGATTGGGACACTCGACTAAAGATTGCTCATGGTGCTGCAGAAGAATTAGCATATCTTCATCATGACTGTAACTGCGCATTGTTCACAAGGATGTGAACACTTCTAACATTCTTTTGGATGATAATTTTGAAGCACATTTGTTAGACTTTGGCATTTCCAAGTGCATTTCCTCGGCCAAAACCCACACCTCTACCTATGTTATGGGTACCATTGGTTACATTGACCCTGAATATGCAAGAACATCAAGGCTTAATGAGAAATTGATGTATGCAATTACGGAATTGTTCTTCTGGAGTTGTTGATGGGAAGGAAAGCTAGGAAAATGACTCAAATTTTCTTTTAATTTTCAATTGGTAAGATTTATGTTTGTTAATTTTCTTTCGGAGCTTACATTGTACACTATTTAAGTATTTTTAAGGTTTGTTGTCTAGAGCATGGAACAATCAAATGTGGATGGAGTTGTTTTTGACATTGGCATGTGAACACAAATACTATCAAAAGAAAACAACAACACGGTCATGAAAATTGTTGATACAAAATTTGCAGCAACCTGTAGGGATCTTGGGATTGTAAGAAAAATTTTTTCCCGTTGGCCTTTCTTTGCACGAAGAAACAACCCTCTGCGTCGACCCACCATGCATGAAGTTGTCATATTTCTAAAGTCAATGTTACAAGTGCATGCTCCTAAGCAAGTTCCTAGTATCCGAACAAACCAAATGACTCCTGTAATAATTTCAAACCACATCAACTACTAAAGTAATCAACACATCCCTTCAAATCAAATAACTTATACTGTTTGGCATTCACATTGCAATGTACACATGCGATTGCTAGTCTATTGCTCTCGGAAGATATGACTTAATTTTAAGATTTCACAACATTCCATTTCATAGCTTGCGCTTCGAGTGAACAAATACTGCGACTTTATATCTAAGATAATCCCATCTCACAGCCCATTTGACTGCGACGTTCGATGGGTGGAATCCAATGAATTTTGTTTTGTTTTTCTTTTTCTTGGGATGAATTTTTTAAACTCTTTTAATTCCATTTGTATCAATTATAGCCACCTCAAAGTGTTTTACAGGCCCATACTATCACTGTTTAATCTGGGTTTTAGATTTGACATTTGGTTTCTAATTTAGTCCGACCACTCTTCATCTGCGTGTAGTATTTTATCCTCTAAGATGAATAGTAAATGAATATGAAGGGCATGCAAAAGCATATGGAAAAGAGTTCTGAATCAACGGTGATTAATCAATGGCGTTAAGTTTGGCTCAATGGTGTATTCAAGTCAACTGCAACAGTTAGTGGTATAGAAATGACAATTTAACCAAAATGCCTAATATCTTTAGTTGAGTTTGTGTTCCATGTGCTCTTTAGTTTAGCTTCATTTGTTTAGAGTGATTCAGGAAGTCAACTTCTATTTCAGTATCAAGTTACTTCCACTAGCTGGTCAAGAAAATTTATCTGTTGTATTTAGCAAGCCTAAAGTTATTATTGTGTTTCTTTGTTTTGTGCGATGTGTCCTAGAGTCTGAGTAACATTTCACATGGTTTAATTTATTTGTTCTTTTTGTCATTTAACAGAAGGAGCGTGCTCTGAAAAAGCAACAAAGACAAGTTATGCTTTTGGATAACTTTTTTGGTGCTCAAGGAGAGGATGGTGGTCGTTCTCGTCGGGATTGTAAACCTGTTCAATATATATTTGGTATGCAATCTCTCTTACTTGTGTCACAGGATGCAAGTCATGTATTTTCCTGCCTGATTACTATTTCCCTTTAAGTGTTAATAAGGAAGGCTGTATCCAGCCGGTACGTTCGTGATTTGTAGGATTTCGACGCCAGTCAATATAAATGAAGTCGGGGCATATATTTACATTTGCGTATGCAACAGTGAAGTGGTTTGATCAACCTACTTCTTAGTACCTACACCTAGGTACACACTAACACTATGGCATATGTATTAGAACACTCTAGATAAATGTGTTAGGAAATAAGGAATAAAATATGTATTAAAGAATACCTCAAATAAAAGTGATTTTAATTTTTACCTCTACTTACTCAATTGATAATAACACAACACAAAGGAGCAATATTGTACCTTTCCACCCAATTTGAATTCTTCACCCAGAAGGTTTGCTCATTTTTGTACAATACCTGACTCTCTCAATACAATCCCATATATGCTTGGACCCCTCCCGTTATATTATTAAAATGAAAATACCCCTATTTTTTCCATGTACCCCACTTACCCATTTTTCCATTGCAATTTTATTTACCCCTTTTTATTTCTACCTGTATATGTCAAATAGAATATATATCATATTTCTCACTCAAATATTATTTTCTTAATACAACTTCACTATAAATAGTGGGTTTGAATACATTCAAAACCTATTACCAGTTATTTTAATGTTATTCTTTAATAATTTATAGTTCTTTAATAATATCAAGTTCCGCCAAGAATTTATCCATTGCTATAGACAAAATGAACTAGTTCATATCCACTTAATATCATAACAAGTTGACGTGACATGCCCAAAAAAAGAATCTTGAGATTCCAAAAAAGTAAGCTTAATGCTCTTTTTATTAGTTTAGAATATTTAAAAATTACTCTAAATTTACATTAATATTATACAAGTATGCATGTGTTGTGGGCGAACATCTTGAAAATGTACTGAGTTATCTATATCCATTTCAAAATTCAACCATCATTTACAAGTCTTGGAGTCTCATCTCCCTAAGTTTCCACAACACACCAATACTAAGAATAAAAACAAAAAAATTCTCAGTCACCATTTGTAAAACCGTAACACTTTGATACGATGAAAATAACACCTCTTTAACCTTGATTAAACCTACCTTGCACCATTTTCTATGTTCTTGTGTATGGACTAATACTAGCACCCTTTGCTTGTGTCTAATCTATCATTTGGCCCTGAGATTACTTGTACTAAATTTTATTTGCAAGATGAAGATGTGTTATTTTTAACTTTTATAGTAGTACAAAAAATTACATTCTAAGTTGAATCCCAACACATTTGTCTCGAGTTAATTGATAGACTATTTATATTTGGTTAGTGCAATTTCCTAATGAGGAATTGAAATTCATCAAACAGTGAATGGGGGTTCAAATCCTTCAATCATTTAAGCAATCCTGGTTTACCATCTAAAAATGTAATATATAAACAAAGCTGTCTTTTATATAAATAACAAAATGTGATTCCATAGTATCCAAATAATTATGGATATGCACAGAAGGAGCTTGTAAAAAGATCAACAAAATTTTAATCAAATGCAATTGTAGATGTAAATCCCGATGCATCATTGTTTGCTAGCATCATAAAATATTGTACAAAACTTGGAGCGTTGGTATAAAATCAAAATGTACATTAAAAAAATTGAGTGTAATTTTTTTCCAAATGTTATGGTTCTGGCCGAAAACCCTCATAGGCGCATATGCAAACTAGGTAGATTAAACAAGGCACATCTCGTTGACAAAATGAGTTATACACGTGACATCATAGAATGCAATGATTGCAGGATATAAAATTCATGACTATTGCAATAATGCCATTAAACTCTCAACGAGCACCGTCTTCATTATTATCCAAACCTTTCACTGCACATGTGTCAAAAAATATAAAATTAATATTAGTGTTACAAATGAATCAATATAAATGAAAATGTATAAAGATTTTTAAATAATCTTTAAAACAGAAATTAAAAGAATGAGAGTTAGAAGATAAAGACATCAAAAATAGATGACTTATGTATGTGCAAAATTACGTCAATTGATATCAGCATTTAATCATGATATTATAATGAGGGATAACATTACGAAGGGACCAAAACAGTCCTCAACTCTACTCCTTGTGGCCTTGAGGATGGGGGTATGAGACTCAAGTGTATCAGAGGCAAACAAGGAGAATTAAGAATCCTTCTACAACAATTGCAAACAGAGGTTGTCACCAACAGTGCACCAAAATGAAGCCTGCTAAGCAACAACCTACTAATGTTGAGGAAGATAAAGTTTAGAGTTTCCTCAAGATAGCCAACACGATCAAGAAGATCATCAAGGTAAAAGCTCTCAAGAAAACATGAAAGTGACCAAGAACTGTGCTAAACAGAGCTCTTGCTAATAGCTGTCCTAAGAAGATCTTACTCTAATTCAGTGTCTTAAGGACTAAATGTTAATCACCTCAGAGGAGCATGTAGTCAAATCAATCATGATTGATTCAAGTGGTCTGATATTGTTGTGTTTTGATCTGATCCTGATGATTATGAGGTCTCAAAGGATGGATCTGTATCATGACATATATCCGAGTCTTGAAGTTATAAATAGGTATGTGAGTCTATGGAAGACTGTATATTGAAACAAATGGTTTTCCATTGAGTCTTTAAATTTCGTCACAGAGGTCTAAGGAATTCAATATAAAAAGTGAGTTAACAAGCCCTTGGTTATGATGTAAGAAAGGTCCCAAATTTCTATGGTAAGGTACTCATTCCAAGGGGAGTTCATCATGATTGAGTTTCTTAAGAAAAATTTATATTCTATCATCTTTCTGTAGAAGTGGTCTCTTCCCTAAGTTATTCATAAGTTAGTCTAAGCTATACATGAAGTCATATGCTGACATGAGCTTGACATCCATTGAAAATAACTAAATCTTAAGATATTGCTAATATGCCTTGAAGAAATTTAAAGGAGTTTTTATGAAGTCCATTTAAAGCATGATCAGGCTGAGAACATGCATCTCCGGATGTTCCCAGTGATTTGAGAATTGTAGAGTGTCCTCGAGGATGGTTTTGTGTGAATTTCAATAAGAAGTGTTGAAAATCATGTATGAATTGTACCCTGAACAAGATGAATAGTATGGATGGGGTGTAATATTGAATGTCAAATCTATTATAGGGATGAAATCAAGTAAAACATGCAGAGTATTGATCAACGTATTGCAAGACAAACAACCAAGTGTTTAAGGTATCTAGAAAACTTGTTTGGCATAACTATTATATGTGCAGTTGTAGGTACAGAATACAGAGTACTCTTGTGACAGTGCTTTTAAAGCACTGTCACATCAAAGACACTCCTGAACTTCCAACAAGAACAATTGAATGTCAAAGAGCTAAGAGACTAACAACAAACAAAACTAAAATTTTACATTGCCATTACTTCCTTAAATACTATTTAGCTACAAAATACAAGACATGGAACATAAATTTAACACCAACAACAAGCTTATTATGAATTAGAAGCCATCTAAAGCAAGATTTCTTTGATTGAATAAAGGAAAACAAAAAAACATTAAATCTACAAGACCATCTACTAATGGGCTCACAAACATTCCACTCATTGTTAAGGCCTAGGGAAAGGCTTGGGGAGAAGGAAATCTTTTCATACAGTTGTTTGGAGGTAGCCTCTTGGAGAGTGGGCCGTTTGAGCCACCTCATGGTATCCCAAAAGTCATTCTCATCCTCCATAATTAGTCTAGTATAGGGAGTTTTGAAAGCATTTCTGGGCATTGTACACATTTTGATTTTTGAACTGAGATTGAGGAAGCTTATAGAAAGTTTTAAGGTCTGTCCATTCCATCCACTTCCCAAATCTGTACATGTCGTGTAATAATTTAATTCCTTTCTTGAACCAAAGGAGGGCAGAGCAGCCTCTTGTCAAGGCAAGGATCTTGTCAAAGAAAGGATCTTTTCCTTGACAAGAGTCTGCTCTGCCCTCCTTTGATTTAAAAAAAGAAATAAAATCTTACATGACTTGTACAAATTTGGGAAGTGGATGGAATGGATAGACCTTAAAGCTTTCTATAAGCTTCCTCAATCTCAGTTTAGAATGTATACAATGCTCAGAAATGCATTCACAGCTCCCTCTATTGGACTAATTATGGAGGATGAGAATGACAGCTGGGATACTATGAGGTGGCTCAAAGGGCACCCTCTCCAAGACATTTTTCAGATTTAAGACATTTATTTAAAAGGGCTGCAGGTATTTTTCAGATTTAAGACATTAATGTTATAAGACTTTACAACTGGCTGCAGTTCCTTCAACTGTGCACAGCGATCCTCTGAAAACTGGTAAAGATATCTTGAGTTTTCTCCAATGAAAGTTCTCACTTCCTTTTTCAATACCTACAATACACCCCTCTAATCATTTCTTCCAGTTTATAGAGAAAAATTCCAAGTGTAAGGGTTTTTGCCACTCAATTTCTTAAGAAACCCAAACTGTGTAACCTACAGGCCCGAGAAGTCAATTCTTGCAATAAATTTTATCATGCATCGAATCAAACCATAAAAATTCAACTGTAGGTATGTTTTGAAGGTGTTCAAAGTATGGCCTTACCAGTGGCCTTTGAAGAAACACGTGCTAACCCCTTTCTATTGGATTCTTCATTACCTGTCCTGTAAATGATCTCCTTCACAGTCAAGGAATGAATTAAGCATTCAATGATCTTTTCACAATCCTTAGGTGTAACACTCCCTCATTATTATTTCAAGACTTCATTTTCTTTCAACAAAACTCTTCTTTCCCACTGTCACAGACTAGCCACTCAGGGAATGCAATTACAACTTAGAACATGAAGTATAAATCACCTAATCACTTACTCTGTAGATTCAATGTCTTCCAAATCAGAGTCTTGATACCCTTCCTTATTCGAGCCTATGGCACATACACATGTAAAATCATAAGAGAAACCTTATTTCAAACATTTATCACCCATGACACCCCGAGTTTTGTCACAAGGATACTTGCATGCACTTATAAGGAATCACAAAAGTTTCTTTCTTTTTGGCCAATACCTAGATCATTTCCACAACATTCATATCACAAGAAATTTGACAAATTATGACTTTACCAAATAGTCTCAATAGAAAACTTCAAAAAAATTCTTCCCGAGAAGGTGTACAGTCTCCTACACACAGTTTGTCTACATTCTTCAAAACAGAACTACGAATAATGAATCTTCAGCAACTGTTAAGAACATCTACCCATTTTCCAAGTGTTTTATGAGAGCATTCTCTGAATATACAAACCACAAGTTTCATTGCACAAGCTCTTTGAAAATCCTATAAATCAGAGATACAAGTCTTGATTATAAACTTTGACAAGGACATTCACAGCCTATATGTCAACAAGTGATCCAACATTTTGACCTACCAAGACATCCTCAATGATGTATCATGACCTCATTACAACATGTGACCTTGACTTTCTCAGAGACATTAGTAGGTTCAAGAATCAGACTACTCAGAATTGTGAGTCTCTTGATGAATGGATAGCAAGGTTGAAGTGCCATTACTGAGTCTAACATCTCTGTTTCAGTCTAAATCATGTAGCAAGATCTCTATAGAGGAGTCTAAATAGCTTCAAGGTGTGAACTTGTATAGAATGAGGTCATTATCTCAAGTGTGAAGAGGTTCAAGTGAGCTCAGAAGATAGAGGGTGTTAGGTCTGAGAAAACATACTCCAGTGCTCCTCATCAAGGTAAAGTGACTCTACAGGCATCTCAGTCCATCTCAGTTCATTGTGAAGAAAAGTATGCTACAACTCAAGTATAGAAGGGCTCATGATCAGGTATAAAGTTGTCAAATTTTTGTGCTATAAGGTCTGTGATAGGGTGCAAAATCCTATATCAATGCTCTTATGTATCCGAGATTGTAATTTCACGCCTTTAAAGGACTTCATAATGTGTTTCTGAGATTGAAAACATATCTCCATAGTTCATCAAATAGTTTAGGGTCTCTAATGAAGTCAGGGAGTCCTGCATCAACTTGAGAAAGTGCCTCAAAGCAAGTCTAATGACTATAAGTGGCTTTACACTGCAAAATGTGTGTCTAGTTGACCCTACAGGTATGAGTGATCATTAAAAGTATGAGAAGTAGGAAAGAAGCTTAAAAACAAGGTATATAGGTTTTGGAATCAGTGTGAACTAAGGTTGTGTGTGTTCTTCAAAGATCTCAGAAGGTTGAATGTTTGTTGATACCATAAGTGAATGGTTAATGCAAGTGGACTGTAATTAAAATTCATACAATGATACTGAAACAGAGTATAAGGATTGTGAAAATACAGTGTGCCGAAACTCATGACATCATCTGAAGTTGTCAAAGAACAAGAATATTAAAAGCTAGTTCAAATGTTGATAGTGCATAACTTGAGTGAGGAGTAAAATTACATGAAAAGAATGGTAAGATGTTATCCATTATTGGAACATACTGTTAAGAAGTCTAAATCCATGATAAGATTAAAGCATGATCATGGGTTATCATACAATATAAAATCACGTATCAAATAACTATATTACGAGTTTCAGATATTTCTGTAGGTTCAAGGAGAGGGAGGATGTTTGCACTAACCTGTAAAATCTAAAATTGCATCGTTTTCAGATGGTATCATCAAGCACCATTTTCATTAATATCTAAACCTTTCACTGCAGCACATACCAAAAAATATAAAATTAATGTTATAGGGTTACAAATGAATCGATAAATTATAAAAATGAAAATTAACAAAGATTTGTAAATCATCTATAATAAAAATACATTCAAAGAAGGAAGACAAAATGATTTTAAAACTACACCTTGTTTAAGTTTTTGTAAAATCTTCAAAAACAATGTAATCACTATCTTCCAATTTGTAGGTATTGCTCCTAGAATCATATGATAAGTTGGCAGCCACGATGATAGATTCAAGTTGTACAAAAATATGAGTATTATTTAAAGCCTCTTGTATTGATTTCGATGGTATTCCTCCCTCTGTATGACAATAATAAATCTAGACTGAAATACTAAGAAGGTTTCTAAACAAACCTTTAAAGCATATCTACATTTTATCTACTTTAAAGCTTCAAAATGTATTGGGCATGTCATCCAGTGCTTACATCAAATTTTCAGTGCAATTTAAATAGAGACCAAATCCTGCCATCTGAATGTTGCCATATTGTTGGTTTGTTTACAACAACTTTAATTGAAATAGTCGAGAGGGTACATTATTGTGTAAGTCCCTACTATGCATGTTCAACAGATGAAAGTTCCTGATTTTTTCCCTGTACATGCTTGTTTGCATTCTGGTTATAGCAGTATGGACCCTTGACATCCGCAGAGCCACAACTAGAGTCTACATCTACTTTTCCCTTTGAAACCAAGAGCCTTGTTATCTGTGTGTTCCTTCTTTAAGTGGTCAAACCTAGCCATGCTTCAGCAGGTGAAAAGTTGCTAGAATCATTTGCCCTATAACAAGGAAGTTAGGATTTCCTCCTCCTCTAGGCCAGTCTCTTCCTTTCAGTTTAACAGTTAAAACTTACACCTTTAGATACAAAGCAGCCCCAAATAATGGGTGCATGAATAATAGGGTGATAATAGGTCTCCTTTGCCTTAATGCAGAGCTACCGAGGACTATCCAGTCTGTTATGAAGCATGCCTTCAACTGCATAAAATGGCCCTAAAATCCATTAAAAATAACCTTCTTGTAATCTCGAAAGCAGAGATCACCACCTTCAGAGACTCAGAGACTATTTTAATAATGCCAACGAGTAATGAACATGCATGGGTCTTGGTCAACCACGCACACATAATGACCAATTGTAGCTATAATAAAATAAAAGTCATTCATGCAACTGAAATATTTAAAGCCCTCATCCACTAAACCTACATGGTTGCATGCTAATAAAACACAAGTAAAGGTTACATGGTCAGGGTATGTTCCGGAGTGCTTCATCACTTCAAAAAGTTCAAGAGCATCCTTGCAAAAGCCATTTTGTGCATATTTTGTAATCATGGCATTCCACGAGACTACATTTTTCTGAGGCACTTTGTCAAACAGTTCATGTGCCTTGTGTATGCTTCCACATTTTGCATAAATATCTACCAGGGTATTTGCAACTACAACATTTGAGAAATTAGCCATAAAATAAGTTTTAATGGCCTCATACTATTGGAAAAAAAGAAAGAATTGTGTAAAAGCTAAGCCATTTATATGCTGAAAGATTTTTTTTTAAAGTTCTTACCCAACACTTATAGCTATATTATGAGTTTCAGATATTTTTGTAGGTTCAATGGGAGGGAGGATGTTTGCACTAACCTATAAAATCTAAAATTGCATCGTTGTCAAATGGTCTCATCAAGCACCATTTTCACTACAGCACATGCCAAAAAATATAAAATTAATATTATGGGGTTACAAATGAATTGATAAATCATAAAAAAGAAAATTAACAAAGATTTTAAAATAATCTATAAAAAATATCGTATCTACTTTTTTTTTCTCCATGTATAGCTTTAAAAGTATCAGATGAATCTAGCTTTAAAAGTATCTTATCTATTTTTTTTCTCCATGTATTGAACAACAAAAAAAAGTTGAGTGGGAAAAATAGACCCATGTCAAACAAACCCACCAACCGGGTTAAGCGCTCTTAAAAACCCAAAGTAGAACATGGAGAGTGACACATACTAAACAACCTTTCAGACCTCTCATTTTCCTTGCATGATAATACAAGCACTTTATTTGAGATCTAAAGGAGTTAAACCATGCTAAAACCCAAGTTAAAGTTGTAAATTTAGCAGTAATTGGATAGTTGCAGTAGTACAGAAGTCAGATTTCTGATTTACTAGCAACGGTAAAGTATGGTTCTCTACTCTCATAATTAAATAAACATAATGTTATGGAGAACTATGCTAAACAGAGATATGGCTAATAGTTGTCCTAAAATCAGTACCATTATGGGTTAAATCAGAAACATATGAATTGTATAGCTTTAAAAGTATCGTATCTGCTGTTTTTTTCTCCATGTATTGAACAACAAAAAAAAGTTGAGTGGGAAAAATAGACCCATGTCAAACAAACCCACCAACCGGGTTAAGCGCTCTTCAAAACCCAAAGTAGAACATGGAGAGTGACACATACTAAACAGCCTTTCAGACCTCTCATTTTCCTTGCATGATAATACAAGCACTTTATTTGAGATCTAAAGGAGTTAAACCATGCTAAAACCCAAGTTAACGTTGTAAATTTAGCAGTAATTGGATAGTTGCAAATGAGTACGTAAGTCAAATTTCTGATTTACTAAAGAATAAAAGTATGGTTCTCTACTCTCATAATTAAATAAACATAATGTTATGGAGAACTATGCTAAACAGAGATATGGCTAATAGTTGTCCTAAAATCAGTACCATTATGGGTTAAATCAGAAACATATGAATTGTATAGCTTTAAAAGTATCGTATCTGCTGTTTTTTTCTCCATGTATTGAACAACAAAAAAAAGTTGAGTGGGAAAAATAGACCCATGTCAAACAAACCCACCAACCGGGTTAAGCGCTCTTCAAAACCCAAAGTAGAACATGGAGAGTGACACATACTAAACAACCTTTCAGACCTCTCATTTTCCTTGCATGATAATACAAGCACTTTATTTGAGATCTAAAGGAGTTAAACCATGCTAAAACCCAAGTTAACGTTGTAAATTTAGCAGTAATTGGATAGTTGCAGCGAGTACAGTCAGATTTCTGATTTACTAGCAACGGTAAAGTATGGTTCTCTACTCTCATAATTAAATAAACATAATGTTATGGAGAACTATGCTAAACAGAGATATGGCTAATAGCTGTCCTAAAATCAATACCATTATGGGTTAAATCAATTAACATATGAATTGTATAGCTTTAAAAGTATCGTATCTGCTGTTTTTTTCTCCATGTATTGAACAACAAAAAAAAGTTGAGTGGGAAAAATAGACCCATGTCAAACAAACCCACCAACTAGGTTAAGCGCTCTTCAAAACCCAAAGTAGAACATGGAGAGTGACACATACTAAACAACCTTTCAGACCTCTCATTTTCCTTGCATGATAATACAAGCACTTACTTTTACTTTTAGATAAAATCACGTATCAAATAACTATATTACGAGTTTTAGATATTTCTGTAGGTTCAAGGAGAGTGAGGATGTTTGCACTAACCTGTAAAATCTAAAATTGCATCATTTTCAGATGGTATCATCAAGCACCATTTTCATTAATATCTCGAACCTTTCACTACAGCACATACCAAAAAATATAAAATTAATGCTATAGGGTTACAAATGAATCGATAAATTATAAAAATGAAAATTAACAAAGATTTGTAAATCATCTATAATAAAAATAAATTCAAAGAAGGAAGACAAAATGATTTTAAAACTACACCTTGTTTAAGTTTTTTGTGAAATTTTCAAAAGTAATGTAATCACTATCTTCTAATTTGTAGGTATTGCTCCTAGAATCATATGATAAGTTGGCAGCCGCGATGATAGATTCAAGTTGTACAAAAAGATGGTCTGTAGAATCATACTTGTATATGTGTTTCCCCTTTATTTTATTGTACCAACAAAGTTGAAGTTCAATTCCTTCTTGTCTATCCAAAAGATCAATGTCATTATGGTAATCAAACACTTTATTACCATCTTTTTCCGTATTCTTTGAACCCTTCCAATGTACCATGTTCCGCATGAAACACCGTGATTTGTACTTCGAGAAACCCCTTTTCTTGTAGTCCATTCAGCTATGGGTATAGAATCAATGTCAAACAAAACCCCACAATCTGACCCAATGCCAAAGCTAACTGAAACACCCTTTCTTGGTGCTCTCTCATCTCGTCTAAAGTACACCCCATTTCTCACTTTGGTCAGCCTATCCTTGGATAATGTTGGATTTCCATTCAATTGACTAACCAAACATGATTTATACATATCCTTACCATCGAGATCAACAACTGGTTTAATGGCTACACTTTCATTATCCTCAATGGAATCTAATATTTCATCCAACTCATGCCTCCACTCACTTTCCATTGTTTGAAATTCACTTCCATCAACTACCATCAATGATGAAGGTTGGAATATAGAGATAGAATGCTCTGGAAGAGAGTCATGAAGTACTTCATCCACAACTTGAAATTTTGGATAATTTTGATCCTCTTTCCATGGTTTAAGCCACCAAGAAGATTGAGTGTTATTAATGGGTTTCATGCCAAGACTTGATAAAATGCCTTGTGCATCATTCAATCCTTTTTTAGAGCTTCTATAATTTTATCATCAGTTGATATTGTATCATATTGTGACAACACAGTAGGGTTATACTTCATGTTTTGATGCAATTTACTCCATATGTTTTCTTGCTTCTTATGAGATTTATTAAAATGAAGTCCTTGGGAACTTGCTTCTTCTTCAGCAACCCTATTAAGAGTTCCAACAGTGTGAAGTAAATCAGTGAAATCGTAGGACCTTTCTACTCCAACCATGCCACCAACTTTGCTAAAGAAGTTTTCACATACATCTGAACCAGTTAGGTGCAATACACATGGTAAGTGTGGGTAGTGATCCCGAAACAATTTCATCAATAAAACTACAAAATGGCAAGAAATTTGCACATCAAGATATGCCTCTTTGCTGATAAAATTAATGCTAACATCTGTTTGGGACTGATTTTGTACCCAACACAACCATAATATAAAGAAATGATGAACTCTTGATGCATTCCGCACTCTTTCCCAAAGAGTCAGAGTATTAGACAAAAAATGTCAATGTAATCAACAACAATTGATAAATAAATCTATGTACCTAATGTCCTCTCTGATCCTACCACTTATTGTACTTCTCATCTCTTTCAAACAATTTTGAACATGCCTCAAGCAATGCGTTGTCTCAAGCCCAATTTTGTCGATCTATCCTCTCTATATCTTCAACTTTCAACTTGTGATCATCCACTTTAAAATTATTATAAACCATTCGAACATGATTAAAACTAATCAACTCTTTTCCAACTATCAAATCCCGCTGACCACTAAATAAAGGATTCACTAACTTTTTTCCATTATGGATGTAATCTTGATCATGAAGTCCTGTTACTTTTTTATCAATATATGAACCTGTTAGCCTCCATCCTTCCCATGGAATTTGATATCTGGATCCCATTGTTGAAGAATAATCCCTTAACATAAGATGTCTTCTTCTACTATCTCCATCTGAGGAATGGCCAATAATAGGTCCTAAATACATTTCTACATGTTTCTTCCACATCACTTCTATTGTTTTCCATTGTTGATGAACAAAATCTGCATTGAACCTATTGCATGTTGGATGAAGAACCACAACCAAATGAGGAAGCATATCATGTAAGGGGTTTGCAATAATAACACGTGCATAGTGTCCAATCACATTGTTCTTAAAAGCATCTGTAATATTTTCATATCCTACTGCTCCTTCGCCAACCGTCACTAAGAAATGTGATTGACATTGGTGTTCTTCTTTATTTCCACAAAAACCCACCAACGTATCACTTTTTGCAACCCACCTGATATATTTTTTCACAACTGTTTCATCTTCAGCAAGGCATACAGGAATTGGGCCTTCTATCCCATGCTTGGACTTATAACTAGCATAAATATTTCCTATTGCCTTAAAAATGTATTCATGTTCCCCTGGAATGTATGTTAATGATTTTCAACTTGCCTTAGAGTTGTAGATATTGAAGGACCATCTAGATTCAAGCTAAGAAAGCTATGCAATCTAGGACCTCCCCATAGCTTAATCATCTCGTAAATAGATTTGGTGGATTTACTATACCTTTTTCCTTCCTTAGAATGCACAATATTGTGAAAGATATCCTGTACAAATTCCCAAACTACATCCTTACCCTGTAATTTTCCTTTTTATGTGCCTCACACACATCTTTGCAAAATCGATATACATCTTTCCTTTCTATAGATTCAAATAACTTTTCCTTTAGGGATCTAATTCTAATAGATAATGAAGCAACAATTGTCCTCTCCCACCAAAGAGCACGCATTGTTATTCTTAGGCTTGTATTAGCATCTCGTGAAACTCTTTTGAGTTCACTTTGAGTCAAAAAGTCTAATCTTCTCCCTCTTCCTGTATCTCTCCCATGTCTTTTAGTGGAGCTTATCATTTCACGATATAAACGCATCCTGAAGTCATCACAATTGGGAACCAACTTACAAAATGTACATGTCAATGAATCAAAGGGGAATCCTGACTCAGAGACCCTTTTACAATGAATATGCCTATAAGTTCCATTGATACTACATTCAATGCCATTATAACATATTGATCTCTTGGTATGCTTCTCAATGGCCCAAAATTTCCCATCCTTTTGATCATCCATTAAGATCTTAGTGTCTAATCGCTTCCCATTTCTATAAATATATGGTTCCCAAAACCCCCAACATAGAAGTAATATGTGAGATCCATGAGCTGTAAAAGGAAATATATAATTAAAAATACTATTAAGTAATAATACATTAGAGAAAGTGATAATCCAATAATAATTACAAGTTATGCAACATACCTGCATGTGAAACTCTTGTGCTTGTAGAAGCTTCTTGCACTATTGGTTGTGATGATGGGACCAAAAACCTATTCAAACTTTGTTGGGACTTATCAATGGTAGGCTTCTTGGGTCTACCAACTGTGCCACTCCTCAACTCAACTGTAGAAGTCTTATTTGTAGTAAGTGTGTGCTTCTTTGATTTCATGTGCTCATTTATAGATGAGGCAATACTACCACTAGCAGAACTAAAGAAAACCATTTATTGCAGCGTGTACACTCCACTTTGACTTTTCTCTTGTCTGCATATTCTCCAAGTGTTGCTTCCACCACCTTGAACAAATCTGAATCTTGTGTCTTGTTAAGATCGTGTAGAATTTTGATTGCATGTTCAATCTCAGATCGATCTCCAGACACCTTTTTTGGTGTTATTTGGTTGCATGATGGACTTTCACTATTTCCAATTGTTGTAATTTTATGTTGATGCTTTTCAGATTTCATATGAGAATTCTTGTAGTTACGGATAGTTTGACTTGTTGATGATATATCCCCTGATCCATAATCAATTCCACAAGCCCCACAATGAAGTTTTATTTGAGGTTTTCCCTCTTTTAAACATTTTTTCAAACTAAGCTTCTCGAGGACAAACTTTTCCTTTAATTCATTCAGTTTGTCTTCCCATTTTTTCAATAAATTGATATCAATAACTACAACCTGCTCTACTGATTCAGAACTTTCAACAAATTTTGATTGTTTTTGCATGGGCTCCTTCACATTCTCATAATTTTCAGCAGATCTTGATTGTATATGCATGGACTCCATCACATTCTCTCCAAAAGTTGCAAATTTTTCTACCATCTCGCTTATATTTTTTTCAGCTGTACCAATATCCAAAGTTTCAAGTTTCCTCTTGATGCCTATAGTTGATGAAGAAACTTTCCAATTTTTCTCTTGCTTTGGGTTTAATGAATGCCCTTTATTGTTAACAAACTCAAATGGATATTCAACAACATCATCTTTCACCATTTCATGACAAACAATAGAAAATGTAGAATCCCTCGACATCTAACTATACCAATGACATGATTCCCTTCACTAGTTACAATATCAATATCCAAATCATCCCCTGGATCCATCTGTAATTCCATCAATATGTATCATATTAGTACAATAAAATTATTTGAATCTAAAAAAAAATAATAAAAATTATAAAACAAATAATACTATTGGTTGCACTTGAAAGAACACGAGTGATTTATTAGTATCTAACAACCTTCTTAAAATATTTTAAATGAAATGCAAGAGTATGTTTCAAAACAGGCTTTGTCAAAATGGATAGAACATGTGGCTTACATGCAATATCAATAAAGAGAACATGAGTTCAAGAATATCTAAATGAGAAATGAAAGCAATTACTAAATTGATCTTACATGTGGCCAATGACTAAGAGCTAAAAATGAAAATAGAAAACCTATTGTCAGATAGTTCATAAACTCTAGAAAGAACATTGATTTCCATCTACTGCAGGAAGTAAAAGAGACTGGGGTGGCCCTTGAGTTTGCACTTAAATTCATATGGCCTGGTGTCAGATATATCTATACCAGCCATGAAAAGGGCAGGGGATATGTCTTTACCAGCCATGAGATGCCTTAAATATGAATAGACCACATAACGCATGAAACATATAAATTTGAAAATAAATTGTTTAAATATGAAAAGGTTGATATTCTGATTTCAATTTTGCTGCATGTTATTCCAGGTGAATCAGATTGGCATAGTGACCAAATCCATCCAAGCAGCTCTTAATTCTAAAGATGTTGGTTGGGGTGTTATGGTTAGCCAGCTTCAAAGGAATTTTAAGACAAGATCATTTGCGATGGTTGAGTGAGATTAAATTTAAGGACGCAAAGTTCCATAAATAACCTTCTTCAAATTTGTTAATCGAGGACACAAAGTTCCTCCTTGGTTGTACAAGATCACTGTACTTGCAAAACTGAACAGTATGCAATCAGAGAGACTAAACTAGTTAGGAACAAAATGATCTTCACAATATCTAAAGGAAAACACAGAGACAACAAGAATCAGATAGACAAAGAATGGAAAGCCCTTTTGTATTGATTTCGTTAAGATCTATTTACACTTTCAGCAAAATATCCAAGTTCTTCCTCCCTTAAAATGGCGTGGAAAGGCCATTATATAGCTTACAAGTCGGTTACTCTTCGTAACCGTTTCTTTTAACCAAGAATAGTTAAGTACCGCCAATTGCAATACCTTAACTAATTACAAAGAATACGAAAAGAAAGGAAAGAAGAGGAAAGGAAAGAGAAGGAGACAGGTGGCCGGCTACTGGGAGGGACCCACTGTCTTCAGAATCCGCTGCCTGAACTTCTTCAATGACTCAGCTATATCTCTGCCACGAGGGACTGATGTGTTGGTTGCAGACTGAGTCCAAAATCCCAGACATTTCTCCATCTCTTTATCAAACTCGACGTGAGTATGATAGTCTTTGTTTGCTTCTTCATGGCGGTGAAGAGAGCAAATTTCTTTCATCTTTTCTTTAGAGATGGAGTCTTCCTTGAAAAGGTTATCTTTAACAAAAGCTCTGGCCGAGCTTTGATTTCTTGCGAGGACAAGGAACGCTGAGTTTTCATCCCGAAGATGACAATGCATATCTTTGAAAGCAAAGAAATGCCGCTAAGTGTCTTGAAAGCTTCTCCTTTCGCCACTGCTCTTCATTTCTCCCATAGCTTCTTCCAGAACTTTGATTTTCCATTCCACGCTGTAGACCCAAGATTTTGACAGATTGTCCTTAGCATCATCGAAAACCTTATTTGCCAGTAAGATGTTCTCATCTGTCTGTCCCATGAGGCGAAGGTCTACAATGCAACTGCTCCAGAGTTTAAGCTCTTTATCCATAACCCCAATGGTAGAGGATAGCTTCTGTTGCAAATTATCTACCTTTCCATGTAGTTTAAAAGCTTCATCGATGAAGTTTAGCCCGGCAACAAGCATGTCATCCACCATGGCTTCAATAGCTCTGCCATAGAATGAATACTTGTGCATATCTTTGATACTCTGCACTTCATCTTGGCTTAGAAGTACAGGGAGGCGGTAGGGCGCCTCAAAGGGGTAGGGTCCAAAACTTTGTCCTTAGACAAAAGTGACTTGATAAAGCTCGTGAGAACTTGGGCTTGTTCCTCCAGCTGTTCAATAGTCTGCTGCCCTTTCTCGACCCTTCCAATGACCCTTGTATCAAGCTTTCACGAAGGTTATGAATCTCACCTTCGGGAGTAGATTCTCCCATAGGGATCCTAGAAAGCTCTAAGTCAGATGTCAGCAGGTCTGATTCTGATTTATCCACTGTGGGCTTAGCAATCTCCAGGAATTGCTGACCTTGAGCATCTGACACAATCCTGGAAGTAGTTCTGGCTTTCTTGGCACGAGAAGGAGTGGTGCCCAACAAGGCTGCAACAGCATCAAAATTGGGTCCCAAGCTTTGAGAGGAGGATTTCCTCTTCCTTTTGTCGACCAGAGGTTGCACCCAAGAAAAAGTGGAAGAAGAATCTGCAGGAGAGGCAAGGGGACCAAGAGACAGGGAGCTCATGACACTCAGGGTCTGTGCTGCTGCTGATTCAAGCTGAGATGTGGGTAGAGCACTGGAGGCAATGGCAGTAGAAGAATCAATAGTACCCTGGAAGTTCAGTGCTCTGTACCTCTTTGTCCTTATCTGCTGGGTCTTCAGGAGCATTTGCAGGAGTGGGCATCTCACTTTCTTCACTTTCACTGAGAACAATGATGTTCTCTGGCCCTATAGGCAACTCTGCCTGCTTTCTTAGAGGATCATTCTCTGCAGGCTCCTTCTTTACCTCTTTGAGTTTCTTTTTGTATACCTGGGTAGATGGAGAAGGAGTAGATTCCACGGTGTCCCCGGTGTTGGGGCGAAGGGGTTTTGACCGGTGTTCCGGACTGCGGGCGATGCCTCCCTTATGGGTGTCGAATCATCTTTGGAGCTGGATTCTCCTGAGTGCCTCTTGAGTTCTCGGATCTTCTTACTGAACCAGACCCTAGTCCTGACCAAGACTGGAGCAAGAATCTCAGCCAGATCATCTTTCTCTCTTGTTCCAATCCAATCTGGTCCTCCGCAGGAGTGTGCTTAATCACATTTTCATACTCATACGAGTATAGTTCGTGTCATCCCGAGACCTTCAGAACTTGGTACAGATCGAGTTCTTTGATTAATGCAGGAGAACCTGCCACAATGCCTTCTTACGGCTTCAAAATCATCTCGCACAATCAGCCCATGAGTCTTGATTCGCCTGTGATGATAAACTATCTTGATATTCTGTTTCAATAAACTTCTTCAAGTCAAAACAGGTTCTAGGCTTGAAGAAATGAATAGTGATGGGGACCAGGCATCTCTCTATGTTTTGGGCATCCAGAGCTATTTTGCACGTGTAATTTCCCAGAGAGATGGGAAAGTGTAAGCCAGAAATTTTCTTGTCTCTGCAGGTTCTGTGCAACTTGTCTAGTTGCCTGCATATTTCTATCAGGGCCATTTTGTCATTGCAGAACATAGGAAGCCGCAGAGGAGTGCTCTCATAGCCAGCTAGTCTAATGTAGGAGAACTTCCTGAATTGGATGAAGTAGGCTCCATACTGCGATATCAGGTTCATGGCTTCATCTGAAAACCTCCTAGCAGTATCACCTTCAAGCAATCTAACCACGTACATGGTGAAAGCATCATTGACTCTTCTGAAATTCTGATTGCTGGTCTCTAGGGTGAACTGCGGGCAATAGGCGTACACTGGATCTTCCTTGTGTGCATCTATGTAGGAGAAACCGAACCATTGCCTCGATCTTTGCTAAGGTGTACATCGAGATATGAAGTCATGAAGAACTTCTTGGAGTGCTGAGCGTTAGATAAGCTGTTTCGCTACGCCAAATTCATGCGAGATGATCTCTGCCCAGTTGATATTTTGTGTTCCCTCGCACACCATGCTGATGAGCGGGCACATCCAGAAATGAAATTCATTGGTTGAGGGCAAACCCATAACCCGATCCAGCAGGATTAAGAAATCTTACGGTTCTTCGTTAAAATCTGCCTAGGAGCAGGTTTTGGTGACGAGAAGCTCCTTCCTAGGGTTTTTAAGCCGATTTCGCTTACTCGTGCTTTATACTTATCAACGTCTTGGTCGAACATAGCCTCATGCACGATCTCGGGAAATGACTATAGCATTGTCCATCTCCGGAATCTTCAGAGCAGCTCCAATGGTGGCAGCGTCCAGCTTGGCAATGAGCTCCCCGTGTACATTTGTCAATTCACTCGTAGCGGGGTCGAAGTGAGCTCCGCATGACAAAGATGTCGGCCACTGCGCACCGAGATTGGGAAACCTCCGTAAAAGCTAAACCACTATCGTGAATCATCTGCGCCATTGGTGTAGTGTTTGCATCTGTCATTCTTGCCCGAGAAATCGCCGGTCGAGATGACGAGCTTCGCTATCCCCGATATTGCTAACGGCAGACTCAAGTGGAGAAATTTGCTCCGTCCCCGAAACTTGATCTTCATATTGATAGATTCGGAGCTGCGACTTAGACTTTGGACGAGAATTTGCAAAGGGAAGGGATATTTGCGCGAGGAATTAGATCGCAAGGTTTGAGCGAACGATAGCAAAGACGCAATGTGGAAAATGCAAAGGTGGTATGTTTGTTATATAGCCGTTTGGGAGCGGAATAAATTTAATGCGCATTGAATATACAACCACCACTTTGAAAAAGCATCATATTCGAATGAGCGGGAAAAGCTAAGTGCGAATGACACTTGGTACGCTTGGGACAGGTGAGACGCGCACGCGCACGAAACACGCTCTCGGCCGGTTCGGGGCGAAACAGGAGAGGACGCACAAATGCATTTGGAACAAATGGGACAAAAATGTCTGGCACGCGATTTGGGTGTTTCGGCCGAAATCGGGAACAAAGGGCCCATTTGGACTTGGGACATTTAGGACAAAAAGTTCCTGAGTACGCGCCTTTGACTTGGCTCAAGGCCGAAATTGAAACAGGCGCATTTTGAGAATGGGACATTTGGGGCGAAAATGCACGAAGGACGCGGTTCGGGCAAATCGGCCGAAATTGGAACATCTTGCATTTTTCGATTTGGGACGAGGAGCTGCGAAGTACGCGACTCGGGAGTTTCGGCCGAAAATGGGAAAGCTCGCACTTTAAAGTTTTAGGACACTTGGGACAAAATATTCCGACGGGCCCGAGAATGGGACAACTTCGGGGATTTCGGCCGATCGGGGAACAGAGTGCACTTTCGTGCTTGGGACGGATGGGACAAAAGTTCCTAAGGAGTTTGAAAATGACACAAAAAGACCCAAAACACGATTTTTTTAACTTCACGACTTAGGCACTTCGGAGGAAAACCCTTCAACTCAAAATTTTGAAAATTTTACTCTTATCAGAGCGGGAAATTTTGAGTAGACAACAGCCATCAAAGTGGAGAGACCGAGGACAATTTCATTGCGAGATCTGGTTGTTGGTTTAGCCAGTGGAAATATTTTGGCAATATTTTAACTCTGACTCATGATGACAACTTACAAAATTACTATTAAAAAATAATAAAATAACCTATATGACTTTGAATCATTTATAATAAATGATTTATTTCGATAATAACAAAACTTAAATGAAAAAATACAATTACAAATTAGATTTTACAAATGAAATTATACCTTTTAGCACATAGCTTTTACAATTGGATTTGACATACACATGTTGGATACTATGACTTATATACTTAAATAACCTAAACAAACTTATTTGGATAATACCACAAGAATTGACATTTTATCCTTCCTTCCTACGATGTAATACTGCCTCAGCAGGATGTGAACATGAAGCTTAAAATACCTTCAACAATTTTGACATTGCGTACAAGTGAAAATGCATTCGTGCGGAATTTTTTGTTATTTTGGCAATATTTTAACTCTGACTCATGATGACAACTTACAAAATTACTATTAAAAATAATAAAATAACCTATATGACTTTGAATCATTTATAATAAATGCTTTACTTGATAATAACAAAACTTAAATGAAAAAATACAATTACAAATTAGATTTTACAAATGAAATTATACCTTTTAGCACATAGCTTTTACAATTGGATTTGACATACACATGTATAATAACCTGATACTATGACTTATATACTTAAATAACCTAAACAAACTTAATTGACATTTTATCGTTAAACCTATTCAACATAATAAGCAATACATCTAAAATTATTTTGCCTAAAATACTTATTGACGTATAAAGACTGGAATATTATAACACTAACTTAAATCATGACTTTTCCATAATTGTGGAAATCAAGCCAAAGACTATCTTGGCGTGGACTGCCCTTTCTCACTTTTGAATAGAAAGTCGTGTGACAATTAGATATACACAACAGATCTTGACATCAATTTACATGGATGGTGAGGTCTCCACGTGGAGTGTAAATACTGTTGCAGGAAAATGGCAGTGATATTTGATGACAAAACATTGCAAGGGAGTCTCGATGCAATGACGTGTTGAGTGGTGATTCTGAACTGAACAATCAACACGAAATGATGGATGCTCTGTTCTTTGAATCAATGATCCAACGTAGAGGTGGGTTGTGATGCAATAAATTGAGCTTAGGAACATACAAACATGTTGTTGGCATTGAATGGCCAAGGATCCTAGAGATCTGAGCAAGCTGAGAATCACAACCAATCAAATTTTCACTGAAGCAAACAATTTGGTCGTCCTCTTCAATTCGCATGTTGTCACTCTTAATGAAAACCGGTGACTTGAAGTATAAACGTGGTATTTTTGAGTATTCTACATATGCATCATTGAATGTGGATAGGGATTTGAGTTGAAATACTTGAAATCATATGGCTCAAAACAATGCATGGCAGGGAGTAAACTAGCAGTGAAAGATTTATTCTTTTGTGTAGATTGTGATTGAGAGAAAACTCAAACAAAACAGACCTCAATCCACAATGAATGTCACTGCATACAATATAGAACTAATGAATTTATATTTGAACTCTGCTGTATTGAATATCTTGAGGTGAAGAAGTTCCTGCATATTTTGTTAGAAAGAAATATTCAGTGATTAAAATGAATTGATGTTGGCCATCTATTGGAATATGGGTAGGAAGAGCTGAAGCATTAAAGCTTGTCGTTGGAAGGTGGCCAGAAATTGCCACTCAATTGGTCTCTCATTGACATATATAATTCCCATTATCTGTTGTGAAGGATTGGTGTTGTCTTAAACATGAAGGAACGACAAGAAATTATACTTATTTCAGAATATGATGATGTCCATGCTATAAATGAAAAATATGAACGGACCTCCTTTTCCCATGTATTAGAGCTAGACTCTTCAGTGTCTCCTCCAGAAAGGATTCTTTTAGGATCAACCAAAAGGATGTCCGATGCTAATTGTTGTGAAGGCCGAAATTTGCAAAGGAAGACTCGGAATGTGAGAGATGATCAACGGCACAAAATAATTACTTGTGATACAAAAAGACTTATTGCAGCTTCACAAAGCCTGATATTTTCAAGGTGATTGGTATTGTTTCTGACAAGCAGAACTTGATCTTTGTTGAAAAGATACAGGTTCCTGAGGATCAAATTTTTTCCTATGTAATAAGCTTGTTCCAGATGGTGCTGCTATCACGGGTCAGCACTCAGAGACTAAGATCAACTTCACTGCATTGAATGAGCATTGTCTGCCTGTAGTGGGATTCTATGGAGATAAGAGGATGATGGTAGAAATATTTCAGAATAAAGGTCTGATAAAAGATGTGGTTCTTTCCAACTTACAAGATGGGAAGTTTGAGTTTGGACTTTATGTACAGGTCCTAGAGAAAATGCTTGTGATATTCTACTGGCATGAATGCGAGCATCTCAAGAATGCATCTCGAAAGGATGTGTCATGCAATTTTATTCGATACTTGGTTGAGCTCTGTGATAGCATACATGTTTGTGTTCGAGGGGAACCCCAGTTTGGAGCCTTAGCTACTGTTGCTACAACTGTAGCCTTGAAAAGGAAAAGAACAAAGAGGCTTCAGATTAATCATTTGAAATTTTGAAGAACACTGAGGATGGTTGCAATCTTTCTAATGGATTTAGTGTACAAAGAAACAGAGACATACAGATCCTACCACCTACAACTGTATCTACGGTAAGTGACAACTATATCTTCTCCGAAGGGTTTTATCGTTGTGTTCTTCTGACAAGAGACTACAATGTTTGAAGAGATCTCTTCATCGCTGTCAAAAGGGGAAATCTGAAGATCCTTCGAGATTTACACAGTCAGAATGCAATTGGGAGCTATATTACCCAGGTTACATTTGAGGGGAACACAGTCCTCCACATTACTGCAAGGGAAGGCCATGTGGAGCTCGTTAAATGGATTCTTCATAAGGCTAAGAGCCTAAGTGGCCTTCCCTATTGACTGGGGCTCGTAATTCTGATAAGAATACGCCATTACACGAGGCTGCCAAGAAGGGTAATCAAGAGGTAGTCAGGATTCTTCTTAAACACAACAAGTATGTTGTGCACAGGCACAATCAGTTTGGAGAGACACCATTGATAATAGATTCAGAGCATGGTCACGTGGATTTAGCCAAGTTTGTTGTTTCTAGTTTTCTGGCCCAGGGAGAACCGTCAAACATGTTTGAATGCTGCAGCTTATGGAGGACATTTAGGTAAGATTTTCTGTCCTTCAGAAAATTGTGAGTGGATCTAAAAATTTGATGCTTCAAAGTTCAAATCCCTCATTGTCGAGATAACAATTTCACACGTTTGGTTTTAAATAGTGCTTTTTATTTCTGTCCTGAGGTGTTTTTAATAGCATCCATGGTTGTAATAATGAGTGTTTTTAATAGCAGACATGGTTGCAATAATGAGTCTATAATTGTTTTAAAAACATTCACATATAGGTGGGTCGTTGGTCCCGGGTGGGAGGGGGCGCATGCTCCGAGTACTACCTAGGGCGCTCGAAACCTTAATTCGGCCCTGAATGTTTCAAAAGCAAGCAGACGTGAGGAATTGACGACTAATTCAGAAATGCTTAAAAGTTTACTAGAGAACTGGACGAAGTCATCTGATGTTGACTTCAACATGCCGAGCAACAAAGATTTCATGTGCCTTCTAAAAATTGTCCAGCCATCAGAGTATGACGATTACTGCAAGTGGAAGGAAAATCGCATTGTTCAAATGCAAGAGAACAGGAAAAAAACATCATTCTCAGAATTAGAAGGCAATCAAGAACGTGTCATTTCATGTTTTCTGAAAAATCTACCCAAGTTCTGCCCCAACATTGTTTATTTGCGGGACTCAATGTGCAAGAGAGGTGCCGGAAAGTCATGCCCGAACACTGCCAGTTTCCCTTTGGGATGTAGCACATCCAGCATTGAACAAGAGTCATATTGTTGCATAGATAAGCTGGATCAACTGCACCAGGAATTGTGTTTGGCTTTTTCAAACATGGAGAAAAATCTTAAGCCATTGTTTGTTGGGTCAGAGATCATGCTTACTGCTGGCAATAGGATTTTTAAATTTACAATTGGAAGGCCAGAGAAGCCGATAGGGCCCATAATATATAGAGAAAAAGTTGTACTTATGTTCTCAGACCCAATAGCCGGTGAAGACAAAGGAATATTCTTCCAAGAGAATCAGAAGGAAGGTTTGATATTTTCAGGAGATAGGTTATTGCTAAGGCTTTCCAGTGATGGTAAAGAGATCTGGGGGACCGTGGAAGTCATGGATCATAAGAGTTCAAACATAGAAACTTGGCTACCCGATCCAGTGATTCCAAAGAAGGTTAGTTAACCTAGAAAGAAATATTGGCTTCTTATCTTTCGTCAAGAACGCGGAGATGTTCGTCAACTAAGTAAATTGAGAAATTCCATTATAGAGGATATTTTGATTGGTCGTGACCTATGCTCTATTGAGAGATATCTACTGAAAGAGATGCATGGTCTCTGCAAGCAATTCCGACACCAGCCCTGCACAATCCAAAAAGATTACTGCAATGTCTTACGGCACCATCAGTTTGGCAGTGGAACAAGAGTAGTGGAACTCCTCTTTGGCAATTATCCCATCAATTTTCCGATCATCTCTTCTATGGGTTTACTTTATCTCAGACACTACTTTGCATGCATTCTCTTTTCTCAAAACATACTTCTTTTGCATATGAGGTAGCATATTCAGCAAGTCATCCTCTCTGGGTCTTGATGAAGGAAGCACATTTTGACATGATTGATTTCTTTTCCCAATTGACAAGACATGTTTGCACCCGAGGGTTTAGTGCTCTTATACCGGGAGAAATGGATATGATGTTTTCTTGTACTGAAAATATCATATTTGTTCAAATATGAGGTTTGTCCCCTAACGTTTAGTCATGAGTTACTTGTAGGAAAATAATGTCTTGTATTGCTTCTAAAAAGCAGTCTCCATCTTACTTGAGTATGTTGACAAGTCTTGGCTTTGCTGCCTATTTATTTCGTAAATAAAATTATGTATTCCTCTTCATCATTTTGTTTAGTTCTTTCTTCCTTTATGTGATTAGAGATCATTCTTAATTCTCGTAGCAATTTTTGAGAGCCTTCACTTATATTACATGTTCCTCGGACTTGTCAATGGTCCTCTCAAGTGAACAATGGTTTTCAAATTTCTTCTCCGTACCTTAACAAGTTTAAGGAAATGGAAGGGGGATCTAGGTGTTTTCATCTACTTTGATCTCATATATATCCCCTTCTCATCATGAACTGATATTTTCCTTACATTTTATGTTTTTTGATTCAATATCCTACTTTTTTCTGATATATTGGTTCAAGTTACATTGACTTCATACATAATGTTTTTAATCCTTCATGTTGATATATTTGGTCAAATACTCTTGCATTTGGGATGGTCACTACTAAACCTTGACCTACATTGTGTTTTCCCGTGCTCAAACTATCATTTCTATTCTTTCTTGCTTTTATATCGACACCTGAAATGTCAAGGAATTATGACTTTCAAATTAATTGTGTAAGTTGATTGAAAGGATCGACAATTTGAACCACACTTTGAGGTTCATCTTTAGGATGATTAATTGATACGAAAGCAGAAAAGGGTTTCTTATATAATTAAACCAAATTAATTTATAGCAACTTGTATGGATCAACAATCATCCGTACCACCAATAATTAATGTCGCTATCCAATATTAAATAAATAAAAGATATGTTATTACTCTTGCCTACAATTATTAATGAAATCAACCAGGAGGCTTGAGTAGATGAATGATGGGTCTCCATGTGTCGCTAAGGTCAAGTTCATCATCTCGATTGAGATTGTTTGGATACTTGCTAATCTCGATAGCTTCTATACCTTTCTTTACATGTAGTGTTCCTTCCTCTCTAAAATTTTAGCCTTTTCCATACATATGCCCTAGGATGTCCTATGAGCGTGTTCTGCTAGAACTGAGATTTTAATGCAATCTTAGTGGATATCAGAAGAGTGCTCCTTTAACCATTGTTGAAATGGTCTACTTGTTATCCTAATATAAGGGCAGACACATGCAATCAATATGATGATGATTCAAAAAGTGTGGTTTGTAACATCGATATTTTCAAGCATTTTACACAATCAATCTAGAAGTTGTGGTTTCTTGACATTATGGATTGTGGAATCTTGAACACTTTAACCTACAATATTGTTAATATAGCTCGCCTTCTTGTCAATGCCATCCAACTTATCAATTACCATTCTATCTAGCAAATGCTTTTTTACTTTATTCCTTCAATCTTCGCCATCTTTAAAATATTATTGCACTTGATTCCTTCAATCTTCTCTATTTGTAAAACATTATTATATGTGACTCCTTCAATATTCTACCAAATGAATCTGGAGTACAATCATTCAAGGCATCCATACGTACAATCTTCACAGTTGTCTTCCACCAAAAGCATACAATTTAATGTGTGCATAGCACATATGAATGTCTCATGCATATCTGTGAACAATTCTCTCTACGTAAATGACAAGCATATACTATTTAATGTTCTAATCCGTAAGGAAGTATTCTGTTAACTTTTCAAACTAGGTTGACTGATTTAATCTTGAAAAATTATCGTTGTCTTTGAGCTCAAGGGCATGATTATAGGGCATATAAAGAAATTCAATACAATACCAATTTCACTCTAGCAAACTTATTAGATTATCCATTTTCAAAAATTGACAAGGAGAGATTCCATTGACCAATGAGTTTATATTAAAATATGCTTTTCCGTGATACAGATTTTAAATTTCTATGCACAATTCTTTAAACAATCTTCAATCACACCCCTTCACCCATATAGATAAGCATAAGAGGAAGAAACGAGTAGCCATGATAATGTGCCAATGGATAAAAACAAGTATCCTATATACTGTTCAGCCTTCACAGTCCTTAGTCAAGGAAAGAGTTTACTGTAAGCAGACTGGATAGCTTGACATAAATCTAATTCAAATAACAACCTATTACAGACATCACGTAGCTTATCAACAAATAGCTAGACATACACTAAAGAAGATATCATTAATGACAAGAAGCTTATCTAGTGAGGTACCACTGGCACCCAAAGCAGGGAAGACCTGTAAGACATGGACATGGACATGGACAATGGATCCAGAATAAACCCAAAACCAAGGAAAGATATCAGGTCAAGCCAAAGTTGACTATACAGTGATCTGCTTTTAAACACATTTCTTTTTAGTACAGGATTAAGATAACACAAGAAATATTTATGAACTGTGACCAAAGTGCCAACTGAGACTTTGCAGCCTAGAGACTCGAATAGTTTTGGCCAAAAACATAAAATCTTCAAACAACATAATGTTCAAACAAGAGAGTATACCCAAATAAAAAGAGAGAGAATAAAAACAGACCCAATTTGAGAACCCACCTAGAATATCCTAATCAGAATCGTTAAGCAACTGGATTCAATGAAAAATGAGACTGTGTGCCAAAGACTGCGTGCCAAAGACTTCATACTGCAAGACATATCCAGTTTTCAAGAAACAATGCGAGATGGGTTATAGGCGGATGACTTGCTCCACAATACTCATCGATTTGGCAGAATATAGATTTTAGACGACTCTTGCGTGCTCCCGCACACGACGCACCCACAAACACCCACTCCCTGCTGCCTCCTCCGAGAAACCTCCCTCCCTCTACCTCTCCTCCCAGCTCTCCTCCCAGCTCCCAGCTCGTGCACCCTGCCTCTCCTCCCGCCGCACAAACCTGCCTCTCCTCCTAGCTCACGCCTTTGTACCTATCCCCCAATACCTAATTCACCATACTGGAAAAACTAAACCCTTCCACTCGCATAGCATACCCGTATATTGACCCTTTTTTTGGTGATTTTTAATCCCCCAATATGTACGGATGTGGTAGGATACCACCTAGTTTAGTGAACCCCCATGAGAATTCACACCCGAATTCAGACACATCTGCAATGTTACATTATACCTACCATATGCACAAAACCACATAAGTAGACAACTGCTTAAGCAGTTTTACAAAACCATGGGTATCAAAACCATGGGCCAAAACCATCCCATAAACCTATGGGTCAAAATCCCGCCCATATGAGAAAAGTAAGTTTATCGGTATATCGAGCATGTTTTTTCGAGGCCAATTTTTTCTCGGGGTTGCACCTTCGAACCCCACTACTGGGGCTGCCCCCGAACCCTCGCTCGGGGCTCACCCTGGTGAGACAACTATGGAAAGTGTACAATACTCTTAGTGTACAGTCTTCAACACTTTCACACATGAAAACAAGCTCCACAACCTAACAAAATGCATACACACTAAGTTACCAAACTCTCTACACACCTATTCACAATATCATCCAAGCTCAAAATGACAAGACTTGGCCTTGAGGCCTTATTTGTTTCTCAGTCCCATTTTGTGCCTTATAGCCCTGTTCTACCATCATGGTTGAGTTGATTCCTCTTTCCGTGCGGATGGAAAACCCAAGCCACTTCTATAGGAGCCTATTACATGTGCTATACAACATGTATTTAGAGCATGCAAGATTATATACACAAAATACAACTTTTATTGACCGATACAGTCAAGAATTAGGCTTCATGAGGAGCTAAGAGTATGTACAGAGATGTGATGAAGTGCCACAACCTCAATTTGCATTCATGGAGGTGAGACTAGTCCTAGCACAAATTTTCCTAAGCCTAATCAGCCTTGACAAGCATCAAATCACTCTAAAACCTCCACTGTGACTACAAAACTGGTAATTTCAATCTTGTTTGATAGGATCGAGTGGAAATGGCTCTTACCCATCGAATTTAACTCTGCACATTTAAGGGAGGGTAAATGACATGGAGAACACCAGGATTTCAAAATTTTAGGAATTTCGACCGTGTCAATGTTGACATCAATCGAGCCCTAGTTCCGGGCAGAGAAGGCAAAATTTGATTACACAAGTTTTATTTGAGCATCTCAAGACCAAATCAAAATTGTAGTGAGCTCCTATTTATCCCTTCGAGATATTTGAGCTTTCACAATCGAGGTAGCACACTCCGGAGGTGACTGTAATTTTCATGCTCGCGGCCTACATTGTAATTCTTCAATATGCATAGGGAACAATTAACAAAAATTCCAAAACAAGTATCAAAAATCACTATAAATTTCTATGATTTCCTTATCCATCTCCAATAGTCTCTATTAAATTCATTTCATCGAATATTTTTCATGTCTCAGTCAAGAATCCAAACTGTTACATGCAAAGCATACGTTTCTAGTTTCAATCAACTATACCCATAGATAACTCAACCACTTCTAGACTTAGAAATCAATTCAAACCTCCCTTATTTCATGGAACTGACTTGGATCCACGTTGAGAGTGGATGTCCTAGTTGATCTTAGCCCATTTTTGGCCTTTACACACATTAGGCCTTATTTTAGGCATAACAACACATACACACAAATTTGAAAATTCAAACACACAATTTGGAGGGAAATGACAATTCAACCCTTAGACTATCCTAAACTCAACACAAACATGACACAACCATGATGAAACCATGATAGCTTCATGATTCTCCAGTTGGTAAGTTTGTGATTTGCAGGATTTTGACGCTAGTCAATATAAATGAAGTTAGGGCATATATTTTACATTTGTGTATGCAGCAGTGAAGTGGTAAGGCTATTCACTTGCATTTGGTAGGTTGGAAGGTTGAGTTTTTTTGAAAATCGACTGCAAAGAACCTTCCTATAACTTACAGATCATTCGTTAATATGCCTTGTTATTTATAAGGCCAGGTTTCATCCTTTTGCCACATGGAACACGTTTGGGATGTTTGTAATGATTTTATAAAGAATATGCACCGGCATTACTATTTGGATATGAAAGCTTAGAGTTTATTATAATTTAAATTGGTATGGTTTTTGGTTGACATTCGTTGATTTTATCAATCGGAAAAAATAGACACACTAACAAAAAGACTGGTAGAGGCTACCCAATACATTGTGTAGCAATGATGATTGCTAGGAAACACATTAATATACTGAAAGTAAACCAAAATTGATGCAATTCAAATGCATTATTAAGGTTACTAAACGTGAGTGGTTTCTCTAGGATTGTAGGAGTAGATTTGATATAGTAGGATTGAAAAAATGATGGTTCTTTGCACTAATCTTCTTCATTTATATGGTCATTTTCTCTACAATAATTGCATTATATTGTGAAATATGTTTAAGATTAATATATCTCCACTTTCACATTGTTGCCTTTGCATTGTATTTACACGCTTTGTACAGTAACAATGATATTAATATTTCTTGGCGTGCTTTTATGACTATAACATATAGTTGTTCTACGTATATTTGTAATCAACTATTCCAACAGGATTTGATTCCCTGCTCACGCCATTAAATATGCATGACAATTTCTATTGAGCGATAACCATATTGCGGAAATTGAGAAAGGATTATTTCTTAGTTTCGAGGACAACATGGGAATGAATGGTTGTTTCGATACTCGTATTGGAGTAGCATAAATAAAAATTATATTCAAAATTTTAAAAATGTAAAATCGGTTGTCAATTTTAAAATCCGAAGAACCATTTTAACGTAGGTATTACCCACCTTTCCAATTATGAATTCAATCACACAAGCTTTAAAATGTTTTTTCAAAAGAATCATAAATTTATGTGTGTTAGATGTTGGTTGGGCGAAGTTGAATTGTTACCAATGTTTGACATTTACACATGTTGATGGCTCCACCACACTAATTTGAGGTCGCACCACCCAACCAAATTCATGGTGGAGGAAGAGTAGTATATATATATATATATGGAGAAATATCCATTTCTTTGTATGTTCACTATAATTATGGTAGATGTGTTTTTATTATGAAGAATCCCCAGATGGAAAGTGTCATTTTCTAGATAGGGCATTCTCGGTAGTATTTTTTGGCTTAGCCAAAAAACCCTTCATGGCACAAAGTAGTAATAGAAAGGTGTAATAAACAAAAATATTTTGTATGTAGAAAATATTTTTTATGATAATTTACCTACAACGTCTTCACCCTTGTAATAATTTCTATCTCTATAACTACATGGAAAGTAATGTTAAAACCCTCTATGAATGTATTTGTTTTGAAAAGGAGGATATGGCCTTAGGCAGTAGCATACGGTGTACAAGGGAAGCCAAAGGTTTTGGTTGTTAAAAACTTGGAAGAAAGTCAGGTTGGATTGGTTTCAAAGCATAGCCAATGTGGACTCATGGGAAAACATGGACACTTAACCTTTGAATCCATGAGAACCTTCAAGATGGAATGTGAATGACTAGTCATTTTTGTTTAATGTAAATGCCTTGCCTTTTTCCCCTATTACCACCTTCCCACCTATGCAAAATCCTTATTTTAATGTGACACCTTCACATGATTTCACCTTTTATCCAATGAATCTGATGAATCACTTAAAATTCATAAATCCAACAAACAATATGAATCCTTCCATAGAAATGAGTCCACAATGATATGTTTGTATCCCCACCGCTACTCTGGCTTATGTTTCATTTGGGTCATCTACAACCAATTGCGAATCAAATTTCCATTGGACATTTTTTTGAAGCATTATGGAGAAGGGATTTTGTTATATGTTGTAGTTGCAGGTGCCTTGCGAACTACACATGGAGGACTATATCTAAGAGGAAAAATCTTGAAGTGTTCCTTCACATGGGGTTCCCACACCTGCTATGTTTCGTAATCTTTCAAGAATTACTAATTCTCTTGTTCTCACTTTTAATGTGCAAAAGAGTTTCTAAAAATGTGTAAATGCATTACTAGAATTCACAATGGTGTTACTTTTTCCCAAACTGTGCCAATTTGTAATTGCATTAGCTTCGTATTATTCATGTATGTTCCTTGGTGATCAATTTGCATGTTTTCCCAAGGTTTATCCGATCTATGGTATTGTATATGGTAATTTTTTTTACAATGGCTCTATTTTTTCTTTGTACAACTGTGTTTTTAAAACTATTGACCATACATGCTACCATCGTGTGCACGTGAACTATTAGACAAAATGCCAAAATATGCACAAAAAAGGGTGACATTTTTTATTGCTTATTCTCTAAGGCGAGGGAAATTTTGTGGTCATGACTCCAACCCATGTTTAACGTTGTCGACCGTTTACATGTGTTTGTGTTTTTAACTATAAATAATTAATATTTTGGTAACTTTCTTTGTAAGCTTCTTATTAGTGAGTGAAAAATGGGGTTAGGAATATTTAGACATGGTCATCCTCAAGAGCCATTGGGACTATTTCACCAAATGCAACAAACAAAAATTCAATCTGCTAGCTCACCTTTGCCAACATACTCACAGGGCATGGCAAAATAAGAGCTTTATAGTAGGGTATGGACATTCATCACGAAAAAATATGGACAACATCAAGGCATAATAGGAAGTATTTTTTTTCGGATGTTATAGTTGTACTACATTGTTTGCTCCTCCTTATCACACAAACTAAAAACAATTTAAGATAGCATACATTTCATGAAAAATTACAAATCCAACAAACTTTACATTGTCATTCTCTCCGGTGTAGTTTGCAACTCATGTGCAATTATTAGTTTTAAGATCTCATAACATTCCATTTCATAGTTTGCGCTTCAAGTGAAGATGAATACTGTGACTTTATATCTAAGATAACCCAATGTCACAGCCCATTTGAATGTGGCAATCTATGGGTGGAATCCCATGAATTATGTTTTGTTTTTGTTTTTCTTGGGATGAATATTGTCAATGGCTAGTTGTTGGTCTTTCTCGGCCAAGATATTTCATGGTTTAAATTTAATATTGGCACATTTTGTAAGGAGGAGTTCACACAGGCTGAAAATTTGTTGCATTTCACTTTGCAGATGCCTCATTTCAGTTTGCGAGAAGAAGATGGGTATTTGAAAGCCCCGTCTTCGGTGTTATAAATAATTGTGTCTGCCCTTATAAAGTTCACTGGGCTTTAGTGAGTAATAATGGGTTATAAAGTGATGGTGGTGGTGGTGGTACTATTTTTATGCTCTCTTAGTAATAAAATGTCCAATGCAAATGAAGAAATGTCTATGAAAGCCTTGTGAGCCAATGTAAAGTACCTCCAGCCTCAACACCACCTTTGTGACACTGTCCACCGAAGCATCACAAGGCTCAAAACAATCCAAACCTCCATAGCTTATGTAATCAAATATTCTTCATCACCTTCCCTGGCCTCCCTGTTCAAAGGTGGGATCGAGGCCCCCATCCACGTTGGAAAAGGAGAATTCATGGGGACAATTAGAATTGGAAATACGCCAAAAAAGTGGCGAGGCATTGTGGACACGTGCAACAATCTCATTTGGAATCGATGCCAACCTTGCACCAACCGCTTCTCTTAGCCCAACCCCGTATTCAAATCATCCAAAATTAATTATAAAATATCAAAATTACAATCTAAATCAATACAAGATATAAAATTGAAAACAAAAATGAATGAGAGTACTTAGCTTTTTACAAAGGATTCGGGAAGTTCTAAGGCTATGCAATGCTAGAATAGGAGATCTAAACCTAGAAGTGCTTTGAATATGAGACTCAGTAACTACAAACCCCAATGGATCGGGACTTTAAAATTCTTCCATAACAACACCACACAATCTAGCCCCTCTTATATGGTCTTGAACCTACTTTACTTTTTGTATGCAACTTTATGTGGTGGTTGTTTTCTTGGATTTGTGTGTTATTTTTAAACCCTAGTTGTCGATTATGCAATAAAGATATTTGATAATCTGAACATAATCTCAAACCCTAGCCATGAATGAAGATTCCTATAAAACAAAAATTATTTATGTTGTGATGACCGTAAATGCACTAGTTACATTAACACTACTCTAAAGAGACCTCAAACCACATTTCATTCTCCACCTAGCATGTGATATCTAGATAGATAAAAATATTTAACAACTTCTTTTATAATACTTGTTTTGGCTTTGAATCTTTATAAAATACTCTAAGGATGGATGTTTGAGTACTTTCCAAAGTGAGAAAGAATGATGTCTTGACCTGGTAAGAAGATTCATACCTGATGTGGGTGCTTCCCTAATGATTGTAGATGTGCTATTGTGAGATTTAGGGAGATGTGAATGCCTTTTGCAAGTGTAGGAAGTGAGTGTATTAGTGCATTGCCATAGGATTTTTAGGTTAGCGAATGAGGTAATGTTTAATTATTTATATAGGGCTCTGTGAAAGCATAACAAAAGATTATACACATTGAATACACAATAATAATACTTCATTATATTCATTCGAGAGTGTTTACACATATATAGGATTAGGACATCCTATTCTTAAGCTCAAGCTTCCTATAAAATCTCAACTACATAACCACCCTAGAATCTCTCACACCTATTCTACGGGTGTTCACACAACCACCAAACCTATTTACATATTAAATATCTATGAGTTGTTAATCAACCAACTCTATTACATAATACCACACTGTAATTTAACAAACCATGTGGAGCACTAAATAATGTTTTCCTAACATTCCCCCTTAGTATGAAGATGGGGAAAATATGCTTTGTTGTACTGCACCTACTCATGATCTTGTGATTTTCACAGGATGATCAAAAACCTCAAGGATGGTTTTGCAAACGGTTGACCAAAAACCGAGAATGGTGGTTTTGCAATTGGTTTACCACAAATCACAAGGTGATGGTTTTGCAAACAGATTACCAACAACCAAGAATGGTGGTTTTGTAATTGGTTTACCACAAACCACAAATGAAGGTTTTCAAGTGGTTTACCTACAACCACATCATGATGTGCCAAGTACTATTATCAACTCTCATCACATCTCACTACAAGGAATAACATAGGAAAAAATGCTTTGGATTCTCGATGCCCATACACACAAACTAAAAACTGAAATAGAACATTGGATCATGTTCCCCCTCAATGTGAAATTTCCACTTATTCCGCAAAACCAAGAAATCAAGAATACCGCATATTGAAATATAAAGCACACCACACGCAACCGAAAGCACAATGAAAATCGTCACCAAACCTTGATGCGTCCCTGTCATTGGTGATTGAGGAGAGGGCGTTGCTTATCCTCCATCCTCTTGTCTCTCCATCCTCATGTTCCTCCATCCTCCAGTGTCATGTTGCTAGCTTAGCGAATTTAGATTTTGAGGATCAATGGTTGCTTTAGGATGTCGTAACATCGAAAATGCATCTGTAAGGCGATTTTAAAATTTTTTTACAAGGACCCCTACGGCGGTTGAGTAAGGATTATTTCTATTGAGCGATAAGCATATCATGCGGCGATTGAGAAAGGATTATTTCTTAGTTTTTAGGACAACATGGGGAATGAATGGTTGTTTTGGTACTCGTATTGGAGTAGCTTAAATAAAAAATTATATTCAAAATTTTAAAAATGTAAAATCGGTTGTCAATTTTAAAATCTGAAGAAACATTTTAACATAGGTATTACCCACCTTCCAATTATGAATTCAACCACACAAGCTTTAAAATGTTTTTTCAAAAGAATCATAAATTTATGTGTGTGAGATGTTGATTGGGCGAAGTTGAATTGTTACCAATGTTTGACATTTACACATGTTGATGGCTCCACCACACTAATTTGAGGTCACACCACCCAACCAAATTCATGGTGGGAAGAGTAGTATTTGTTCAAGCTAAGAATTCCATTTCATATGTGATATTAAAATTCATTTCTACACCAATTTGGGTTGGAAGAGGTTAATGTGGAATTAAATGCAACTATATATGGAGAAATATCCATTTCTTTGTATGTTCACTATAATTATGGTAGATATGTTTTTATTATGAAGAATCCTCGATGGAAAGTGTCATTTTCTAGATAGGGCATTCTCGGTAGTATTTTTTGGCTTAGCCAAAAACCTTTCTGGCACAAAGTAGTAATATAAAGGTGTAATAAACAAAAATATTTTGTATGTAGAAAATACTTTTTTACGATAATTTACCTACAACGTCTTCACACCTACAATAATTTTTATCACTATAACTACAGGGAAAGCAATGCTAAAACCCTTTATGAATGTATTTTTTTGAAAAGAAGGATATGGCCTTAGGTAGTAGCATACAATGTATACGGAAGCCAAAGGTTTTGGTCGTTAAAAACTTGGAAGAAAGTTAGGTTGGATTAGTTTCAAAGCACAGCCAATGTGGAATCATGGGAAAACATGGACACTTAACATTTGAATCCATGAGAACCTTCAAGATGGAATGTGAATGACCAGTCATTTTTGTTTAATGTAAATGCCTTGCCTTTGTCCCCTATTACCACCTTCCCACCTATGCAAAATCCTTATTTTAATGTGACACCTTCACATGCTTTCACCTTTTATCCAGTGAATCTGATGAATCACCTACAATTCATAAATCCAACAAACAATATGAATCCTTCCATATAAATGAGTCCACAATGATATGTTTGTATCCCCATTGCTACTTTGGATTATGTTTCATCTGGGTCATCTACAACCAATTGCAAATCAAATTTCCATTGGACATTTTTTTTTGAAGCATTATGGAGAAGGGACTTTTGTTATATGTTGTAGTTGCAGTGTCTTGGGAACTACACATGGATGACTATATCTAAGAGGAAAAATCCTAAAGTGTTCCTTCACATGGGGTTCCCACACCTGCTATGTTTCGTAATCTTTCAAGAATTACTAATTCTCTTGTTCTCACTTTTAATGTGCAAAAGAGTTTCTAAAAATGTGTAAATGCATTACTAGAATTCACATGATGGTGTTAATTTTTCCCAAACTATGCCAATTTATAATTGCATTAGCTTCGTATTATTCATGTACATTCCTCGGTGATCAATCTGTATGTTTTCCAAAGCTTTATCCAAACTATGGTATTGCATATGGTAATTGTTTTTACAATGGCTCTATTTTTTCTTTGTAAAATGTGTTTTTAAAAGCTGTTGACCATTCATACTACCATCACGTGCACGAGAACTATTAGTAAAAATTCCAACATATGCACAAAAAATGTGAAATTTTTATTGCTTATTCTCTAAGGCAAGGGAAATTTTGTGCTCATGACTCCAACCCATGTTTGCTATGCCCTTAATCATATATCTTATATTGGATGTATATAGCCAACTTGTGGCTATCATAACTTCTTATCATTATGTATCTCTTTCATATATGTTATATTATCGTAAGTGGGTCAACTTTGGTGTTGGCCATAACATAGGAATAATATATATAGGGGTTAGTAGGTAGTAGTTGAACATCATATTCAACATTTGAGTCTTATTGTTTGGTTTGGAGGTTGCCCCCTCGAAGTGGCTAAGATATTCTACTTGCACATTGAGATCATTTATCTGAAATATTGTGTTCATTGGTGTTATATTTCTGCTAATAATTAAATTTATACAAGTAATTCCATTACAAGTGGTATCAGAGCTTGATCTCGGCCAACACTGCATCAAACCCTAATTGTGAAGGTTCATCCATATCTCAAAATCCGTAGTGAATTTTTCTGCAATTTTTTTTTGTGGTGTGGTGAAATTAGTCAAGTAAGCTCCCCTCCAAATTTTAAGAATTTTTGACTTGGTTTGAAAAATTTATAGCGGTTTTATGTTTTTTCATAATTTAGCTACCTAGGGTGCAATTTGTGGAATTTTTCAAATTTATTTACATTTCCAAAAATATAATTAAAAATTAGTTTGAGTTCATTCTTTGAGTTTATAAAATTTTCCAAATTCCTATTGAAATCCCAAACCCTAAATTTTGACCTTGATCCTTAAATCCTACCATTTTGGGGCATCATGGTTGGGCCTTCGACAAGAGGCAAAAAGAATCCCATCACTCTAGGTAAAACCCTTGATAAGGATGAGATAATAGTTGAAGAGTTAGAGTCGAATGGATATCTACGAGTCCTCGGGGTTAGGGTATACTTCATGGAACATAAGGTCAACTATCTTGAGTTAGAGTTGCGAAACCTCGAGGGTAGAGTGGCCAAAAAGAAGATGTAGAAAATATTGGACAATGATTGGAGGATTTCATTAACCAATTTAGTTATAATATCATGGGTCATCATATCCTTCCTAATCAGCCACAACTCAATCATACTCATATTAATGAGGGTGGATCTTCAGGTCAAAGTACTAGACAAACTAGCCGGGGTGGATCTAAAAACATGACTTATCCAAATAAATATACTATGCAAGCTTGTAACATGATTCCAAAAGTGGAAATGCGTAAGTTTAATGGAAATGATCCACTCAATTGGATTAACCAGAATGGATAATTTCTTTCATCTTTATCAGATTCCATCGGGACAAAAGGTTACCATGGCATTGTTGTATCTTGAACCTAACCAATTCATTTGGTATCGATGGTTATGTGCTCAAAGGAAAAAGAGTGGCCTCAATGTTACATGTATAGTCTTCACTGAAGAGTTGCAATTGCACTACAGTTGTAGTGTGTCAGAGAATTATTTCAATCAATTAGCAAAGCTAAGACAAACAAGAATAGTCAAAGATTACATCCATCAATTCCAAAACCTTTCCTTACGGGTGGAAAATATTCTTGAAGAGAATCGAAATGAATTATTTCTTGGGGCTCTTAAATAAAAATTGAGACTGAGGTGCGTATGTTTAATCCTCATAAGGTTTCAGACTCTATGATCATGGCACATAGAGTAGAGGAAAAATTTCTTTCCAAGTGGGAAACAAACTGCAATAATATCATAGATCGTAGCACCTTTCCACCATCATTCCCTTGACCACCTAGACCGACACCTCAAAAAATTTAAGAAAAGAGAGCCAAAGGGTTATGTTTTAATTGTGACAAAAATTTGGACTAGGACATAAGTGTGCTGAAAAGAATTTATTCTACATTGAGGGGCCTACTGAAGAAGAAGAAAATGAAGAAGACAAAGAGGTAGAGCCATAGGAGGAGTTAGGAGATGCCCAACCAACAATATGACTCCATGCAATTTCTGATATTAGCACTCCCCAAACTCTCAAAGTAGTTGGATTCTTAAAAAAGAGGGTAATAGTATAGATTGATTCGGGAAGTACTCACAACTTCATTAATCAAAAGTTGGCGTTACGCTTGAACTGATTTGTTTATCCAGCTCCAGAATGTCAAGTCATGATCGCTAATGGGAAAATAGTTAGTTGTTCAAGAAAATGCCATAACATTAATCTTAACATGGGAGATTACTTGTTAACTAGCAATATGTATGCCATTATCATGGGAGGAGCAGACATTGTGTTAGCAAGCTTCAGCTGGCTTACCACCTTGGGAACCATTGAAATTAATTACCAAGAGTTGTTCATGCAATTTTAGTCGAAGGAGTACTAAGAGAAAAGTCCCCACGATGGTAAGTTCTCATTAGATGTAAAAATTGCTTAAAAAAGGTACAGAGGGGTTTGTGGCACAACTATTTTCATTGGAAGAACACCATTCCAATACATTTATACCCGCAGATATGCAAGTAGTTATAGATGAGAACTCAGTGGTGTTTGGAGAAATGCCCAAGGGTTTGCCTCCAAAAAGAGACCATGACCATGTTAATACCAGGAGTCAACCACCCAACATCAGACCTTATAGGTACCCCTATATGTAAAAGAGTGAGATTGAGAAGATAATTCAAGAGATGTTAGAATCATGACTTATTCTTCATAGTCGAGTGCTTACTCTTCTCTTGTAGTGATGGTACGGAAAAATATGACAATTGGCACATGTGTCCAGATTACAGGGAACTCAATAAGTACATAGTTAAAGATAAGTTTCCTATTCCTGTAATTGATGATTTGATAGATGAGCTATGTGGTGTTGTTTACTTTACGAAACTTGATCTTCGTTCGGATATCATCATATTAGAATCGAGATGAAGATATTCATAAAATATCCTTCAAGACACATGAAGGACACTATGAGTTCTTGGTGATGCCTTTTGGACTAACAAATGCACCCTCTACATTTCAAAGCTTGATGAATTCCATCTTTAAGCCATTTCTTTGAGAGTTTGTTTTAGTGTTCTTTGATGATATATTAATCTATAGTAAAACATGGGAGGAACACCTACATCATGTAACTAAGGTGTTGGAAACTCTTGAACAACATAAAATTTATGCAAAGCCTTCAAAGTGTTATTTTGGTGTCAAGGAGGTTGAATATTTGGGTCATATTGTCTCTTATGAAGGTGTTAAAGTGAATCCTAACAAGATAAAAGACACGCTTGAATGGAAGTTTCCCAAAACCCTAAAAACCTCGAGGATTTTGGGGCTTACAGGTTATTATCATAGATTTGTAAGGAATTATGGCAACATCGCAACACCACTCACAAATTTATTGAAGGAATCTTTCCATTAGAACGAGAAAGCTACTACGGCATTTGAGAAGTTGAAGGAGGCCATGTGTACCACTTCAGTTTTAGCCACCCATGATTTTTCCAAAACATTCATTGTTGAATGTGATGCTTCAGGGTATGGTATGGGGGTAGTAATCATGCAAGAAGGTCGACCCATTTCCTTCGAGAGCTGCCAATTCAAAGGTAAGAATATATCTAAACCAGTTTATGAGAAATAAATGTTAGCAATACTTCATGCAATGAAGAAATGGAGACCATATCTAATGGGAAGACAAATTTCAAAGTAAAGACATATCATGGTAGTTTGAAATACTTCTTAGAGAAATGTTTATCATCGGAAGAAAAACAAAAATGGGTATAAAAATGTTGGGCTATGATTTTGAGATAATTTTCAAGAAAGGGAAAGAGAATGTAGGTGCTGATGCTTTATCTCGGAAGGATGAATCGACGAGGCATTGTTGTGTGCCATATCTATAGTTCAGAGGATTGGATAGAGGATGCAAGGTCCGAATGGAAAAATGACCCAGTGTGCACAAAATCTCATTCGAATCTCCAACAAGATCCAATCATGTCGAAAAAATTTTTATGGAAAGGAGAGGATTTATGGTATAAAGATAGATTATATATATGTAAGAATTCAATCCTTAAAAATATGAGCTTTATGATTCTCTAGTAGGGGGAATCTTGGATTCTTGAAGACTTATCATCGAATCAAGCATGATTTTTTTTTGGAAGGGCTAAAAGGGGATGTCCAAAAGTTTGTGGTAGAATGCATGGTTTGTCAGCAAAATAAGGGCGAAACAATTAAGTCCCTAGGTCTTTTACAACCTCTATCTATTCCTAGCCAGAGGTGGGAAGAGGTGTCCACAGTAATTCATCACAGGATTTCCAAAATCAGAAGGTAAGAATGTAATCATGGTGGTGGTGGACAAACTCACCAAATATGCCCATTTTTGTGCTTTATCACATCCATTTGTTGCAAGTACAGTAGTAACAACATTTAGGGATACAATTCAGAAGCTACACGGGACACCAAACATTATAGTAAGTGACCGAGACCCTATCTTTACTAGTAATTTTTGGAGTGACTTGTTCTCATGCTTGGGAACACAACTAGCTCGTAGTTCCTCTTATCATCCCCACCCGATGGGAAAATAGAGGTGGTAAACAAGTGTTTGGAGGGATATCTTTGTTGTTTTACGTCAAATAAGCAAGCGAAAGGGATCCAATGGTTATCGCCGGAGAATGGTGGTATAACACCTCCTTTCATACTTCCTCTAAAATGTCTCCTTTCTTGGCATTATATGGGTACCATCCACCATCTATCACTTCATCTTTGAGATTCCAACCAAGGTTTTGAATACTTAAAGAACATATTCAACACCAAAAAGAGGTTATTTCTAGTCTTAGGGAGAATTTGACCATGAAAAAAAAGCGCATGAAGCAAAGAAGACCAACATCATAGTGAAAGACATTTTGAAGTTGGAGATTGGGTTTTTGTGTGTTTACAACCATATAAGAAAATGTCCTTGAAACAACATAAAAAGATAACAAGCTTTCACCTAAGTATTATGGCCCTTATCAAGTGTTACAAAAGATTGGCAATGTAGCATACAAACTGGAACTTCCTCTTATTACTTCGAATTCATCCAGTCTTCCATGTATCTTACCTAAAGAAGGTAATTGGACCAGACAATATCAACCCGTAAAGTGTTCCTAAGCTTGATGAAGAGGGCGTAATCATCCCGGAACCAAAATACATCCTTTAAACACGCACGAAGTGATTGAGGACAAGGGTCATCACTGAGTATTTGATCAAGTGGAAAAATCTAGACAATGAAGATGTAACTTGGGAGGATGCAAAATTCCTGCAAAGAACATCCATATCTTCTCAACATTGGGGACAATGTTCTAATCTAACCATTCGAATTTAGGGATTGCACAGAGAGAGAGGGTGAAAGAGCCTACACTAAGTGGTGATACACCAGAAAAGGAAGTGCGAGATACTCTATTGAGGGAGAATGAAATAGGGAAAAGGGGATTGAGGGAGGTTAGACAAAAGTGACATAGACCCAAATCCAGATCCGCCATAGAAACTCCATGAAGCACAACATCCTGCACCTGCAAATGTGAAATACATACACAAGGAGAAAACATGAGATAGAGAGGCACAGAGAAACAATAGAACAATGCCAAGGGTGAAAGACACCATGAAACAAGATTTTATTGCTCTGTAAGGTGCACAAACTATTACATGTGGTGCTCAGAGGCACAAATATGCTCTCCAGGCATAGGAGAAGGCCTACAACTCAAATGGAGTCGGGAAATGACTTTGATAGAGTTTCCCTACACCCAGAATGTCTCCTCTCAAAATGAGAAGTGTTACAATATATAGAAAGGATAAGAGAGAGAGAGAGGAAAAATCAAATCCTCCTTCTTCAACCACCTTGAGATACGCATTGAATCCTGCTTTGAAAGCTCAACCACTATCAATCAATGCCTCTCTCAAATCCACCTCAAATCTATCATGTCTGGTTCCCCAATGGATCAAATCGAATCGATCTGGTAGTTGAGAAATCGGAAATTTGCTTTAATGGCTAGGAGATGTTTTCCTATTTTTCACCCACCAAATCCTATTAATAATGATATTTTATGTTTCCATGGCATAGAGGGTGTCGATACATTTCCAAAAAGTCCTCTCCCCAAATCTGAGTCTCTAGTCAAAAGATATGGCCATTTGAAAATTTTGGGTCATGGGTGTGCAATATTTGAAAGAGTCTATCCATACAGGGTCCACGTGGCAGCCCTACACTCTCATTTGAGTTTTCCCCTACCTTCACTCTTGAAATTGTGCCCATGAGACACATGGTGGCTTCCGCATGAGCTCTTTGAGTTCCCTTTCTATTTTTCTTGGGTCCCTTATGTTTGGCGGAGACACTGTGCCCGACCTGAGACACGTGGCGGCTTCACATGTCTAAAAACTACCTCCAGACTCTACCTTTGAGATAGTGCCACACTTGACACTTGGCTCCCTCCACTAGCCTACCTCTACTTTGACTATTCAGCCCCCACTCTGTCCCCTTTTTGGGACCTGGGACACGTGGAAGGCCCGCGCTCATTTGAAAACCCTCAAGATTTTACCCTTGAGGGAGCATCGTTAAGACACATGTGGCACCTTCCACCTACATTCTATACTTAGTCATTTTGGGCCCTCTCCTTTTTGACCTCTATTGACCATTGGCTACGTGGAGGGCTAGCGCAAGTTTGAGTCTCTACCTAGGTCCCGCTTTTGAATGTGCGTTGTTTGGACACTTGGCACCTTCCGTTGAGTCGAAGAATTTTCAATGGCCGGTGCAAATTTTGGGGCCCTAGACATGTGGAGGCTTGGCACTTGTTTGGGTTTTCCTTTTGGATTTAACCTTTGGAGGTGCCACTTGGACACTTGGCATCTTCCGCTGTCTCCTCTCATATACTTATCCAATTTTGGGCTCATTCTGAGTCATTTGCAGAGCCCAAAGACTTCGAGCCTTCACCATTTCTTTTCCTTTGAGCCTCTAGCTCTTTGACACTATTTCTTCTCCTAACCTATTTGCTATTCCATTTTAGAGCCCACATGTAACTTTTGTCTATTAGATTTGAAGCATGGGCTCATATGATAGAACCATTTCTTTAATTCCTTCTGTGCAGGGTCAATTTGACTCTTTTGGGCCTCTGGTTTCTTTTGTGTCATTCAACCTCATTTTTCCCTATGTGCTCCTTGAGTCAAGCTTTCTGTCCCTTTATTTGTCATTCTAGAATGTGAGCTCATGGGTTTGAATCATTCCCTTCATATTTCCTTTATGTGTGGGGCTTGTTTTGACCAAATTTTCTAGGGAAAATTTGGGATAACAATTTGGCGACTCACGGGGACATCTTCCTGCTAGATGAAGAGACCAGTAGCCTTGAAGCATCCATTGGGCATGGAGTCATGAATGATAGCCTGTACTGACCCTTTATTAAAATGGACTCCTCGACTTGCTTGCACTTTCTATGTTCTTCCTGACCCTGAGCCTGCCCGCATGTCTGCACTCTCAATTTTCATAAGAAAATATTGGAAATGGAGTTTCTGAGAGTAGAAAATTGTATTGACCTGGGGCTTTCATTTGTCCTTGAGATGGACTATAGGCATGCTTGAACTACATGGTGATACAACCTCGGAGCAACAAAACACAACAACACACACTATGTACAAAGATCAAATCATACATGCCTCAAATGAGACATGCAGAGTGTGCAAGAGCACTTCTTCTACTGAAAGAAAATCTACTCCTACTCCTAAACTAACCAGAGAGAAAGAAGCTAAACAAATCCTGCTATAGGTAGGGAGAAGTAGCTTCCCTTTCTCAAAAGGGGCAGCCATGCAAATGATTTGACATTGAATATGGCTTCTTGTATGAGTGAAAAACTGACAATAAGCCGGTCCTCCACCCAAATCATCAAGGTGTCAGCTGGAAACAAGACAAATGCCTCTTTTAGTTGCTCTTCATTTGGATTGAAGAGGCATTGATAGCTGATCCTTGGTACTTTGGAGCTCATCCTCATGCTTAGAAGTAAGCATGACCGATTGTGGCTTCTCCCTTGGCTCTAATGAAGCCAAATATCTGATTGGCATGATCTGATCCTTTGAATGTGCCCCTTGTTCTGAATTTCAACTCCAAGAATGGAGTTTTCTTGTGGACCCTCTTGGATGGATGGTGAGAGAGAAATGATATTCTCTTACTTTTTCCTTCCTCCTCCTTTGAAGAACATGGAAGATCATGGTCTTCCAACCTTGGTTTCAGAGAGCCATTATGAAGTGCAGGTTGTTGCACTTGGATGTTCTCCTTCATGGCAACAGGCTCATATGCTTGGAAGGTGGGTGATGGAGGAGTAAATGATGTGATCTCCATGGGATCTTCTCCATCAAAGCAATCCTCCAAGTTAGATAGACAGTCTGTCTCCTTGTTGTCTTGTTGCATGTGCTCTACCTCCTCCATGGTGTCCTCCTAATCTATAACTTGCTCACCATGGTTCCCTTCATCTTCAAACATGAAGTTTGAAAGATCAAACTCCTCCTCAACATTAGAGATTGAAGGAGATGAAGTGGGAGGAAGAACTGAAGGTTCCTCTGTGGCCTGCTCCTCACTTGGAGCCTCTGAAACTATGGTCCTCCTCCATCATGGGTTCATCAATCAAATCAGGCCCTTGAAATGAAAGAAAAAAATATTCAATGATGCTTTCTTCATTGAATGGCCTCAACACTTGATTTGATCTCTCCCAGCTGCTCCTCTTCAATGGGGCTTGGAGCTGATTGTTCCTCCTCTTTAACTAGTTGTGTAGCTTGGATTAGATCAACATTCTCCTCAGATAGAGTGCCATTAGGTACACTACATTTGGAGCAAAATAGACTATTGATCTTCTTCCTCTTGTTCTTGCTCTTCTTCTGCTGCAAACTCAACCTCAACCACCACTGGCTCTTCAACCTTGACCTCCTCTATTGGCTTGACCATCAAGGGGATCTTTGTAAACCCAAATTTGGTAGCCAAATCTTTAGATTGTCTATCATTTATTTTCTGTTGGGATCCTCTTCTTGTTGTTCTCCTTGACTAGGATTCTTGAGTCTCTTCCCAACATGGACTTGGGAAAACAAGAGGAGTGGTAGGTTGGGGTTCAACCAGCTTTGCAATTGTTTGTGGTGGAGAGGGAGGTGGAACTTCTTGTTTTTTTGGAGGGAATGACTATTTGGGAAGGGAAAGGGTAGAAGAATTGAAATGAGATGGAAGACTAGGAGATGGAGAAAAGAAATTAACACTTGGGGCAGCAAGTGAGGGGCTTGACTCATGACACTGCTGAAATGATAAAGCTTGAGAAAGAGAAAATGAAGGATAGGAGCTGGTGATTGACTTACCCATTGACAAGGTTGTCTCACTTTTCTCATAAGCCTCGATGTCCTCAATCCACTTGTGTAAGATGAGGCAACATTTCGACCATGAAGTCAAGCTTCTCCTGAGGGCTATAATGTCTTGGAAAAGGGCCTTCCCATGGACAAGATGCCCTGCAACCAATCTTGAATGCCTTCATTTGTGCTATGGCCCTTGACTAAACCATGCTAGCCTCCATTTTTTGAATCTTCTCCAACAAACCAACATTCTCCACATAGTTGTCACCATTGTATGTGTTCCCTTGTTCTTGATAAGCTCCATGGCCAAACTGATTTTGACCCTACTCATATGGGTAAGCATAATGGTTCTGGATCTGATCATAATGTTGATCTGGAGGAGTTAGGAAATACATTGGAGGTGAATGCACTTGTTGTAGGTGTGAATTCCATGAAGGGAATGAAGTCATGATTGCACAACTTCATGAAATGGAAGAAAAAATGAAAGAGATGGAAGAAGAAAATGGATGAAAATGAGTGGAAATGGATGGAAAAGGTCTGCAACTCAGAGGATGGGTTATTGACTAGATGGAGTCACTAGATGTGCTTGCATGTGCCTCAAAAGGCTAACCTTAACAAGAACACACCAACCTACTAAGATGAAGTGGTAAGGTGCTTTAGACCTGTCCCACCGGGCATGCCAAAACTGTTAGTGTGGTCACACGGTGGCTTATGATTTGTTGTTTGTAATGAGACACCTTGGAAAGATGGAAGATCTAACCTCAGTGTCCCACCGGGCATGCCAAAATATTAGTACAAAATCACAACACCCCCGAATGGCCTAGTGTGAAGTGGGGCATTCGGTGTGATTGCACAACATGGGACCATCTCTCAAGCTATGGGACTTGCAAAAACTTGAGATGGACCTCCGGAGAAAGCCGGTTCTTGCTTCCTAATCTACCTACCACAAGCTACTCTAGTGTAGGAGAACCTAACTATCCTAATCTAACCATTCCAAGGGGATAGAGAGAGAGAGAGAGAGAGGGGTGAAAGAGCCTACACTAAGCGGTGATACACCAGAAAAGGAAGTGTGAGATACTCTATTGAGGGAGAATGAAACAAGGAAAAAGGGATTGAGGGAGGTTAGATGGAAGTGACACAGACCCAGATCCAGATCCACCATATAAACTCCATGAAGCACAATGTCCTACACCTAAAAACATGAAATACATACACATGGAGCAAACATGAGATAGAGAGGCACAAAGAAACAATAAAACAATGCTAAGGGCTGAAAGACGCCACGAAACAAGATTTTATTGCTCTGTAAGGTGCATAGACTATTACATGCGGTGCTCAGAGGCACAAATATGCTCTCCAGGCATAGGAGAAGGCCTACAACTCAAATGGAGTTGGGAAATGACTTTGACAGAGTTTCCCTACACCTAGAATGTCTCCTCTCTCTCAAAATGAGAAGTGTTACAATATATAGAAAGGATAAGAGAGAGAGGAAAAAATGAATCCTGCTTCAACCACCTTGAGATACGCATTGAATCCTACTTTGAAATCTCAACCACTATCAATCAATTCCTCTCTCAAATCCACCCCAAATATGTCATGTCTGGTTCCTTGAGGATCAAATCGAATCAGATCTAGTAGTTGGAGAAATCGGGCTCTACTTTAATGGCCTGGGAGATGTTTTCCTATTTTCACCCACCAAATCCTATTAAGAATGATATTTTATGTTTCCATGGTAGAGGGTGTCGAGATGTTTCCAAAAAGTCCTCTCCACCCAAATCTGAGTCTCCAGTCAAAAGATATGGCCATTTGAAATTTTGGGTCACGGGTGCGCAATATTTGAAAGAGTCTATCCATACCGGGTCCACGTGGCAGCCTGTGCACTCATTTGAGTTTTTCCCCTACCTTCACTCTTGAAATTGTGCCCATGAGACACGTGGTGGCTTCCGTAGGCTCTTTGAGTTCCCTTTCTATTTTCCTGGGTCCCTTATGTTTGGCGGAGACACTTGTGCCTGACCAGAGACACGTGGCGGCTTCACGCATGTCAAAAACTACCTCCAGACTCTACCTTTGAGATAGCACCATATTGACACTTGGCTCCCTCTCGTTGGCTTCCTCTTCTTTGACTATTCATCCCCCGACTCTGTCCCCTTTTTGGGACCTGGGACATGTGGAAGGCCCGCGCTCATTTGAAAACCCACTCAAGATTTTACCCTTGAGGGAGCATCATTAAGACATATGGCGCCTTCCACCTACATTCTATACTTAGTCATTTTGGGCCCACTCTCCTTTTTGACCTCTATTGACCATTGGTTACGTGGAGGGTTGGTACAAGTTTGAGTCTCCACCCAGGGTCCCACTTTTGAATGTGCGTTGTTTGGACACTTGGCACCTTCCGCTGAGTCGAAGAATTTTCAATGGCAGTGCAACTTTTGGGGCCCTAGACACGCATGGAAGCTTGGTGCTTGTTTGGGTTTTCCTTTTGGATTTAACCTTTGGAGGTGCGCCACTTGGACACTTGGCAGCTTCTGTCTCCTCCATACTTAGCCAATTTTGGGCTCATTCTGAGTCATTTGCAGAGCCCGAAGACTTTGAGCCTTCCATCATTTCTTTTCCTTTGAGCCTCTAGCTCTTTGACATTATTTCTTCTCCCCACCCTACTATTCCATTTTAGAGCCCACATGTAACTTTTCTGTTAGATTTGAAGCACAGGATCGTATGATGGAACCATTTCTTTAATTCCTTCCTGTGCAGGGTTGAATTTGACTCTTTTGGGCCTCTGGTTTCTTTTGTGTCGTTCAGCCTCATTTTTTCCCTGCGCTCCTTGAGTCAAGCTTGTCATCCCTTTATTTGTCATTCTGGAATGTGAGCTCACGGGTCTGAATCATTCCCTTCATATTTCCTTTATGTGCGGGGCCCTTTGTCACAACATACTCGCGAGGGCATGGCAAAGTAAGAGCTTTACAATAGCGTATGACCATTCATCATGATAAAATATGGACAACATCAATGCATAATAGGAAGCATTTTTTTACGGATGTTATAGTGTACTAAATTATTTTCTCCTCCCTATCACACAAACTAAAAACAATTTAAGATAGCATACATTTCATGACAAATTACAAATCCAACAAAATTTACATTTTCATTCTCTCCGGTGTAGTTTGCAACTCATGTGCAATTGCTAGTTTTAAAATCTCATAACATTCCATTTCATATCTTGCGCTTGATTGAAGATGAATACTATGACTTTATATCTAAGATAATCCAATGTCACAACCCATTTGAATGTGGCACCTATGGGTGGAATCCCATGAATTCTATTTTGTTTTTGTTTTTCTTGAGATGAATATTGTCAATGGTTGGTTGTTGGTCTTTCTTGGCGAGAGATTTCATGGTTTTACTTTAATATTGGCACATTTTTAAAGGAGGAGTTCACACAACCGAAAAGTTAAGTTATTGCGAGTTCACTTTGCGAGATGCCTCGGTTCGGTTTGTAGATTAAGATGGGTATTTGAAAGTCCCATTTTCAGTGTTATAAATAATTGTGTCTACCCTTATCTAGTTCACCAAGCTTTAGTGAGTAATAATGGGTTACAAAGTGATGGTGGTGGTGGTGATATCAAGTTGCTATGCTCTCTTAGTAATAAAATGTCTAATGCAAATGAAGACATTTCTATGAAAGCCTTGCGAGCCAATGTAAAGTACCTCCACCTCAACACCACCTTCGTGACGATATCCACCAAAGCATCACAAGGCTCAAAATCATCCAAACCTCATAGCTTTTGTAATTAAATCATCTTCATCACCTTCCCCGGTCTTCCCTGTTCAAGGGTGGAACGAGGCCCCCGTCCACGTTGGCAAAGGAGAATTCATGGCGACAAGTAGAATTGGAAATCCACCAACAAAAGTGACAAGCATTGTGGACACGTGCAACAATATCATTTGGATGCGATGTCAACCATGCACCAACTTCTTCTCTCGAAACTTGACCCCGTCTTCAACTCATCCAAAATTAATTATAAAAGATCAAAATAACATTCTATTTGCATACAATACAAATATATTTGATCATACCGAACATAATCTCAAACCATAGCCATGGATGAAGATTCCTATAAAAAAATTATTTGTGTTGTGATAATCATTGTGCACTAGTGACATTGACACTACTCTAAAGATACCTCAAACCACATGTCATTCTCCACATAGCATGTGATATCTAGATAGATAACAAAAGATTTAACAACTTCTTTTATAATACTTGTTTTGGCTTTGGATATTTCTAAAATACTTGGAGGATGGATGTTTGAGTACTTGCAAGTGAGAAAGAATGATGTCTTAACTTGGTAAGAAGATTCAAACATGATGTGGGTGCTTCCTTAATGATTGTAGATGCACTATTGTGAGATTTAGGGAGATGTGAATGCCTTTTGCAAGTGTAGGAAGTGAGTGTATTAGTATTTCCATATGATTTTTAGGTTAGCGAATGAGGTAATGTTTACTTATTTATATAGGGCTCCATTAAAGCCTAACACAACATTATACACTGAATACACAGTAATAGTACTTCATTATTTCATTCAAGAGTGTTTACACATATATAGGATTAGGAGATCCTATTCTTAAGTTCAAGCTTCTTATAAACTCTCAACTACTTAACCACCCTAGAATCTCTCACACCTATTCTACGGGTGTTCACACAACCACCAAACCTATTTACATATTAAATATCTATGAGTTGTTAATCAACCAATTCTATTACATAATACCACACCGTAATTTAACAAACCATGTGGAGCACTAAATAATGTTTTCCTAACATTCCCCCCTTAGTGTGAACATGGGGAAAACTTGCCTTTGTACTTGCACCTGCTCATGATCTGGTGATTTTCATAGGATGATCACAAACCTCAAGGATGGTTTTGCAAACGGTTGACCAAAAACCGAGAATGGTGGTTTTGTAATTGGTTTACCACAAACCACAAGGTGATGGTTTTGTGAATGGATTACCAACAACCAAGAATGGTGGTTTTGCTATTGATTTATGAAAAACCACAAATGAAAGTTTTCAATTGGTTTACCTACAACCACATCATGATGTGCCAAGTACTATTATCAGCTCTCATCACATCTCACCACAGGGAATAATATAGGAAAATCTACTGAATTCTGATGCTCATACACACAAACTAAAAACTAGAAATGGAACATTGGATCATGTTCCCCCTCAATGTGAAATTTCCACTTATTTTGCAAACCAAGAAATCAAGAATATTGCATACTGAAATCTGAAGCACACCACACGCAACTGAAAGCACACTGAAAAATTGTCACCAAACCTTGATGCATCCCCATCGTTGACAATTGACGAGAGAAACCGCTTGTCCTCCATCCTCCTATGTCTCCATCCTCCAGTGTCATGCTGATAGCTCAATGTATTTAGCTTTTTAGGTTCAATGGTTGCCGGGACGTTGGGTAACACCGAAAATGCGTTTGTAAGACATTTTTTTTTTTCAAGGATCCCTTTTCGACAACTAAGCAAATTTGATATAAAAATTAACATGACATAACAATGATTTGACTTAATTTAACTGACTTGACATAATGACAAAATCAAATATATTGACAATTGAAGGACTCAACATAAAAATGATTCTAAACTCATTTTAATTGTATTTTGACAAATATGAAAAATGTGACTTGTTTATACGTGGACAATACTAAATGACTTAAAATGAATATTGACAAATTTATTTAAATGGACCACTATATATGATATCAAAATTAATAGACTTCTCACGAATTAAAAAATGACTTGACTCAAGAACAAAAGACTCAAAATACCTATACATGACCTAATGAAGATATGCCGAGTGCTAGTTAAATGTGCCACCATACGTGGAAGTGTGGTGTGAACAATTCTCCTCCTAATGATTTATTTTTGTTTGAAACCATGGATGATGAGCATTTTGATCTCATTGTTTGTATGTTATGGATCAAGTTGCCTTCGAATATGACTTTCCCAAATGACCTCGACTTTAGAGACTATCCAAATGAGGGCATGTCACTTTGGTTCTCTACTCTTTGAAGAGATGAGAAGGAAGGTCTCTCTGAATGCAAAAGAGGCTTTGAGTGTTTGAGGAAGAAAAAGAATGAGGCAAATATGAGAAGAAGCATGGAAATTCCAAGAATAAGGGGAGATCAAAATACCCTGGTAAGTCCAAAGCGATATACTGGAATTATGACAAATCTTGACACTTCCAAAGGGAATGAAAAGAAGAAAAGAAAAAGAAGAAGCTTGAGTTTGATTCTCGAGTCCGAAAAGGAAGATGGAGATGCCTTTATTACAACTTTGGCCATTGTGTAGGTGATAATGCATGGTTGATAGACTCAGTGCATCTTTCCACATGACCCCTAATAAAAACCTGGTTTAGTAAGTATGAAAACTATGATGGTGGTAAGGTGTATTTGGGTGATAATTCTTTCCTTGAAATTGTTGGTCGTGGTAGTATTCAGTGAAATTTTTGATGGTAGAATTAGAATATTTGATGGTGTCTTACATATCCTAGGACTAGCAAAAATTTATTATCTGTTAGCAAGCTAATAGATGTGGGTGTGCATGTACATTTTTCCTCAAGTAGGTGTGAAAATGGTGAGAGGTGCTATGGTGATAAAGAAGAGGAAGTAGATTGGGTACATTGTACCAACTTGATGCATGCATGGTTGAGTGCAATAGCACTTCGATAAAACTAAGCCAAGAACTATTTCCACTGAAAAGGAGAGGGTTTCCTCCTCTGTGGATGGTCGCAGCTTCGGTACCTAAGGGTGCTCTATCTATCGATTCAAAATTACTCGCAGAGAAGACCATGCTATGGCACCAAAGGCTTGGCCACATTGGAGAGAAGGGTTTAAAATCCCTAAAATAAGAACCTCGTTGAGGGGTTGAATGATTGCAACTGGATTTTTATTTCGTGAGCATTGTATTTATGGAAAATAGAACCGCGTTCAGTTTTACTCATCTACTCATAAGTCTTCATGTATCTTGGATCTAATCCATTCGATGTATTTGGTCTTGTTAAGGTTGCTTCTATTGCTAAATCAATTTATTATGTTACTTTCATTGATGATTTTAGTAGGAGAACATGGGTATATTTTTTAAAGAGTAAATCTGAAGTTTTTAGTCATTTCAAGGAATTTAAGGCTATGGTTGAAACTCAAACTAGGAATAAAATTAAGTGTTTGAGATCTGATAATGGCGGTGAGTACTTTTCGTAGACTTTGACATATTTTGTACAGATTGCGGGATTAAAAGACAAAAGAAAACTTCATATTCTCTGGAGCAGAATGGAGTTGCAAAAAGAATGAATAGAACGTTGATGGAGAAGGCTAGAGCATGCTTTGATTGGAGCTAGTCTAGAAAAGAGGCTTTGGGCCGAAGCTATTACCACTACTTACTATTTGATACATAGATCTCCTACATCAACGCTTGTTGATAAAACACTAATGGAGGTGTGGTCGGGGAAAAAACCTTCAATTAGACATCGAGAGTTTTTGGTCATGAGGCATATGCACATGTGCTTAAGGAGAAGAGAACAAAGTTGGATTCTAAGGCTATCAAATGTATCTTCATTGGATATGGCTATGGTGTGAAAGGATAAAAGCTTTGGGACCCTGTTACAAAAAAGGTAATATACTCTAGAAGTGTTATTTTTAGAGAGATTAAATCTTTCCCCGTTAATTTTCAGCCAAAAACAACATAAAGAAAATGAAAAAAGGATGTGGTTCAACTTCCTTCTACACTTGAGAAAGTTGAATCGAGACCCCAAAATAGATAAGAAGTTGAGGAGAGCTCACCAAGATCTGAATATTCAGAAGAGGAATAAGAAGAGGAAGAAGTGGAATAATCTCCACCTCAACTTGTTCGAAAGTCTACAAGGAAAAGGCAACCACCTGAAAGGTATGGGTATTCTCTTGATGATTGGAAGTGTATATTTTCTTTGAGTACTAACATTGATGAACCGAGATCTACGAAGAGGCTTTGGGTCTGAATGATGTAACATCTTGGAAAATATCCATGGATGAAGAGATGACAACCCTTAAAAAGAATGATACATGGGACCTTGTACCATTTCCTGAAGGTCGGAAACATGTTAGATGTAAATGGGTGTTTAAGAAAAAGATTGGTTCAGATGGAAATGTTGAAAAGTATAAGGCACGGTTGGTTGCAAAGGGTTACTCTCAAGTTCAGGGTATTGATTATGGTGAGATATTCTCTTGTTGCTAAAATGACATCCATTCGGTTTTTATTATCTATTACAGCAACTTATGACCTAGAGGTTGAACAAATGGATGTGAAAACTGCTTTCCTTCATGGTGATTTGGAGGAAGAAATCTATATGACACATGCTAGAGCACTACATGGTGAAAGGTAAAAGAAAGATGGTTTGTAAGTTAAAGAAATCCATATATGGCCTTAAACAAAGTCCTAGGATGTGGTACCAGAAGTTTGATTCATATGTGTTGAGTTTGGGGTTTGTGCGGTCTAAATTTGATCACTGTGTATATTTTAAATCTGATGGTGATTATTTCCTGGTAATTACTTTATATGTTGATGACATGTTGTTTATTGGGAAAGGAAAAGGTTTGATTGCAGAATTGAAATCTCAGCTCTCTGTGAAATTTGAAATGAAAGATCTTGGTGCAACAAAACACATACTTGGGATGGAGATTAGAAGAGATCGTGAGAACAAAAAGCTATGGCTTGGCCAGAGTAAGTATGTTTGTTCTATTTTGCAAAGGTTCAACATGTAGGATTGTAAACCACTTTGTGTTCTTGTTACTTTGGGAACAAAGCTCTCCATTTCACAATGTCCATCATCCCCATCGGATGGAAGAAATGAGCAGAGTTCCTTACCAAAGTGCAGTTGGAAGCTTAATGTATGCTATGGTCTGTACAAGACCAGACATTGCCCAAGTAGTGGGAGTTCTTTCTCGTTTTATGTCTAATCCTAGAAGAGTGCATTGGGATGTAGTTAAGAGGGTCTTCAAATATTTGCGGGGTACATCAAAGTACTCTATATGTTTTCATGGAAGAGGAGATCAACATTCCCTACGTATTCATGGTTTTGTGGATTCAGATTGGGTCGGTGATGTCGATAGTAGAAGATCCACCAGTGCATATGTGTTTACTCTTAATGGTGGTGCAATTAGTTGGATGAGCAAGTGACAGGATATGGTCACTTTTTCCACTACTGAGGTAGAGTACATGGTAGCTACTCATGCCTGTAAAGAATCCATTTGGCTAAAGCGTTTGTGTTCAGATATTGGATTAAAACAAGGTGTAGTTATAATATACTGTGACAGTGAAATCTGCCTTGCGAAGAACCCGACTTTTCATGCTAGGACCAAACACATTGATGTTTAGTATCACTTCGTGAGAGATATGGTTGAGGATGGAAGGGTGAAGCTAGAAAAGGTAGAGACAATTGTGAATGTTGTAGATGCATTAACTAAGCTTGTGAGCACAACGAAATTCAGGTGGTGTTCCGAGTCTATGGGCCTTTTGGCCCCTAGAAGTTGATCCAAGATGGTATCTTTCCCTTGGCCCTTGCAAGGTATTCAACAAGTGGGAGATTGTTGGAAATAAGGTGTCTCAACCTTGTTTGGTTTACTCATTTAATATTTTCCTACAATCAAGTTTCACATTGTCTCATGCTCTAAAAATAGAAATAGGAGTTTCAAAAGATTCCCATATGATAGTATATCATGGAAGGACTATTTTTAGAGATATTATGACATATTTTATGACATTTATAAGGGTCAAAAATAGGGAGAATATTGTGGACGTGAGAGCCTAATTTTAGACCAAAATCTTTCTCTTTAATGCTATCCACCTCATGAGAGGTTTGACACATGGTTTTGTAAACCATAGATGGTTTCTTGTATAACCGGAGGTCTATAAATTGAAGGCTTGGAGAAGCAATTGGTGTGGTGAGTTTTAATCCTCCTAGAATTGTTTCTGGTGATACTCCTGTAAGAAAATTGCTCTGTAAGTGTATGTAATCTTGTTATTAGATTTGAAATACATTGAGTGGGCTTTTGGAGTGTGGGGTTTTTTATCCGAAAGGATTTTCCCCACGTATATTTGGTGTTTGTGTTTTTGTTATGAATATGTTGCTGATATTTTTGTAACTGTTTTACTATGTTGAAAGTTTTGCATAATATCTCTCCTCAAGATTAGCGTAGGAAGTTGTTCCGCTACTCTTAATTTCCTATCACTTAGTAGGTAGCTTGCATTTCTATCAAGTACCACCTCTCGCTCTGTTTGGAAAGAAAAGAACATCCAGAGCTATTTTCTATTTGACATCACAAATGTGTAGTAGTCTCGAGTGTATGAAGTCGTGGGTAGCGTTGGAAAATAATTTGCAAGTAGTCATCACTAATCCATGAGGAACATATATCAATGTCACCTAAGTATCTTCCCATCACGGTGCTACTATTTATCAACATGCATGAAAAATGTAACACAAAAGTCGTGAATTAAGATGCACAAATAGAGGATCGTATGATCCACCACATATGCGATGGAGTTAGCCAAACAAAATTCTATGCTAACAAAATCACAAAAAGAGTCTCACATCTATTCAAATAGAAAATATATATTCTTTTCTCATCCATAGGGAAAAGTATGAAACCAATCCCCAACTTAAAATATTAACTCGCCATTACCACTAATCGCTCTTGATACCAAATGAAAGCATAACACTAGATTATACACCGAATACACATTAATAATACTTCATCATTTCATTCAAGAGTGTTTACACATATATAGGATTAGGAGATCCTACTTTTAAGTTCAAGCTTTCTATAAACTCTCAACTACTTAACCACCCTAGAATCTATCACAACTATTCTACAGGTGTGTTCACACAACCACCAAACCTATTTACATATTAAATATCTATGAGTTGTTAATCAACTAATTTCACAAATAATACCACACCGTAATTTAACAAACTATGTGGAGCACTAAATAATGTTTTCCTAACACTCGTAGGTGATTTATCCAAGAAAGGATGACCTAGATGAAGTATAAGTCATGACGGAAGATGTTGATTTGAAAGTAGATTTGGAGGACATGTTGGTCCAAGACCATATAGGTTGGCCAAGACCGAATACAAATTCCCGACTAGACTGCACGATCCTAACTTGGGATAGAAAACATGTAAAATGAAGTTTGGAGCTTGTCAATTGATGTTTTTCTATGGATTTTATGCATTGTATTCTCGATTTTGTCGACATGTCAGTGTGCAAGGATAAACAAGCTAAACAAGAGACCTCAGAAAGTGTTAAGTAGGAATGGAGAGATGGTATTTATCATAACAAGAGTGCATTGTCAAATCAAGTGTTGTCAAAGTGTAAATTTCTAAATTTGAGTGTCTACACACACATACATATATCCACATATATACATACATATCTATACACATACCTAACTACCTACACACACATGTATATGTATATGTATATGTACATGTATGCAATATATTGAATATTAAAATTATTTAAAATTATTGTAGAGTTGGATTTTATATTAATAAAAATTATGTATTATATATTTCAAAGGGCATTATTGAAAATTTATCATCACCTTTTTTATGGGCATATGTGGAGTAAAATTTAAAGGCAAAAACTTGACGTCTTACTACTCTTTTGTACTTCCCAATTGAAGATGTAGTCTTGCATTCGTTAACACCTTTAAAAAAATTAATTTCTCTTCTATTAACAAATGACTAGTATTATCTAAATAATGTTCGAGATATCAATGGTAAGGTGTTTATCATATTGACTAATAACTATATTACCCTCTTTATAGATATTCCATTAATTACTTTAGTAAATGGCTAAAATATAGTTATATTAATGTTAGGTTTGGAAAACATATTTAAGGAAAGTAGAGTTCCAAACTCCTTTATATGGCCAAGATATGACAATTTTTTGACGACCTCGCACACTGCGTAAACAAATTCACATGACAATGAAATCGACATCAAATTTAAGATTAAAATTTCCTCGTGATGTAGTTAAATGGACATCAAACTTGTAAAGGTTTCCGATTATGTATTAGAAACTCATAGATACTAGAATCCTTCCCCACTTCTCCCACTATAGTTGTGAGACACATACAATTATGTTTGAGGACATCCTTACATAGCTAATATCCTTTATAAATATAGATTTTGTGAAATGATTATACGAAAAATATAGTGCCCCCAATTTGGCGCTTTCAAACCACATCAAGTGCTATTGATTCATTAGGGAAAATTTATGGGAATTTTTTATTTTTTTAAAGTTGCGATGTAGGGTAAAACATTAGTTATGATTAATTAATTCCCAAAATAAAATTAATACCATTTATCCACTTAGGTTCCTAATAAAATTTTATAAAACAATTCCTAAGTTAAGAGTAGTCACATTTACTTAGGCCATTAACACCCATACTACACCCTTATTTTATTTATTTAATTTTCACATTTGCATTTGTCCTTTTAACCCCTTTAAATCAATTTAATTAAAAATACCCCATGAACAACTTTAATCTTAATAACAAAATCAAATGTCATGCACTTTTTTATTAATCCATGATAGAAAGGGAGTTCACAACTTAGTCTAGCCCATTAAGTGGCCCCATTACTAATTACGCATATATTTTATTTAGAATCCATTCCCATGAAAATGCCATCACTTATACTATTGTAAGATTCATTCCAAACCCTAAGATTAAATCTATTAGAGCCCTTGGATCTAGATTGCCCTAAAAATCCTTATGAGTTTTTTTATTCAATTTTTCTAGCCCTAGCCTCTCATTTGCACTATTTTTACTTTTGTAGGTTAAGGATGGAGGCCATGAAGCTTGCAAGAGGTTATAGAGATTTGTTATTTTCTTATGGATAGATACACACACAACTGGAATGATCTTTTTTTTTTGCATCCCTCTACTAGGGTTCTCCATGAATGGAGTATATATATATATTTTTCATTATCTCATATAATTTGGTTATGGTTTTCATTTACCTCCATTTTTATATTGCTTGATCTGGATATATATGCAGGGTTATGGGTATGTTATATTCGTGTTATATATATATATATATATATATATATATGCTTTCGATATTTTAAATGTAGGATTATACAAAATGTGTGTGTGTGTGTATACACACACATAAAATTTAAAACCAGGCATTGTGTAATGGCCATGGGTTTTATTAATAAGGATCGTTGTTTAACTTTGGGGGTTGGATTTAATAACAATGTGGGGTGGGGGGCCGCCCCACCCTATCCATCGCTTAATACAATGGTTGGGGTGTGCACCCCACCCCACTTTTTTTTATATACAACGACCACCAAACAATTTGTTTTTGTTTTATAAATACAATCATTACCCTAAAAGTGTAGGTTGATTGGGTACTATTAAATTCATTTTGATTTTTATAATATAATAACTATTATATATATTTTTATTAGATTATGTAAAAATCAGATTTTGAAGGATCGGGAACCTTAGACAAATGAAAGATAAGCTTCAATGCCCAAAAGAGAGACATCAACGAACAAAGCCGATGGGCCCTAAAAGAAAACAACCAGACAAACCAAAACCCAGAAACAAGAAATCAACAAAAGGAAGGAGGAATCGCAGGTAAGGTAGTATGGTCAAGACCGCTTGACCCACAAACCAAGGAACACAACTAATATATATATATATATATATATATATATATATATATTTTGACAAGTTTTTTTTTTTTTTTTTATTTGCTTTCCACAATCCATTGTAAAGTAATTCTCATTGTAAAAAAAAATAAGAGCACCAAAGATGCATGCAATTTGTATATTTATATAAATATGTCCAAATGTGGTGAAGTGGTTGGATCAATTGTCAAGGTAATTAACTAAGGTAGAGTAGTATTTTTAATTTTTTAAAGAACTAGTCGTGTCTCTTATTTTGTAATGTAGTGAAACTTAAAACAACCATACTAAGATATTAACATTTTCCATAATTATTTGAAAGAGATAAAAGTATAACATAACTTAATGAAAATTCATTTTCCTTTTTCAACCAAATTTGACAATAATACTCAAGAGAAACAAACATATTTTATGTACATTTCAATGCAAGGAGACCTATTTTCAAAATTAAAAGAAACAACAACAAAAAGAAACAACCACGTTTATGATTACCAAGATCATTTAAAAATTGCGAGGGAAGAGCATACGTGTGGTCGTGTCATGATTAGTCGCACAAAAACAAAAGAAAATGAAAAAGGAAAACTATGCAAAAACACGTTAGAAAGCATTAGTCAAGTTTGCAAGACAACTAAATGTGTATAAGAATGGTGAAAAAGTAAGACAAACTGGACCGAAACGTCCAATAACGTTAAATTGGCAACTTTTCACAAGTACTCAAGGGAAAATTGTGAGTGAAAGGGTTGAGTGCAAGTAAAAGTTGTTGAAAAAGGTCTCAAAAATGAAAAATAAGTGGATGAGAAGTGCCTCGTTATGCTCTGCAAAAATAGATTGAGCAATTAGTCTATTTTGACAAAAGAAGCGAAAAAGAAATTAAAAAAATTGCAAAATGGTGTATTTAAAAGTCCTAAATGAACTAATTAAACTAAGGAGTAATTAACAAATGAGTAAATATTAAAAGACTAAAAAGAACAAGGTGATCGAGTCTAGTTTAGCTAAAAGATCGAAAAAAGAAATGAAAAAGTTCCTAATTATGTGAGAAGGCCTAAATAATTGATTAAACTAAAAAAAAAAACAAAATAGATTAAAAGAATTAATTAAAAGTGGATCTAAAGTGAAACAATTAATATTTTAAACTAAAGTAAAGTTTTTAAAAAAGTTCAAAACTATAAACAAAAATAAAAAGAAATGAATTAAAAATAAAATCTTAAGTTTAAAACTATACATGAAACCTAAAACTATAAGTTAAAATGATAGGCTAAAACTAACTGGAACTAGAAAACCCTAATTCGAAGGTGGTCGTTGTATTGTTCGGTTGGGTGGGCAGGGATCAAGTTGGCGTATCTCGTGACATAGAGGGTCGTGTGTTAGACGTAGGGGAGTGCGAGCAAAAATGGGGCCTGCAGGGATGCAAGTCGGGTCTATGGGTGAAGGGTCAAAGTGATAGGGTTGGGGAGTTGAGTCACCGGTGGGAGCAAGCCGAGACACGGGCTAGGTCATGGTAGGTAGGGAGGTGTCTACAGGGGGAGTGCCAGAGGTGGATAGGTCAATAGGGGGTCGCGAGGGCTCGACCGAGGGTTCACGGAAGGGAGGGAATGAGAGTGATTTGGGAAGGGTCGAGGTGGGTAGAGTTAGGTCAAGGGAATGGGGATCATTGTGGGAAATAAGGTAGGTAGGTGGCTCGTGGTGGGTAGTTAGGACGAGGACAGGGGTAAGGAACGGGGAGTGGGGTGAGAGACAACTTGGTCGAGTTGGCCGAGCTAGGGAAGGGGAGAGGAGAGGTGAGGGGTCAGGTGGAGGCTAGGGTGTGAGGGGTAGCTCTACGAGTCAGTAGGTGGAGTTGGGTAGGGTAGGATTTAATTTTTGTTTTTGTTTTTTTCATTTTTTTTTTTTTTAAAAATCTAACTTAGTATGAATAAAATCTAACTTAATTTTTTTGCTAGATTTTTAACGGTGCAGTAGAGGATTTTTTTTTGTGATACAAAAATTTACAAACCAGAAGAAAAACAAAAATTAATAAACTAGAAGAAAGCAAAGATGCGGAAATTGAGAAGAAATCGGGAATGGAAACTAAATAACTTCCTGCAAATACAAAACACCTAAAAGCAATGGTAACTTCCCAATTCACTCTGAAATCTACACACAAACAAGAAGGTTATTGTGAACAGTGGAAACAAGAGTGTAATTTTGGGGTGTCTATAGTGTGTACACCAAAACAAAAAATGATATTCTGATTTATAAAATTAATGATAGGCCCAGACTTTTTTTGAATTCAAAGGAATAGCTTCAACCCATTTAGTGAAGTATTCAGTTGTAGTGATAATTGAATGATGTTGTTGAGATGATTTTGGATTGATTGCACCAATGAGGTCCAATCCCCATTGAGAGAAAGGCCATAAGTCTTGAGCAGGTTGTAATGTTTGACTGGGAATGTGGATAAGATCATAATGGAGTTGACATTTGACACACTTCTTTATGTACGTATAACAGTCCTTGTGATCGTAGGCTATTAGTACCCTATCCATATGATACATTTGGCGATAGTGTTGCCATTACTGCAATGACCACCAAAAATACCTTTGTGGACTTCTTTAATTGCTTTAATTTATTCATGTGATTTAAGACAACGTAATAATATACCTTCAAAGTTACATTTATAAAGGATACCTCTTATAATAATGAAGCAAGTGACTCGTTGAAGAAAAGAGTGTTTGGTGCCTTGTAATAGGCTTGGGGGCTTTAGATTCCATGAGGTAATAAAATATTTGAGTGTACCAAAGATATGATGAATTTGTGTTGATGTTGTGGATGGAAGGTAGCTCATTTTGATGTGAAGGATGATCTAAGAATTGGATGACTACAGACATCTTAGTTTTATCCTTTGATTTCTCTATCTTGAAAGGCACAAGGGATCCTAAAGAAGCCATAGTTTCGTGAATCTATTAGAGGATCGTGGGATGGCTTGAATGGTATAACGATCGAATGCACCAAGGAGAAAATCAGCAACAACTTTATATTTTTGAAGTATTTCATTTTTACATTGGAATTCCCCTTTGACTTGGTTGATGAAAAGTTGTGAATCTCCATAGATTTCCAGGACTTGGACACCTAAGAGAATAGCGGTTTGCAAACCCATGATTAAAGCTTCGTACTCTTCATATTATTAGTGCACTCAAAATTGAGTTTGAATGATAATGGAATGGGAATGTCCCAAGGTGGTATGATGACTATGTCAGCTCCTCCACCTTCTTGGCATTTAGCACCATCAAAGAAAAGGGTCATTTTGATAGGAACGAAATCTGATGCGCAACTATCTGATTCATCAATGTTATTAATGGATTCATCAAGAAAGCCTTAATGAGGTGGTTTATTATCTGGAAGAGGTGCTTCAACGAGTTGATCAACAATGGCCTAACCTTTAATGGACTTTTGTGGTATAATTTCCAAGTCAAATTTAGTCATTAGCATGAGCCATCAGGTTATGCAGTCATTATGATATGGTTTGGCATGCATGGCTTTAAGTGGGTTAAAACTAGTGACAACGTATGTTTTGTGGTTTAAAAGATAGTGTCGTAACTTGGAGGTGGCAAAATACAATGCACAACATAGTTTTTCAGCCTCTGTATAACGCGTCTCGTATTCATGAAGTGTGTGGCTGATGTAATATACGGCCTGCTCATGACCTTGACTATCATGGTGGGCAAGCATGGCTCCTAGGGCATGCTCGGAAGTGGATATGTATAAGTAATATGGCTCCCCTTCACGTGGTGGAGTGAGGACAAGTGGGGTCAAAATATATTGTTTAATTTGATCAAATTTCAATTGACAATCTGAGTCCCAATGGAACTCAACATCTTTGTGAAGCAGGTGATGAAAGGGTTGGCAATGATCAGAGAGTTGCGATATAAAGCGTCGAATGGACTTAAATTTCCTTGAAGGCTACATAGTTTCTTAAGATTAGTGGGTGGAGGAATTTCGATGATTTCCCTAAATTTTGTGGGGTCGAATTCAATTCCATGGATAGATATGATAAACCCCAAAAGTTCATTATGAACACCAAAACACATTTTTGAAGATTGAAACAAAGGCAAAATTGAATAAGGTGGGTGAAGATTGATTCTAGGACTTCGAGATGGTTTTTCCAAGATTTAGACTTTCCAAGGAGGTCGTCAATGTAATCCTCAACAATTTTATGGATAAGGTCATGGAAGATGTATGTCATGGTGCGTTGATACATTGCCCCAACATTTTTAAGTCCAAAGGGCATGACATGATAGAAAAAGGTTCCCCAAGGGGTGATAAAAGATGTTTTGTGTTGATCGTCGTGCAATGATGATTTGATTATAACTAGAAAAATCATCCATGAGGGATAGCATTTCATGGTGGAAGTTAAGTTGACGAGCTGATCTATGTTTGGAAGAGGGAAGTCAACCTTCGGGAAGGTAAGGTTGAGATCCCTGAATTTGTGCAAATGTGAATTTTTCCTAAAGCTTTGGTTATTGGGACAATTTGGAGACCTATAGCATATAATCAATAAATAGCTATGATGAAATTTTTGGTTAAGAAACATTGTAAATCTTCCTTAACAAGGAGAGCTATACGGGGTGCATTTTGTGGAGTTTTTGTTTGATTGGTTTGGCATTAGGATATGTGACGATGTTATGTACAATAATGTTGGGATCAATTCCGGGCATATCACTATATGACCAAGCGAAGTCTTGGTGATATTTTGTTATAAATGTTGTAAAGTTGTGTAATTCTTGTGGATCCAGACTTTGACCGACTTTGACTATACGGGGATCCTACGAGGTTCCTAGATTAACATCAAGTGTGGATTCATTGAGAAGAGTGGATTTTTCGATGGTAGGGATTTCTAAAGGAAGTGTTCTTCAGCTCCCATGTGAGAGAGAATTTCTTGATCATCCTGACACTGAAGGATATCTACGATAGGTAAATCTTCCTCAACCATGTCTGGTGAAACAAGTGGTAATGATTTGACAGAGCCCCCTAATTGATATGTGAGTGGTCCTAAGGATATAGTGTTGACTAAAAAAATGTTGGGTGGGATAGATACAATGTCATCTGTGTCTATGGAATTCTTAAATTTAGTGGGTGATGATGATTCTGATCCAAAAATGGGTACGGCGGTTCCTTGCTCGGATGAAGGAGCTTCAACCGTTGAGTATGGAGATTAATTACTTCACAATAAACTTGATTTTACATGTTACTAGTTTTAACAATAACCGGTATCGGGTCAAGATGTAACCGGTGTTTGGCCAGATGTAACCGACGCTCGCTTAGCATAGGTTAGAAGTAACCGCGATGGTCGAAGTAATCGGCGACGGTTACACTGTGACATGAAGTTGCTTTTGTTTTTGATGAGAATTAGAATAAATCGGTTGTTTTAAAGATGATTAATTGATTGTAAAAGCATAGTTAAGTTACCCATAATAGTTATATATGTATGTATGCATCAGATGAGGGTAAGTGAATAAGCAAGAAGAAGAGAAATAAAATAGCAATTGTTTGCATGTAAGTTTTCTTGGGAGAAAGAAAGTGTAGCTGAGTGAGGGAAAAACATCAACATCCCGTGAGGTGTTGGAAGACAACAAATTTTCATTGTATTTCCTCCGAAAATAATTGAATAATAATATTGGTCATTTTTTGGTGGACGTAGCCCACTCTAGGTGAACCACGTTAAATCTGGTGTTATCTTTCTCTTGTTTATTTTATCTTCTAGTTATTTTTGCATTCATTGTTTGTATGCTTTATCTGATTATAGATCTGTGCAACATTGTTATATGGTTTAACCCCAACAATTGGTATAAGATCTTAGTTTTTATCTCATATGATACCAACAACTAATATCGAGCTTTTTTGGAGGTTTTGTGTATCGACAAGATTCACTCATAGAGGGTTTTATGATTGAGTGGGAGCATAGCAATGGTAGAAGATAGTAAATACCGAGTAGAGAAATTTGACGGTTGTAATTATCAACTATGGAAGATGCAGGAGGATTATTTGTATCGAAATATCTATACTTATCTGTTGGATGAGCATGGACAACCGAGCATGATGACTGATGAAGAATGGAAGGTTCTTGATAGAAAGGCTCTGGGATCTATAAGATTGATTCTGGAAGCATCGGTGGCTTCAAATTTTACAGATGCAAAAACCATGGTAGAGTTGATGAAATATTTAGAAAAATTGTATGAAACTCCTAGTGATTCAAATAAGGTATATTTGATGAAAAAAATTTAATTCTAAGATGCAAGAAGGTGGATCTAGTATCTAATCATTTGAATGATTTTCGGTCTATTGTAAATCAATTAAAATTGGTAGAAATTCTATTTGATGATGAAGTGAAAACACTTTTATTCTTATGCTCTTTGTCGATAGTTGGGATAACTTGGTAATGGTTGTTAGTAATACAACGATTGCTTCTAAAGGTTTGAAATTTGATGATGTGGTTAGTGTAATCCTTAATGAGGAAATATGCAAGAAAATCTCAAGAGAAGCATCATCTAGAAACACTTTAACTGTAGAAAGCAGGGAAGATCTAAGGAGAGATCATCTAAGAGCAAGAATAATGGGAGATCAAAGTCAAGACATGGAAGATCTAGATCCAGGTACAAAGATTTACTTTGCTGGAATTGTGGAAAGAGAGGACATGTAAAGGAGTGTTGGTCCAAGGAAAACAAAGAGAATACATCAGACAAAGGTAAAGAAAAAGGTAAGGAGGAAAACGTTACAAGTGAGGTAAAGCAAGATGCCCTTATTCTCTCCTTGATAATAAATTAGAATCTTGGGTGTTAGATTTTGGAGCTTCTTTCCATGCTACCCCCAATAAGGGTTATTTCAAAAATTATGTTCAGGTGATTTTGGACAAGTTTATTTAGGTGATGATGAGCCATGCAATATTACTGGTAAAGGTGATGTTTATCTAAAGTTGTAGAATGGAAACCCATGGGTATTGAAAGATGTGAGGCATGTGCCAAGCCTCAAAAGAAATCTAATATCTGCAGGGAAACTTGGTGAATCTGGATGTGTGGTTACATTCATAGCCGATTCTTGGAAGGTTACCAAGGGATCTTTTGTTTTGGCAAGAGGAAAGAAGGTGGGAACTTTATATCCGTCTCTTCCAGTATTATCGATTTCTTTTCGGTGCTATCTACTACATATTCATATGTAAACATGTGGCATAATCGACTAGGCCATACGAGTGAAAAAGGAATACATATCTTAAAGGCTAAGGGTAAGCTATCATATTTGAAACAATTAGATCTTGAATTTTGTGAGCACTGCATATTTGGAAAGCAGAAGAGAGTGAGATTTCTCAAGGTTGGGTCAACAAAGGAGTAGAAATTGGAGCTTGTACACTCAGATGTGTGGGACCAGCCCAAGTAGCTTCTATTGAGGATCCCAATATTATGTGACTTTCATTGATGATGCCACAAGGAAGGTATGGATCTATTGTATTAAGCATAAATATGATGTTTTTGAAACTTTTAAAAGATGGAAAGCCCTTGTAGAAAATGAAACAAACTTAAAATTGAAGTTCCTTAGATCTGACAATGGTGGTGAGTATTGCAGCAAGGATTTTAATGATTATTGTTTAGAGAATGGAATACGAAGAGAAAGAACGGTTCCTAGAACTCCACAGGAGAATGGAGTTGTAGAAAGAATGAACAGAACAATCATGGAATGTGTTAGAAGCATGAGGATACATGTCGGCTTGCCTTTGAAGTTTTGGGAAAAAGCAATGGATACAACGGTGTACTTGATCAATCGCGGGCCTTCAACAACACTTGATGGTGGAATACCAGAAGAAGCTTGGTCTTAAAAAGAGGGAGATTTTTCTTTTCTTAGATTTTTTGGCTCGAAGCTTTGTGCATGTTGATAGAGAAAATAGGAGGAAGTTGGATGCTAAATCTAAGAGATGTACTTTCATTGGTTATGGCTATGGTGATTTTGGATATCGATTTTGGGATTTAGAAGATTATAATATTGTTAAGAGTCGTGATGTTGATTGGAATGAAAGAAGAATGTACAGGATCGTGGTTTGGTGCCTAAACATGAACAGGTTGAGGAGATTTTGAAGGAAAATCAATTTTCATACCTAAAGAAAACATCCAAAGACACCGACGTCGGTTCCATAAGAACCGATGTCGGCCAAGCTAATCTGCATCGCAAACATGATCAAGTTCGTAATGCATAACCAAAGGGAACCGGCGTTGGCACTCCTAGAACCGATATCGCAAAGCAACCGGTGTCGGTCGGTGGATAGAGGAACCACGGTCGGTTATAGGTGACTAGCATTGATCACTAATAGAGATTGACATGAATGTGCACAGGCACAGAATGAGCCTCAAACACCCCAGATCTCAGTGAGAAGGTCACAAAGGGTAAGTAGACCTCCGTGAGAGATTTTCACCTTCCTTTTCTTATTTATTATTGACTAATAGTGGTGAACCAAAAATATTTGAAGAATCAATGTAGGTAGATACCCATGAGCAATGGGAGCATGACATGGATGAGGAGATGGACTCCTTGGAACAAAATCAAACATGGATTTGGTCAAGTTGCCAACAGTAAGAAAACACTATAGAACAAATGGGTTTACATAATCAAGGAAGAAGAGGGTGGACTGAAAAGGTACAAGGTGAGGCTTGTGGTAAAGGGATTTACACATAAAGTAGGTATTAACTTTGATGAGATTTTTTCTCCTGTAGTTAAGATGACTTCTATTCGTATTGTTCTAAGTTTGGTCAAGTAGAATATTTTCATTTAGAACAACTTGATGTTAAGATGGCTTGTCTTCATGGTAATTTGGAGGAAGAAATTTATATGCGATTCACTTAGTTATGAAATAAAGGGTAAAGAGAAACTTGTGTGCAGATTGAAAAAGAGTCTATATGGGCTCAAGAAAGCTCCAAGGCAATGGTATTTGATATTTGATAATTTTATGCATGAGCATGGCTATATGAGATGTGAATTTGACCATTGTGTTTATTTTAAGAAGCTTTAAAATGGGAACTATGTTATTTTTTACTGTATGTGGATGATATGCTAATTGCAGGATCTAATATCTAGGTCATTGGTAAACTTAAAGAAAGGTTAGCTCACTCATTTACAAGTGAAGTATTTGGGAGCTACAAATAAAATCCTTGCATGCAAATTCATCGAGAAAAGAAAATAAGAAGTTGTATTTGTCTTAGGAGGCTTATATCAATAAGGTGTTGGAAAGGTTTAACATGCAAAAATCGTAACTCGTTAGTACACCTATGGTGGACACTTCAAATTGAGCAAAGATCGTGTCCTTCATCACACAAGGAGTTTGAGTACATGGCACATGTTCCCTATGCTTCAGTAGAAGGGAAGTCTTTGTTGGTGTAGGTGTTTTTTATCACTTTATTTAATTATTTAGTGTTATTCCACCTCACCATGTGAGTCATCTCACTTAGGTGGACATGGATCTAGGTGTCATTTTAGTTATGACAGATTCTCTTACAGAATATGTCATATGTGTAAGTGTGTCATAGGAGTTACATTCCCATTTGGGTAAGTAACTCCTCTTCTCCATTATGGAGGAATATTCTCTTACATGGGAGTTACACATTTACTCCCCTATTTGTACTCCTTTTTTTTATCCATGGCAATCCAAGAGCATTCTATTCCACTCCATTTTCGAATCTTGAGCTTTCTATGCATGCACATTGCTTCTTAAAAGTTTGCTTGCCTTATCTTGCAACTCCTTTCTTGGTGAAGTGCAATTGTTTGATGCACGTGTATTCCTTCCAGACCCTCATCCTACACTCCTTCATGGTATCGATCTTGGGACTGGAATCACGCTACTCACCATTGTTGCTCCACCGTGTAGTTGCTTGTGTAAGTTTTACCTTTTGCATGTGCTTTACTTGCATATTTCAGATTCTTGTGGTTATTTTTTAGTGGTTTGTTTGTGTGTTTCTTGCTGGTTTACATGTGATCAGGGCCAAAGAAGAATTCTATCCAGCTTATTGTGTTGGAGAGCCAAGGAAGAATACAACACAACAATCTTCTTTTACACAAAGAAACTCGCCCTGCGCATTGGGTGGTTTAACATCAAGAGTAAAATGTTTTTTTTAAAAGGGGAAAACTTGTTTGGACGTGCTCTTTGATGCTGTAGATCTTCTATTCTTTACTGCACTCCTTCTCCATGCACTACACTCCTCAAGCATGTCTGCATTTCACCATCTGCGTATGCATTCTTGTGTGTTTTGCTGAGTTAGGGGCGGTGGTGAATCTATTCGGATTTACTTCTTTTTTTGTCGACGTGAGGACATCTATGCATTGGTATTTGTGTTCACCATCTGGCCCTTGACTCTGTGTGCTCATGCTTATCTTGGCACCTAAGACTTGATCTCCAAACCTATTGGTCGTGGTCATCTTTGCACAACCTTTATTAGAGCACATACAATTTGAAACCGATCCGCTCTCTCTCGCTAAGACATTTTCTACTTTGCATATTCAACACGTGGCTTTAACGTGGAGGTCTCAGCATTATAAAAAAATGTTTTTGAATTCTCTGTGGAGGTCTCGCATTAAAAAAACATTTTAACGTGGAGGTCTGCATTAAAAAACATTTTTGAATTATGCATTTAACCTTGGTCGGCACGTTGACTGTCTTTGGGACGTGGGAAAAACAACTCCCTCTCGCCATCTCCGGATGTCTTTGGTCCAAGCGCTTTCACCTTTCCATGCATGCGTAGACCTTCCTGGCTGTTCAACCTTTGGTTTTCTTACTGGCAACGGTTACAAACACGTGGACCATCCGTCCTCTTCCTCGACTACACCTCTAGATCATAACGTGGGCCCACTTACCTTTTAGTCTTGTTTGGCAGGTTAAAACAAACACCTTTTTAATGTTTTAAGGAAAAAAATATTTACATGGCATTGTATTAATTTTGGGCTTCTATTTTGGCTTGTATTATGTCCTTCATTCACGTGTCGAAGACGGAGGGCGAGGTCCGGGGTTGGCAGGAGGCTAATCCCCCTCGCAGTCAAAACAAACCCCTACTAAAATTCCATGCCATTTCCAATGAGTAGTCACACAATACCCTTTGCACCCATCTCGTGTACTTTTTTAATGCATTTGCAGCGTTTAGTGGCATTTTCCATTAGTTGCAGGAATCATTTTAATGCCATAACTTTTGACTTCATGCACTCGTTTTTGATTCTTTAGTTAAAGTTACATTATTTTTCACACATTACGTGATGGCATTGTCATTTTTGTAAACGCACTACTTTATAAAGTGCCGCATTTTGGGGGGGTTGATTGTACTCTTGGGCTTTCACACGCAGACGCATTATCACCGAGTAAGTCACGACGTCTTGCTTTTTGCATCTTGCATTTTTCATCATGGATGTGCTCTTTCCAGACTTGAGCATCATAGGATTGCCTTATAGCCTCCGCCACTTCTCACCGGAGAGGGAACTATTCAGCTTGGCGTGCTTCCATGGAACGTTACTTCGCTCATGAGGGTCTTTCACCCTTCTTACTTGGGCTAGTTCCTGCACCCACTGATCATCTTCATCTAGAGGACTTTCTCGACACTTGCAACCATGTCTTTGGTCACATGATGATGCATGTCTTTCGTTATCTCCGGTTTCATGTGGCAAGACTCAAATCCACCCCACCGTGTTTGGAGCATTCTTTAGTCCTTATATGGAGACACTTCACATACACGCCATTGATTGTTGCTACTTTGCTGATTCATAGTTGTCTCCTCTATTTCTTCGTGTGATGATAGTTCCACTGACACAGGCTCACTTGGTTCTACTTCTGATGATGAGGATTTTGCATCCAGTTCTGATGTCGAGAGTACTACAGAGGACTTCTCTCCTCTTTCTCTCACTATTCTAGAGAGTGTTGACACTTCCCACATCTCATCAGATATCGAGAAGTATCCTATTCAGTCTTATACAGTCATCACACCCGCCTCCTTTCCACTTCCATTTTCATGAGGCCCACTTCACTCCTCTACCTTCATTGGATGATTGATACCTATCTTACATCGCTCTTTTGTTTGTTGAGCCCCCTCATTGGGATGAGTATTTGCGACCTTAATCACCTCTTTGCAGAGTACACTTGTGATGCACTACAGGTCCCTCATCCATCTACAGGTGTTTCAGAGGAGTTCATCATCTCCGTTGTTGGGAGTGCCCATTCTGGGACTCTTACCACTTCCACTTTTCCGGAGACCTTCATTGATCCACCCTCAGCTGTGGATCCCTTTTCTATTGTGGAGGATGTTTTGTTCCCTTCACATCACTTGGACATCCTTTCTACAGGTGTTCCTCTTTTTCACTTTGACAGTTCTACGCACGTGGCATTACCTTCGGTTCCTTGGCACTCACTCGCTAGACCTATGTCACACTTCCGTGCACCAGACTCAGAGTTCTTCATGTTGCTACCTTCAGTTTCCTTTGTGGAGTGGGTGGACTTCCAACACGTCATTTCTGTCCTTCCTAAGGGCAGTGCACAATTTGTTGTGGTGGATCTTCTTCATCCGTGAGGCGAGAGGATCTCATCATCGACATTCTTCGGGAGGCTTCTTAGAGCTCCGAGTTCGAGATCCTTCCATGCCATCTTCTACATTCCTCTCATCTCCCTCTTCTTCTCTCTTCTTCTTCTTTATGAGAGATTGCCTCTTTGTACATGGGTACCCTTTCAAGATTGTCTATGGTCGAGACCCATATTTGGCATCTTTCTTAGATTAGAGAGTGTGTTTTTCTCTTGTGGTGGATGTTTTTCCCACTGGGTTTTCCTTCACTGCTTAATATCTTTTTCTTGTACATGGGTACCTCATCAGCTTATAGTCTGGAACCCATTTCTTGTTTGTCTTACTTGACTTGCCTAGCCCCATCCTAGTTTCGATGAAGGGGGGTGTTGGTGTAGGTGTTTTTGATCACTTTATTTAATTATTTAGTGTTATTCCACCTCACCATGTGAGTCATCTCACTTAGGTGGACATGGATCTAGGTGTCATTTTAGTTATGATAGATTCTCTTACAGAATCTGTCATATGTGTAAGTGTGTCATAGGAGTTACATTCCCATTTGGGTAAGTAACTCCTCTTCTCCATTATGGAGGAATATTCTCTTACATGGGAGTTACACATTTACTCCCCTATTTGTACTCCTTTTTTTTGATCCATGGAAATCCAAGAGCATTCTATTCCACTCCATTTTTGAATCTTGAGCTTTTTATGCATGCACATTGCTTCTTAAAAGTTTACTTTCCTTATCTTGCAACTCCTTTCTTGGTGAAGTGCAACTGTTTGATGCATGTGTATTCCTTCCGCATCTCTCGTCCTACACTCCTTTAGTCTTATGTATGCCATGGTTTGTACAAGACTAGACATTATACAGTAGTGGGAGTTGTGACTGTGTTTATGGCTAATCCAGTAAATAACATTGGAAAGCAGCTTGAATGGATTCTTAGGTATTTAAGAGGGACATACGACATGGAGTTATGCTATGGAGGGGTAGATAATTCTTTACATGGCTATGTTGATTCGTAAATGGCTGGAGATTTGGATGGCGGAGGAGCACCACCGGATATATTTTCACGTGAGGTAGAATGGCGATTAGTTGGATTTCGAGATCGAAGGTTGTGGATTTGTCTACTACAGAGGCAGAGTATGTTAAAGCTACAAAAGCTAGCAAAGAGATGATATGGATGAACAGTTCATGGAAGATTTTGGTAAGGATAAAGAGGATTGTAGATTATATAGTGATAGTCAAAGCGTGATTCATCCGACAAAGAACTCAACATTTCATTCAAGAACAAAACATATTCAAATGAGGTATCACTTCATACAAAGCAGTGTTGGAGGATGGACAAGTTGAAGTTAGAGAAAATCCATATGGATGAGAACCCTCAGTAGACATGCTAACAAAGCCATTGGTAAGGGAGAAGTTGGAGCTTCACTACACTTCGTTGGTCTTCGAGTTTAAAACTTGAAAAGGAAGAAACGGGTTAAGGAAAAGGAACCAAGGATGGTGCTGCATAGTACAATGCAACAATTGATCTCCAAAGCGTAGATTTTTGAGTATGGATCTTAATTGCTTCACAAGAAACTTGTTTTTACATGTTATTAGTTTTAATAGTAACCATCATTGGTCAGCATAGGTCAAGAAGTAGTCATTAATCGGTCAGTCAAGAATCCTACTTACGATTACCTGTGGTGACGGTGCTTTTGTTTTTGACAAGAATTAGAATAAATCGCTTGTTTTAAAGATGATTTATTTATTGTAAAAGCATAAATAAGTTACCCATAGTAGTTATATATGCAGGTATGCATTATATGAGGGTAGTAAAGAGAAGCAAGAAGAAGAGAAAGAAAATAACATTTGTTTGCATGTAAGTTTTCTTGGTGAGCAAGAAAGTGTAGTTGAGTGAGGGAAAAGCATTGAACATCCTATGAGGTGTTGGAAGACAACAGAGCTTCATTGTATTTCCTCTGTAAAGCACTGAATAATAATATTGGCCATTTCTTGGTGGACATAGCCCACACTAGGTGAACCATGTTAAATATGGTGTTATCTTTCTCTGGTTTATTTTATCTTCTCAAGTTATTTTCACATTCATTGTTTGTTTTCTTTAACTAATTATAGATCTGCATGTAAAGACAGCTTATATGGTTTAACCCCAACATCAATAGTTTCGTGGGTAAATTTTCTATAACCTAGGCCATTTTTCTCATATGGCTTGAGGGTTTTTAAGATGGGTTGATCATGTATTCCTTGTTCGTAATGCCCAAGGCCAAATCCTTTCCATGCACAATGGTGAAGGTACATATGGGAAAATTTGGGATTATCAAGGGATTTAAGGTTTGATTTAAATGGTGTTGTATGGTGTAATTCGGTTGATTGGGATGGTGGTTTATCAAACCTACCATAAACAAGATTTGTTTTAAGGTATGTGGGCCCATAAGAGATAATATCTCCCACATCAGGATTGTACATGGGTTGTTTATCAGGGTGACCATATGTTTTGGTGATGGAATAGAGTTAAGCATAAGAAGGCAATATTCCCCAAGAGTGAGACATTTCACAACTTCTGTAATAGAGGAATCATCTGGTAGTTTAGAAGAAGGCACTAATGTGTTAGTGGATGCTTGATCAAAAGACTTAGAGATGGATTTAGGTACTAATACATCGTTTGGACGATACATCATATAACAGTTAGCAAATGGATTCAAAGTTAGCGGGGACTATGTAAGTTTTCCCTTCGTGTTTGTACTTAAGGCAACGATGGAGAGTTGAAGGAATGCAATGCATGGTGCATATCCAAGGACATCCTAATAACATATTATATTGGAACTCTCCTTCTATAATGTAGAAGAGTTCTGGTAGGGTTTTAACACCAACTTTAAGTGGTAAAATGATAGTGCCTAGTGTGGGTGTGATTGTGTCATTAAATGAACGTAATAGGACCGGGGTTTGAGTGACAACCATGTTGGGTAATCTAAGTTGTTCAAAGGCTAGAGAGGATATAATGTTGATAGTGGCACTGCTATCAATCATGACTCTTTTGATAGAGATATCATTGACTTGAGTAGTGATAAAAAGTGGTAGGTCATGTTCTTCTGGTCTAAGAGTGGGTATTTCATATGTTTCAAAGAAATTGCAGTGGATGATTTCAAGGCACCTATAAAATTTGCAAGAGGGGCTGAGTCATTAGATGAGATAGTAATAGATTGAAGTGCTTCTATCATGGCTTGTTTGTAAGGTGGCGATGTCTGAATGAGTTCATAGAGTGACATTTTGACAGGGGATTGGTGTAATTGTTTAGCGGCTATTTTCTATAATGTGGTGAGAGAAAGAGGGGTGTTTTTATTGAAATTTTGGCTTTAGATGATGATGATTGATTAAGATCTTTGGGAGCTAGTGAAATTGAGACCTTGGGTTTATCGATGATGTTGATGATCTTGGTGGCGGAGGTATAGCGATAGTGTATTTTTCTTGTTCGGATTCAGAAGATTTGTTGTTGTAATTTTGTGAGTGTGTGGTGATGTGCACAACATTGATTTGATGGTCGAGGGCTTTAGGAGAAGACTTGATCGATGGTGTTGATGTTGAAGCTAGAGTAGGATGGGACGGGAGAAAGAATGAACTCGCCCATATTTTGAATCTTCTGATGGAAGGATTTAAAATCTTCTATGGTGTGACCTTGGGTTCTGTGATAATCGTAAAAGTATTAAAATCATACTAGGTGGGTTTCCACCCCTGATGATTTGATAGCTTTAGAGGGGGTAATGTGATTAGTGATTCTTGTAATAGATTATCCAAAATGGTAGCATACCACCCTTTCGGGCCAAATGCCACTGGGGATTGATTTCTGATGGGGATAGGTGAAACAGTTGTTTAAGTTTACTCGGTCATAGTGGTCTCATAGTTGTTCCAACGAATGGGTGACAGGGGTCTTGTATAGGTGGTGGCTACAAGGGATACTTGGATTGTATGGGGATAAATGGCAGATGTAACTATCCATTGTGGGATAGTGGATGTAGTATAAGGACTCACTGTAGGAACATGATGAATGGGTTTTTCCCCTGTAATAATGGGGTGATTAACGGGTATAAGGAAAGAGGGATCATTCGAGGGTCCTTGATTAAGGTTTTGGAAAACATTTTGTTCAAGAGATCCTATGGGTCTTGGTTTTGGCACGACAAAGGGTTCTTCAAAATAAGGTATGCCCCTTGGATGAAGAGGTGGTGGAGGACAACAGAAACAATAAGTTTCATCATAATGAGGATTTTTAAAGACTTGGACAACATCCTATTTATTTGGACCCTTCAAAGTCTTGGATGAACTCGGTGTATTTGTTGACGTTGATGCTAATGAAGGGAGAGGGGCTTGAATAATACAGTTAATATAGTCCACATGATTTTTAGGATTATTGATTTTTGTAGTTTGTTGATGACTAAGATTCTTGGTGGATTTAGATGGGGGTGACTGAGCTAAAAATGTTTCTAATGGTATCATTGTTATGTTTGTAAATCTAGAAGCAGGTGTAGTTGCAGTAGTATTTGTTGATGTAGGCATGGATCCCGAAATAGTTTTGGGTAAAGGTATGGGAAGGAGTCTAGTGGTAAGTGGTGGTTCAATGACCGTGGTTTTATCTAGTGTTGGTATTAATTTGGTAGGCATCGAATCAACTGACAAGGATATGGGAGTAGTTTTTATGTTGAGTGGAGCAGGGAGAGTTCTGTAATAGTGATTGCATGTTCATTGGCCTCTGGAAAGGATTTTGTGGATTTTTTTCACTAGGAAATAAAGCAGATGAAGAAATGGGTTCAATTTTTGTTATTGTGTTAATGGTGTGGATGACATTAGCTTGTGGTGATTCAGATGAAGAGGGATGATTCAGGAAGGGTTGTTTGAATATATCAAGGTTTTGGTTTGGAGGCGCATTTGGATTATCTAAATGGAGGTCGCCTTTGTCAATCAAATCCTGAAGGATATTGTGAAAAGTGTGACATCTTTCTATGTCATGACTGCATTTACTTGATGGAATTTGCAATAATCATTATCATGGTACCAAATGGGCTTTGATACTGATATGTCAATAGGTCGAATGAGAGGTAATGATATGATATTAGAAGCGAGTAATTTGTCGAAAATTACACTATAAGTTTCTATTATGGGTGTGTAACTACGTTGTTGATGAACTGCTCAAGAACGGAGTTTTTTTCTTTGGGATCAGATTTGACCACAACGGTATTAGCAGTTGTTTTAGTTTTATCTGGATTGGATGTTGGTTTATATGGGAACTCTACTTTTGGTTTCTTGGGGCGAAGCTTCACCCGCCCATCTTCTAGTGCTGACAATTCCAACTTATGGGCCATGGTGAAGGCTTCATCGAAGGTGTGGAATGATTGGATTTGTAAAGTGGATGAGATATGCTTAGCACAAGTGCGACAAAAAATATCAATCAATTATGTCTGTGGTAATGTGAAGGATAACTGATTGGTTACACCCCTCTAATGGGAAACGAAGTCGGTGACGCATTCATCTTCAAATTGTCTAATGGCATATAAATCATTAATAGTGATTTTACAAGCTAAATTTATGGAGAAATGATCTAGGAAGAGTTGGGCAAGTTGTGCAAATGAAAATAAGGAATGTTGTGAAATGTTATTATACTAGTCCAAGGTAGGACCAACAAGAGACATAGGGAATGTTCTTAGCATTAAATCTTGATCATGGGATATCAAATAACATGCATGGTGAAAAGCGTGAATGTGTTGTTGAGGGTCCTCTTTGTTGTAGAACTTGATAAACTTAGGGAGTTCCCAGTGTGGGGGATATGGTTTGTATGGTACAGAAGGATGAATGGGTTCGTTGCAGATTTTTTCATAGGAGAGATTATTTTTGGACGAGGATGAGGCAACCTCCAAACTAGATATGCAGCTTAGGAGGGCCTGGAGAGGGTCTTCCTAAGCTTGTTGGCCCGAAGACGGATAGATTAATATGAATACTGGGAGCATATGCCTGATGTTGTTGTAGAATGTCTTGTTGATAAGGAATGTTTGTTTGAGGGATGTTTTGCTGATAAGAGAAGTTAAATTGATAAGGGTTATTTTGTTGTGAAATGTTATGTTGTGCGGCATCGTATTATGAATATTTTTTTAAGGTGCATACTTTTGATGAGGAAAGTTCTATTGAGGTATGTTCTCATTGATAGGGAATGTTCTATGATGGAATGTTTTGTACTGGGATGTTTTGCGATGAGATATTTTGTTGAGAGAGATTTTATTGGGGAAAGAACCCTGTTGCAAAGCACTAGATTATGGAGTTTGAATGTACTGGTATGGTGTCGATATTTGTGTAAGAGGATGTGAATATGTGGGAATGTGTTGGGATGGTGTAGAAGAAGCGGAAAATGATGGTGTTTGCCACATAATGTTTTTTTGTGGAATATTTTGTTGTGGGATGTTTTGTAATGGCATAGATTGTGACATAGAAATCAAAGGTTGAGAGAGTTGTGGCATGTATTGCAAGGCGGGATGTGTACTAGAAATAGCACTGGTGTTAATCGTTGGCATTGTTGAAGGGATAGACATGGTAATGATTTGAATAAGAATGATATTCTACTGGCCTAATACAAAAGTAGAAAGAGGAACGAAACTTAATGATGATGTTGACACCTTTGAGGAGCCCGGGAAGAGCCATCGTGGGTAGGTGGCACTACCTTATGAAAGTGCAAACCCTATGCAAGGACCGGAGGAAGACATAAATTTTTGGGTGGGCATATTTTGTGATGAGATCATAGAAAGACGTTAAGGAAACATTAGATGTTTCAAGTTGACTTGAAAAAGGTTGCTCATCCAATGTGTCAAATGGATTCGAAGAGCTAGTAGTGTTCCTCGGGATCGACTAATGCTTGACGCTTTAGGTTGAGATGAAGTATCAAAAATTAACTACTGAATAATGGGTTCTTAGTTTTGTTTAATGAGTTATGCAATGGCAGATAAATGGTTGTGAATGTGTGCAACAGATTGTAGTGTGAGTGACTGTGTTTGAAGATTTCTCGCTGCCAAGTATGCATTAAGAGCAATGGGATTCAAATCTAACATCTCCTCAAAAAGAGATCACCCTCATTATAAAATGGGATTTCATGTGTAATGGGAGAAAATGAATGTTTTGATTCGATGTGTAAAGAATTCTTCCATGGTATTGTTGTGGAGAATGAAAGGATTGTTGTCCAATTTCATTGTTATGACCAAACCCTACTCCATTCCATGTTTTTGTGTTAGAAAAGGGATTGGATGTGTTTGTTTGATAAAGCAATGCTTGTGGTTGCATTGGCAAAGAAATTGTTACTGGGAGTGGTGTAGTGTGAAGTGGGGCTTGAAGTTGAAATACAGGCAATGAGGTAGACATATTTTTAGACAGTTGGTTACGTGTTTGTTGTCTAGTGAGAACCATAATAAACAAACACACACAAAATAAATAGTAAAATGATTAATGACTAAATGTATTGATTAACAATCAACAAGCAAAGGCAAGTAGAGTGTTATTTTATTCTTATCTTAATTAATTATAAAAGGTGAAATGTGTAAAATAGTCAACGAGGGTCCTAAGAAGTGGCTATCTAAGGCTGGTTTCAGGTGTGTTTAAAGGCAGAGTCCTCGATATACCCAAAGGTATGTGAGGCACAACTCTATACTTGTTGTCGCTATGATGTGTATATTGGGGCCTACCCCCTCACTTCACGGTCCCGCTGTGATAAGGGAGTCAGGTGTTGAGCCAAAATATACCAACAAATAGGTGTTTATACTCGCCAAAACACCAAGTCAATTTCCTATTGGGTGATGAAATCCCAATCAATTTCACCTAGGTGGGATTTGTTTGAATGCGTTTTTGGTATTAAAGTGATTTGGTTGTGTGTGAGGGGAAAATAAGTGAATGCAACAAATTTTCCTCTTAATTAGACTATGTGAAACAAGAAGGATGCAAATTTGGTTTATTTTAAGACCCAAAATGAAATATTGAGTTTCGGTGAAAACAAACAAACAAGAATGCAAAGCAGAAATTTAAAGAGATAGATTTAAAACTTACCGTGAAAGTGCTCCTTGTTTTTCAAATATTTTATTCTTTTAGAAATTATTGGGTTTTTTTAGCAAATCCAGAAGGTATTATTCCTAGAGAAACAATGCCTATAATTTGATTAGAAGAAGCAGGAAATAGAGATAAAAACACTACAGATTGTTAATAAAATGTTAAGAAAACAACACATGAGAATCATAGGAAATTAAGACAATCGCCATTGATTCGCAATCGCTGAAAAAAATTCAAAATGATGATAGAATAATGAAATTAAACAGGGAATAAGGTCCCACCGGAGTGCCAAATTCTCATGTGGTTTTTACCTTGGTTGTCTTGATAGTTTCAAGAGGTAATAACCGACGCCGACTTCAATATGGCAAGGTTTCTATGATACCCACAAATCTGAATTATGTTTTTTCCCACCGCGCTTCGAAACAATCAAAACAAGTCTTTTACCAGAATTAGACTCCTGTAATCAAAGTCGTAATATTATATTAAAATAAATGTTATTAACCAAGATAAACACTCCAATCTTTATTTAACACATATAGTTGTATGTATATAAGATATTACAAAACATTATGTACTTATCACTTATTTAAATACATGTATGATTTGAGAATAATCAATGATTAGATCCACAAGTCAGATTCTTGATCAGTGTAGAGATTTTCAAAAACAATAGAATGAGATTCAGATGAATCGAGTTTCGTCCTCTTCTTTTTAGTCAGTCCAAGTCGTGGATGGAAATGTAATTCTCGCAGAGAAGTCTGAATCTTCTTCCTGGGTGTCGTATTGGGGGAATAGGTAGACTTAGAACTAGAGATGTTGATGTGGTCGATTAAATCAGATTCAAAGGCGATGGTAATCCTCCTCTAGATGTTCAAGACCGGTCTTGTATTGGCGTTTGTATTGAATGAGATCCTCTTGGAGCCTTAGTGCTTCATCATATGCCTCCCAAAAGGCATCAGTGGCTTCCCAAATGCGTTGTGTTACGAAAAATGGCCTCCAAGCAATCAAATGGAGCTTCTTGGATTGCATAGAGTTCAAGATCGTGGAGCAAGTTGTATTGCTCCTAGTATAATGGATGGCGGACAACAGGAAAGGAATCAGTTGTTGGCAAGTTAGAACCTCCTAATGCCATCTGAAGACATCATGCTAGACAGAGGATTAGTAGATAACAAGGAAAAACAAAACATTTTGATTAGATTTAGTAGAAAATGATGAAAAATCATGAAAACATAGGAATCGCTAGCGATTCAAAGAAATTGTTGGTGATTCAGAGAAATCGCTGGCAATTGGGGTAATCGCTAGCGATTACTGTGAAATCTGAGAATTTTTACAAAAAGAGCTTAAGCTAATGAATTAAGACATTAATTCAACAAAACAGAATGTTATTCAACATATCAATGATATATAAGAAAAGATATACCTGTTTGGTATCTAAAATAAATCAAAATGAATGATTTACCTTACAGAATATATTGGTGGATGGAAGAATAGAAGAAGATAGTTGGAGGATGAAAATAAGCAATCCAATGATAAATCCGACATTTTTTGAGTAATAAGACGTTAGATGATATTGTTATGAAGTACCTAGATACCTGATGAATTGGGATTGAAACAACATAAACTTGCAAAGCTTGAGAATTCGTGTTATCAAATGAGGTCTGCAAACAAGTATATATAGATCGTCGGCGATCGGCAAATCACCGGCGATTTCAGAGAAAACTAGTTTGGTTAGAAAATCACATGATTTCCTTCCATTTTCAGCTCAAAATGATGTATTTCGAGGTGATGAGGATGGGGATGGTTAAAAAATCACGAGCTAAGTTTTTAGGATGGGAGAACTTGCTTTTTGGAGGATTTGGCTAGTTAGAAGGCTAGTTAGTTAGGAAATAGGTTAGTGCTTTTTAGGAAGTGGTTTAGGTAGTTTAGTGAGGTGTCTGAGTTAACTCAACAAGGTGTGAGGGTGAGGTGTGAGGAGATAATAGGTAATTTAATTATTTTAATTAAATAACCATTTTAGATCTTTAGAGATATGATGGGTCGTAAACAAATTAATTAATTAAAAGGGGGTGATATAGTGGGGTGTCGCAAATGTGTTGTCTTTGGTCATGAGTATGTTTGGTCTTGAGGGGGGCATAGATTTTGGGGGATGAATTCTACATTCAATGAATCTATTTAGAGCTCTTTAATTTATGTATAAATTATTTTATGAGCTAACCTTTGGAAACAACATTTTTGGCAGGTTGATCTAGTGAATGCAAAAGTAGTTGTGGTTTGAAGAGATGGATGTTTCATGGATTCTAACTTGCTTAGAAGGGTTATAAAGTTCTATAATTTCCATCAAGTTATTACATGACATTTTTTCTCATGTTGAAGTGATTTGGTGATCAAATTAAGTTTTCGTGGTGCTAAAGGGTGAAGGAAACAATTGTTTTAAGAATCGTAATGGAACCGAGCCCGATAAATGAAATAATTTGATTGGTTGATCAAATTTATGACCATGTATGAATGTAAAATGATATTTTAATCATATTTAAGGGGTTTTGGGTCATGAATATGTATACATTTAATGTAAGGGCATTTTTAAGAATGTGCCCATGGGGTTTTGAGCCATTTTTGGCATATGTAATGAGGGTTTTAGCTAGGCCGACCTATTTGGGTCATATGTAACTATTTTAATTCAAATTTATGAATTTTATAGAGATGTATGGGTCAAAATTATCATGATGGACCTACCTCTTCTGGTTTGGAATGAAGAAAAGCATATTCAAGTGTTTTTAGTTCATTTTTGAACTAGTGCACTTGGAGGGAAGAAGTGCGACCTAGAGGAAGATATTTTACAGGTATGAGAGCATGATTTGAAGGCTAAAGAAGATAATGAAAATTTGAGGAATGTTTGAAGAGATGAGAGCAAGAGGATAGAGTAAACACAAGTGAAGAAAAAGTAATAATATGAGAGATTGAAGACCTAATGTGCGAGTTAGGCTTTGTGAGCTGAAAATGTGATCTCCATCGGTTGTGGCAAGAGAATTATTAGAGATTAAACATCTACAGTGGCTGAGTTTGTTTTTGGTAATCTTCAAGGTGTTGTAGCTTCCTTGTGGAGTGGGTGCTTCACTAAATTAGGGTTCGATGCTCCTTGTAGGGTCAGGTGCTCTACTAAACTAGGGCTCAATGCTCCTTATGAAGATAGTGTTTCACTAAATTACTTGCTTTTCATAATATAAGAAAAGTTTCAATGGTTTGTCCTCCCCATGAGGATTTCCCACTTATACCTTGTGTTCATGCATATTCTCTCTTTATTGTGTTTATGAGGTTGAATGTTTTATGTTGTTAATCACACTTTGATGGATGAATAAATGCTAATGGTGTATATATGATAATCTGAAAATTGTTTTGAAAGATTGTAGGACTAATTCACCCCCTTCTCAGTCCCTTGTGCTTCCAACATATCTCATACAATATTTGAATAGAAATTTTGTAAAACTTAACCTCTTTAGAACACTTTATAGAATTTAAATATTTGAATAGAAAGTTTTGGAGGGAAACTCCAAATTTAAATTTACACAATCCTAAGTGACCAAAAACACCCTTAAACCATATAATGGAACCTATAGCACCTATATGTGCACTTATTACAATGATTTTCATATGAAGGGTTGATTCCCTGCATCACCCATCCACCTCTATGCAAATGAGAAATATCATGTTTGAATTTGAGGATTCTAATAAATACGGATTAAATCAACTTACAGTTTATATAATGTTACAATAAATATTTAAATAAACATTACATCATGACATAAGTAAATAAAAATACTACTTACGAAATAAATAACACATGTGACACATTATTTATAGTGAAAAACCCAATAGGGTAAAAACCACTTTGAAAATAACATTTTACTTCGGAGAACTTATTTTACATCCAAAGAAGATCACCTCCTCCTTTAAAACCCTATTTACCAAGGGTAAAACCAAATCACTTGATTTGCACACCTTTGATATATTTCCGAATATATCAAATGAGGACCTAAAGTCCTTTTTATATAAGGTGATCGGGTATGTCTCCCAACCCACCTTTTCAACCTAAAATGGTTGACACATACACCTAGGTTTATAATATTTAATATTAGAAATATAATCATTTCATGATATTAAATATTTAACCTAAAGTATATACCTAAGTTAGCATATTTAATAATAGAAATATAAATATTTCATATTATTAAATATTAACTTATATATTAGTGATGGACCCATATAAATTAAGGGTTACGGCCAGACCACTTAATCATTATGTTCCAACATATCATGCATCTTATACAATATACCCACTCCACCACCCTTTACTACCACTGATGATGCTAGAATCATCTGCGACAAAAATCAGAATCGCGGAACACCGAGATCTCAAAATATCATCTAGACCGATATGGGTCTATGTCTCTGTAATCATGTCCCAAAGAAATATTGCCTCATTGCTCTCGCTTTTCCTTTGGGCATCCACTATACTCATAACCTACACACTCTCTCTCTCCTACAATCCGCAATACAAAATATGATAAACATCCTCCAGGGTCATTGTCATCTCACCAGTAGGTAACTAAAAGGTACATGTGTTGGCACACTAATGCTCACATAGTGCAGCTTAACATAGGGATATTATGAGGAATCTCAACCAATCTAGCTATGTGTCATAGCTCAAAACGCTCTAGGATATCCCACTTGGCATCAAATAACCCCAAAGAAAGCAACGTGCTCAAATGAAAACTACCACATAACTCTCTCAAGTGTATATCTCTTTTTCATTCAGCAAACATAACAAAGTTCTTACATTAGTATGTCATACATGTTGCAAACCGATCATCGTAGTACTAAATTAGATCAAAATACAACTATTTCACATCATACTACAAAAACCTTGTCCTTAGATGTCAACGCCCAAGAGCAGTCACAGTGCCTAGAAATAGGTCACCAACACCTAGAATTGGATGTTAGTGTCCCAAAGGATGTCAATGCTATGGCCATCGCCCTGTGTTAGAAATTCTAAGAATTACAATAATGCAAATTTTCCAAAAATTGGCAAAAACAAGCATATTTCACATATTTTTTAGAAGTATAAATATTAATACCTCTATCTCTCAATGGGGGACTCCCCCCCCTATATATATAATCCTATAGGGGGCCCGCCTCTCTAGATAGCCCCTTTCTATTTATCCGGAAGGTCAGGAGGGGCTATCTGGAGGGATATCTGAATGGCTATCTGCAGAGGCTATCTCGGGTGAGGGTCCCCTATATCTATATGGTATGGCTTCCCTCATGCCCCTATCTAGATATGGAGCCCCCTCTAACCCATCATCGGTCCTCTATGCATCTAAAACCGCTATTACTCTCTCAAATCTAATCAAACTTGTTGTTCTAAGCACGCGACATCCTCCAACTCAAGACTATAATTTTCACTCGAACACACTACAAATTAACTACATATTCGCGTTTCCATATTACTATAAATAGCACATTTTACATTTCTATATACTATATTTACTATTTATAAACACTCTTGCAACTAATACATGACACATGATTGTGATCATATCTTGAGCCTCATTACTCCATTTTCTTCCCCGTTTACGTCATTTAGATCAAAATTTCTCCTAGCACCATCCTAAAAACATTTACACAAAGGCTATATTCCAATCCGTAAAATCTATTCATCAATCTATACTCATTATTATAAAATCATCTATACTACATCTTGTTCACTCTCATTTGTACTTTTGGCTCAATGCTTTACTCTTTACCCTCACCCTTTCTTTGGAAGGGGGCATACAATCGTGATAACCTTATAATCCATATCGGTTGTAATATATTTAATTGATATATTTATCACATCACTACGGAAATATTTTTCCTTTGATTTTATTCAAGAAAAGAAACAAAATCGCTTTATATTCAACATTCAAATAATATACGCTTTTAAATCTATTCCCCTTATAACCTAATTTGGGGGAAACACACACAAAACCTCTCCGCTAGTAATTTTTAAGTACACAATCTCAAATCATTTTTTTATTATTCAAATCAAATCAATTAGTCATTACAGCAACAAGCACGCTCTATTATCTCTCCTAGATGACCTAACTTGGGAGCTACATCACATCACGCTTCTATCAATCCTAAATGACCTAACTTGGGAGACATTCTACATTTATATAACTTCTAGATGACCTAACATGGAATTCATCTAGCATTATATAAATCAAGACACCTATGGAGTGGGGGTAATTAGACATCATTTCCTTTCCTATACTACTCCTATATGGGATCTTCAATTGGAACAATACGGTACAACACGGAACAATGTGAAACTAAATTTGATCTTTGTCCATCTAAAGTAGTTGGACCTTTTGGGGATGTATTCATGGATGGAGAGTAAAACTAGACCTCTCTCCCCAACACTCTTCTTCTAGTATTAGGACGCCCAAATTCTCCCATTACAAATAAAATTGGGTTGGGAATTGATCACTCCTTACCTCTTCAATCTCCATTAACAACAATCACAATCTCCAAAATCTAAAAATCATCTCAATGTTTCTCCAAGTGCTCCTTACAATGGTTTTCTATCTCTATTTACACCACATGGGTCGACACAATGATCCATGGTTTTCCACGCTACAAATTCTTACATTCTACACGCACTTTTTCAATTTAGCTTCTCCGGACTTTTCACAGTATCTTCCTTTACTTCCATTACACTACTTGAATTTCATGAATAAAGTGGGGAAAGTGTAGACACAAAATCATGCACATATTATTATTTTATTATACTGCCAAGTATGTTGTTATATGCATGGATCTTAAGTAAGAAAAGTATTCACTGGTGACACATTCCCTAGTCCATCCACTTGTTTGACTTGATTTTCATTGTCGCCTCTCACACATCGGTCACTTATGTACCTAGTTCCGGTCAGTCACAGAATCCTTATTTTTCTATCTTTTCACATTTGTCATCATTTATCTCAGGACACTAGTGCCTAGGCACTCCCGACCATTTTAGGCACTCTTGTCCTCTTTGTACTTTTTACTTATTTTGGCATTTATGGTCGTCCTTTCTAATTTTCTTATCCCCTAAGGTTATAGTTGAAATTTCATGCCACTAGTGTTGAAATTCAAACAGATATCCATATATATACACAACATACATATCATTATATGTGTGGACACTTCTAAAGGGGAAACTCATCTACATATTATCACTATCATTACAAGGACTGCATTTTTGGGTTGCATACACTTCGTAGTAAGGGGAAGTGTTAAATTCCATCTCACTTATTTATATTTTACCTATCTATAGCCCATTATCTTGGCTTCATTGGCATGAGGAAAACCTAAGGAAGTTATTTCACACATGAGCACAAAGAACTACATGGATTCTGGAATGTAGTGTAGCACTCGGTCATAAGTTCACTCTTCGAGTGACTGGACGGGTTAGTCTAACTTCGCATATTACATATTTCATTCCAATTTGATCTATTTTTAAGCTTGTGGTATGGTAATTAGGGTTTATCTTACAAGTTAGAGGTACCCTTGGAGATCCATGTATGACATACAAGTGATCAACATTGAATAAGTGTGAAACCTTAATGACATAGAAGAAATTAAATTATGAGTAGTTACGTAGTCACCAACACCCAAAAGTGGTCTGACAACCAAGCACCTTCACCCCACCTAGGCACTCGTGTCAAGATCATTTTTAAGTCCTAGAATTAATATCGAGCATTCTGACACACTTTTCCCAACCTATTTATCAGTTGTTCTAGTTCATATCTATTTCAAGATAACCACAAATCATATAAGTCTCATATATCTCTTATTTGCTTATAATGTTGCATCATTGGAGTGCTTAGTATTTGTATTCTACTGTATTTTATCATAATAGATCCTTATCAAGCCGATTCTCCCACCCCCATCGAGTTGTTTAGTTTGTGTATACCGAGTTGGGTTTTCTACCAGTCAAGATATTGTTGCCTTGTGCTCTACATCATGTTACATTTCTTTGTTGATGTGTGTTGTAGAGTTAGGTTGTATTTTTACATGTGAGTTGTGAGTTGGGTTGTTCGCTACTTTGTCAAGTCGTGTTTCTTTCACCGTGAGTTGTGCATTGCATTTTGTACCGAGTTGTTTGTGTATTTTTGCTTTTCTTTGTTTGAGCTATTTGAGCTGCTTTAGGGTAGAATCGAGTCATATTTGATTTCAGTTTTTGTTCCGTGAGTCGAGATTTGAATCAAGTTGTGCGTTTCCTCTCTCGAGCTAGTTAATTTTTATTTCCGAGTTTTATTTTTTTCCCGGGGTTTCTTTGTTTGTGTCGGGTTGTTGCATCATTAGATGTGCTTGAGCATTAAGTCAAATTTTTTTCTTTACTTTTGCATATGATTCAAATTTTTCCATTCAATGGGTTGGGCATTTTCTTGGCCACATTATCTTTCTCCTACTCAACTCATTAAGCCACTCGCACCCTACTTCACTCTCTCGGTGATCCCTACCCTTCTAAGCACTTTGATCTTTACTCATATGTGTCAAGCTCGTAATACCCTCTCCCTCCACGTGACTCAAATTTCTACCATTTAGATTACCCCTCTCACTCTACTCTACGTCCAGGTTTGTTCTCACTCCATCAGCTCGTCCTTACCACCTGTCTAAGTCACCTGGCCTTATCTCGCCACATCCTTGCATTTCCCAATCTAAACCTAGCTTGGGTTTCACTCAGATTATCTCTCGAACCCCATACTTGACTCCTTGAGCCTCCCATTTAAATATTTTGATCGAGCCATCTTTTTACAAAAACATAGTTTTTTTAAAATATTAATAAGTGGTGTTTTTTAAAGGGTAAGTTAATATTTTTGTTAGGTCTTGTTAACTTTAATTTTTTAAAGTTAGTATCTTATATAGTTTGATGCGTAAGCATCAAGAGATAAAGTGTAATAAGGTCATATGAGACAATTAAAACATGTTAGTCTAGGTGTGACTAAATGAATGTTAAAGTTGAATAGTTTGAAAAAGATGAATGAGTACTTGTAAGAGAGTTGTAGGAGTGAGTTTGAATTAGTAAAAGAGTAATATAGGAAAAATAAATCCATGTCATCATGTAATAGTTTTCATGTACCAACTAGATGAGTGTATTAGGATGATATTTACCTGATTTCTATGATAAGAGATTGTTGAGTCTTATTAGGGAGTTGTTGAATTAGTTTAGGTGTTAGCTAGGAGTTTATACTTAGCAAATATCCACCTATTCATAGGTGATTTGAATGTAATGAAGACAATAAAATAGTTCTTGAGGTTGAAAAATGAGGAATGAATGTGGTATGATGATGACAATAAAGAATTTGCTATTGTTTCAATGATTTTTACATATTTTAATGGAATGTACATGGAAGATGTGCCAGATTTACGGTGAGGTACAAACCCTCAATCTTATTTATATACATAATTTATCTTGAATGCTAACAAGGAAAGGTTCCACAGTGATGAGGAATGCCATTATGATTTTGTAAGTTTTGAAAATGTGTAATTTGGCTTTTAAGGCAAATTGTAGAATCTTGGGCTTGAACTAGGGCATCCTATATCTTTTGATCGCACATATGAAATGAGCCAAAATTATCAAATTATCTTTGTCTCCCTTTGAATTAGATATCCTTTAAATTTCATGGTGATTGAGAAAGTATAGTAAGAGTTATCGATGACAATTATTTTGAGTTCTAATGGAGTAAACATATTGTACATTGGAGAGAGGAATTGAAATTTGCATGAGTAGTCATAACTTGGATTCATGACACCAAATTTTTAGCCATCATCTTGGTGACATTTATGAAGTAGATCCATCAAGATCCAAGTGAGATTAAATTCCTAAGTGCCTACTATCATCGTCGTGGTTAGAATAGACCTAATTTTCTATGCTACAAACTCAAAGGAGGTGTACTTTCTAACAAAGAAATAGGGTATGAAATTTGGTGATATTTGAGAACTCTGAAAGGGTATTTTGGTCATTAATTTGTATATATATTTGCTTTAGGTGAAATTGAGATATGATATCATTTGCATTCTTAGCTAGAGAGATGGGAAATGAGATCAACTTCTTCTTCCTTCTCCTGAGCTTGTTGTTTACTCGCATGATCTTCTGTAGAGAGAAAATAGTATATTTTGGTCACTAAGGTACTTGGGAAACCCTAGTGGAGTTTGATCAAAGATGGAAATTCGTAGGTAGGAGAAGGTTGAGAATTGGATGAGGTAAAAGCCATATTTTTTTATTAAGTACATTGTTTATGGTGAAATCTGGCCTCCAAATCACCCTCCAAGTTTTGGACCACATACATTGTGAATGCATCATTCATGCAAGTGAAGTGCTTGTGGCTTTCCTCCATCACCAACTACGGAAGTTTCTCAAATGTAGGCACCTTGGAAACAATGTTTTGTGTGAGAGCCAATCCTTTGAATGATCTTGAGCTAGCGAGAAGATAGACCAAGTAAGAATTCATGTGGAACTTATTTTTCATGGGCACCTGAAGAAATTGTAGATATATTATCACTGATTATCTGTCCCCAATCAATTCTTTGCTTTCCTTTAGTCACTGTCAAAATGAAAAGGCCCATCCACTCCTGGAAGTCTCTTATGTTTGCTTCTCCCATCACCTTGTTAAGGAGGGTGATTACATCTAAATATCCCTCATGAAACTCACACCTTAGAAGGGTCTTGGGCATCCTTGAGGGATTTCTCCCTGTCTTCATCCACGATCCAAGTGCAACCCCTTGTACATATGCATCCATCATTTCCCAATCATGCAAGGCCTTGTCCTTTGAGATGACAACCATGCTAGGTGATGTTGGGATTTTTAGAGCAAGTGAGATGGTTTTGGGACTAATGACCATCATTTTCATTCCATTTTCATCTTAGATCATCTGCTTTTCAGGCTCATAGTGGTGTGAGCAAGCCAAGACTAAATCAAGGCTTTGTACAGACACGAGGTGTCCTACAGCTGCGAACAATCCACTTGTGAATACCTGATCCTTGATCTTCCCTCTTTCCTTGGTTGTCATGCAGCCCTTAGATCATTGAGGTCCATATATGAGACATCAATGTCTTATATCTCATACTCAAGTAAGTGAAAGTTTTCATCAAACCTTCCTGTACCATCCATTTATACTTCATGGTTTCTCAGAAAAAGAAACTTACTATTTTAAGTAAGTATGAAAAATCAGCTCCTGTGAACCTCAATTGTATATTGCACTTGAATTCCCCTTTCTCCTTATGTTCCTCTCACATTTTGGATCAATTTGATACTTTTAGCAGAGTGCTCATAAGACCACTTACACTTTTTAGCAAGTGTCAATCTTGGACTAAGATGACTATTTCAATGAATTTTTTGTGTAATATTTCTTTTGTGTTCACCGCTCCTTCGCAATTTCTTCATTTGGTGGCTTTCCTAAAATGGAAGTCTCCTATGTAGAAGACCTGATATTTTTAGAAAGTGATATTTTAGTGGTCCGATCGTTATGGAATGATTTTTTCCGATATGGATTTTTTCCCAATATCGCCCCTATGAGATCTTGGGCTTACTTGATTGTTGGTTTGAGAGATTTTAAATTTTCAAAATTTTGACCTAGCGACACCTCTAAACATGACAACCATTAACATACCTCGAAATTGTAGGTATTTTTTTCTTCTCCATTCGCACAAAGATTATATTTTTTTAGGTTTTTTCTTCTAGTTTCATTGGTGAAATTTCTCTTCAAACCGATTGTTTGTTTGATGGAAATCATATTTTTATCTTCGTAGAGTTGGAGGGTGATTTATTCACTATAAGTGATTTGTGCTATGGAAGGAGGATTTAAATGTGAGGTTTTAATTTCTTTTGATAGTTAATAAAAAATAAGAAAATGGTTCTTTGTTTTGTGCATTGGTTAGCAAGATATATCTCAATCTTTAATCCACAATAATGGGGTTTTTGATGGATTTCTCCATTTCTCTCTCTTTTTCTTCGATCCTTGAGATATTATAAGACTTGTGTGTTTTCATGGATTTTAGGGTTTGGTTTCCATGGTGGATCTATTTTAGAGCATAAATGGTGGACTGTGTGTAATCTTGGGCAAGTTACGAGCAATGACATGGTATGAACTATGAAAAGTAAGAAGCGGGAAAATAAAGCTAAGTCAAATTTAACATCGTGCCTCATCACAAAACATCCTGAGATCCAACGGTGGACTGTTTTGGCCAAAACTCTTGTTAGAAGCACCTAGGGGCTGGAAATGGTCGCATGAGGAACTAGGAGGAATTCCTTGGGCTTGGCACATTTTCATGTCCCCTATTTCCTTTAATAATTAAGGGAAATGAGGGTCATCAATTTTCATGGTGCACCTGGTGTTGACACTTGGCAAAGATTTGACGGTTGTCCATTTGGCTTGACTAGCTCCTGGGGGCTAAGAAATTGCACTGGAGGGGGTCACATGGATGACTCAAGAATTTTTGGGTTGGGAAAATTTTAATTTCCCTTATGTCCCTTATCTTGAGGTATGAAAGTGACATAAAATTGTGTCATGATCCTTGAGTGACATGTTTTCTCTCCCAAATTTGTCTAACTCATGAGAACTCACCTTGTGGACAACTTGAAACGATGATATCTTGAGCTCCTAATGGAATTTTTGGAAAAAAATTATATGATATTGACTTAAAATGGCTTTCTAAATCCAATGGTGGTGGTCTTAGATCTTGATTCTTCTATTTAGGCCCTAAAAATCATTTTTTTAATCTAGCTCCCTAGTTGTGCATGGAAAAAAATAGTGATAAACCTATGGACCAAAGTGTTGTAAAACAAATGATTTCACCATATCAGTATATCTTGAGGATGTATTTTTGAATATTAACTCCATCCTAAGCTCCTTGAATCACCTCTTGAAACTCGGTAGTTATTTTGATCTTGTGTGTAGGCCTTTAAACCCTATTTTTGGTGAAATTGTCCCAACTCCTCCAAATCTTTTATGAACCTTCCAAAATTGTTTCCATGATGTTTCTAGACCTTCAATTCACCTCCGTGTCAAATTTGGCTCCTTCGCTCCACTCCAATGGGTTGCTCCAGCTTTTGGGAAGGCTAGTGATAGCCCTTCCCATAGCTGCCTGAAATTTGCATTTTCCAAGAACTCCTAAAATCACAGGGGGTTCAATTGAGTTACCTAAATCACATGGGGACTAAGTTAACATCAATTGGGAGGTCACTGGGGCTGACCGGGTAGACTCGGGGTGCCTTGGAAAGGTAAAACTTGAAATTTTTGACACATAGGTATAGTTTTCATGCTTGAAAATTTTCAATTTTCTTGTTGCACATTTAAATGACAACAAGATGTAGGTGGCTGCTTAGTCTTTGGTAAGGTGATGTATTCCATCTTGGTGCATTTTTTTGCATGTATTATTTTGTAAAGTTTTTGTTCAAGATTTTGGTGCTTCTTGAAATGACTGCTCTCAACATAGCTATTGATTTTGGCCATTTTATAGAGTTATGTTTGTTCTAGTAACACCGACGCGTCAATCGGTGAATTGACATCCGCCACAAAGGGGAACCGTATATTGGTCGGCCAGACCGTGGTGGTCTCTATGACAATAAATTTATACTTTGGGTTTCTTAATGTGAAGAGGGCATGAAATATTTAGTGTCCAGTTTAGAGGATAAGGTTTCTTGCACATAGTGTACATGAATAAACATATAAGATCTCTTCAAAGTTTGAACTAGAAAGAGGACGAGTTGGCTCGGTGAGTCTAGTGAGACTTGGGTCAAATTCGGTATTTCTATATGGTTCGTATTTTTTTTGAAGCAACTGGTATTATGTTTGGATGGTGTGTATGAGTAAAATATGCACCATGGATATTTGATGAGTATGAATTTTATTTCTAGGATGTGTTGGAATCTTGAGGACAAGGGTATCTAGTCTAAGGATGAGATCCTCAATGAAAATTCATGTTTAGACACAGTTGTAGGTAATGGGAGATGTTGAGTACACATGGATGAAAAGAAGGTGGTTCATCTTACTTCACAAGAAGTCAAAACTTCTGTGATGTAGAAGTATTCTTTGATAAGAAGGGAATCAATTTTATATTTTCTTTCATTTGTTTTATTTCTCACTGATATATATTGGATATTTTGAGCTTGGTGATTAGAGGCAATGCAGAGGGGAGTTCATGTTGAGTGGGAGGAAGCCATGGTTATTAGTATTACGAGGTTGGAACCATATGCATGTAAATAGTGAGAGGAGAATGCTACTATTCAAAGTGGCATGAGGCACAAGTTGTTTTGGAGGACATTCATGGTTTTGTAGGTATTTTGTGTTTAGTGCATGATGACATCACTTCTAGTTTTATTTCATAGTGCTTAGATATCCTTATGGGATGACAATTGATGGTTGTTCAGTTGGGTTAAGAAGAGAGAACAATGTTTTACAGTTTGAAGGGTGAAAGAAGGAAAATATGTTTGTTACAGTCATCGGTGTTTGCAGTAGGCGCTTCACCGGTGTTTGCAGGATCTGTTGTGGTTGGTTAGGTTATATGTGTGACAGTGTGTGTATTTACTTTCCCTTGTTTTTTTAATCTTGGATGGTTGTGTAGTATGTTGATGATATTTTTGTTGGTATTTTCACTATTTATTAGTAGTATGGTTAGCAAGAGTTGTTGTTGTTGACATTGATTAACACAGATTCATATATGTCTTTGGAGTTAGTCGGTTAAAGACTTAGATATTCTAGGATCCTAGTGATATGGATACATGTATATGGTGAGTTTATACATATGGATAGATTTTGTTTTGTGATTCTATGATAATGCAGATATTACTTTTGCATTGATGCCTATGATAATGGTTTAGATACTCTTGAGCATGAGTAGGGGATGTTTTCATTTCCTCTTATTATTATGTTACTCCATGATAGATATGTTTTCTATAGATGGTTTGTATTTCACATCAAAGTTGTTTATGCGGGGTTGGATTTTTAGAATGCATGCATTGTCGGATTCTTTAAGTTATGCGAGTTTTATGGATTGATCACCCATTAGTTGCATATAAATTCATTTGGGTTGTCTTGACCCAAAATCTCGTTTTTGCTTATGCATATTCTAGATTGACTTGTCTTTGGTCAGTTAGCATTGGTGGTTGCATGGAGACATGGATAGATGGTTGGATAATATGGTTGGTTTTATAGGTATTGATATGGTTGTGATTGAAGCTCAATATTTTAGTTTGCGTGGGAGCTCTTGTAGGTGTGTTAGTCATGATGGTTTGGTTGCATTGGAGGCTCGGTGTTACGATTCGGTGGAGCTTGATGTATGGATAGCTTGTTTATCATGGATTAATAGTAGCTTCGTACATGTATATGGTAAGTCATGGTTTGTTATCTTCTTGGTTTTAGAAGATGTTTTAATCTTCTAGACTACTTGAGAGAATTGTTGAATTAAAGAATAGTTGGTCTTCACGGTATATAAAGGATGGTTCTATACAGTACAGGTTAAATTTTTATCTCCAAGTGGGATATTACTTGAGTTGTGGGCTGAATTACTTCACAGATAGCATGCTTTACAAATTTCAGATTACACAATAAATGGCGTCGGTTGGGTAACCATTGTCTAGGTCACCTGGGACCGAATCGGTCGAGAAAGGAGGAACCGAGGACATCGGTCAAGGAGTCGACATCGGTTTCTGTTTGTGATGAGTTTTATTAAACTCACGAGATTAGATCTAACCTTTGATTAAAAGGTGATCTAATGGTTTAATCACATATTTATATTTACCTAAGTTTGTATATGCTTAAATAAGCTAGAAATCTAGGGTTAGAAAGTGTATAAGATCATTTTGAGAAAGAATGTTGATTCTCCTTGGTTGAGATAATGAATAAGAAAAGAAGAATAAAAAAAAATGTTACATGAAGACAAATATTTCATAGAGAGAAGTTAGACAGAAGGAAATATCGGTACATCTATTTGGTGAGAATAGGGTAATGTCTTCTACTATATTTCCACTTTATTTTTAGTCTCATTGTAATGGCTTGCATAGTATGAAAAACACATAAGGTTTCTTTTTATAGATCCACATGTTCTTGTGAGATCTTGTATTGTAGATTCTTCTTGTAGATCCACATGTTGTTATGAGATATTATATTGTAGATCCATAAGATCATGTTGTATTTTGATCCATAGATATCTAGTATTGTAGAGGAGGTTGTCTTCATGTTTTCACAAGTTGATGCAGTGATGGAGGAGAGACTTACTTCTTGGTGCATAGTTATGCTTGCACATTGGTAGACCCATTTGAGAATTCTTGTTTGCATATTCACATGAGAGCTTGGTTGCAGGTTCGGAGATGTAGTATTTCCTTATATGTGAGATTTGGTGATGGTTTGGAGGCACGGTTGTAGTGCACTCATGCAGATCCTTATAGATATATGGAGGAGGAGATACTCTTGGAGAGATGCATTATACTCTTGTGGGAAGAATTTATTTGTACTCTTGTTTATTATTTATATTGAGATCTCTATCTTTGGTGGATGTAGCCCACATTGGATGAACCAAGGTACATTTTATGTTATGTGTGTGTACTTTGTTTTGATTTGGATTGTTATAGTTTATACTTCCACTACTGTAGATTTTGGGGAATTTTCTACTTCTGTATTTGCAAAATTTGGTTTTTTAGTGAATCATAGCACTATTTCATATGTGAAGTTACCAAGGAATGGTATCGAGCTAGATGATATACCCAATAATCGGTATCGATCTAGATGATATTCCCAACATAGTAAAGGGTGTGGGAAAGGGATCAATCACACAGAAGCATTAAATTCCCTATAATCCACATAGATTTTGATTTTGTCATATTGCTTGATGTTGATCACCATAGGGCTAACCCATTCAGATTCCTCAATAGGCTCAATGATCTCAGAATTCAACATTTTATCACTTTATTCCTTCACCTTGATATGCAGGTTAGGGTTCATTCAGTAATGTCTCTTCCTAACTCGGCACACACCCTCCTTCACTTTATTCTCATCTCGCTCAATGTTTCATGTACTCCATTTAACTCATGATAGCCCCTATGGAACAAGTCATGGAAGTCGCACAATAACTCAATGATCTTAGCAACTTCAGAGTTAGACCAATAATATCCAATGATGAGCTCCTTAGGTTTATCATTTGTTCTAATGTTGACTTTCTTGTTCTTCATAGGCTCATGGTAGGCACACCTTCTCATCTACATTGTCTAATACTTCACGTGTACCCTCTGTATGCTCAACATCTAGGTTCTCCACCTCTTCATCATTAACTATATAGACCATATTAACCTTCTCTTTTTCTAGGTAGCCACACCCAAGTTGTTCGCATTTGTCTCATCGTCTTTTAAATATGCCTCTAGTTCGACTCATCAAACAAATCCTAAAGGATATCCTCAACCTTTTCACTATCTCCCATAGTTAAGCACATAACCTATAACACATCATTCACCGTAGGTTTAGTGGAAAATAATTCAAAGGTATGAATCATATATGCACTAAGTTCTTACCAATTCCTAGTCTCTCTATTCAACTCCACGAAATACCATGCACGCGAGAAGCCTGCCGCAAGGTGAAATAGAGCTTGTGTACCCATAATGAAGGTGGTAAAGCTTCATGTCCCTCTATCTAGAGTCTCTCACACTGTTGAACATGGTGTTAAACATGATCATTACCATGAAATTCACATATCTGAGTAGGCACATTGCTCCTGTGAAATATAGCAAAAAAAGTGATTCTCACCTCTCGCCACTCCAAAATATTATCCTTGTAAACCATCCACCGGCACGTTTCCATCACACGTAGAGAATAAACTATCATGTTCCTTCTTTCTACTTGACATTCCCACTAAACTTCCATAAAGCAAGGTGGAATACCTAAGGATTTTATTCCTAGTGTACCATAGTACATGGATGCTACCCAAATGCCGATCTTTACGTGCGACCTACTCACACATGTAGCTGCACTCACTTCATGCCCAACAATTTCATAAGTGTCATGTGCCTAATTGTCACATGTAAAACTTGTAGTATTGCTCACGGACTATGCATCATCCCATTGGAGAACTCCTTCCTTAGATGGCTCAAGAACTTACGGATCTCAAATGGTGCACACATAAATCTTCTTCATTTAAGGGCTTCACATAAGGTGCATATTTCACATTTGTTAAAGGGATGATGACACGCTTCTCCTTGTTCTTAAAACTTATATAGCCTTTGTTGAAGCTCATATCAACGTTGTTTGCATAACACCAAGGGCACCCAAGTAATGCTGGAAAACTATTTGCTTCTACAAGCGCCAACACCTCAAAGTATCTAGTAAACTTGGCCCCATGTATAGTAATAGACGCATCTTGTAGAACTCTAATTGGTGTGGATTTAGACCATTTTCTATAAAAACACATTCGAAGATGGTTGTAATGGTAGTTTTCCTATTCTAATCCACACATCCAAAGTTAGTACATTCAATTCTGCACCTGTATCAATCAAGATATTACTTAAGAGCCATCCATCCATAAAAACATTTAGAGTGATCTTCTTATCATAGTCCAAACTATCCGGGGAATGTTAACATGCAAAATTTGTCTTTCATGCTCAATTCCAGTCATGCGGGGTGTTTCTATTTAACCAATTTCTCAATAAGGGAATGATGTTCTCTTGGCATAAAATCTTACAAACCTCCTTTAAATCATCAACATCCATTTAATGGTGTTGAACCGCCTTTTTCTATTCTAACTTCCATGACTATTCCTTTAAACTTTATATCTCACCCCGTATATTTCTAATTACCTCAATGGTTTCTTGATAGAATTCATGTTGGTGCATAGGTTCTAGATATTTTTCATGTAGCACCTCCTCCTTAGTAATGACAGGATTCCATTTAGGAATCTCCCGGCACATGAAGCCTCGGTGCGTGGAGTTATCTTCACATGTACCAAATCAAGATCTAGAGCTAACTTTGATATCCATTGATCTTCCATGGCACACTTGTACTTTAACCTTTCCCATGCACTTGTTCTCCTTTTTGTGTTACTTCCTCAAATATTTATACAAGTCTAGGAATTCTTCATACTTGTGGTTCTTTCCAAAAAAGAAAAAAATATTATGAGGGCATTCATATTTGTAATGATCAAGGGACTGCATGTATAACAAGTCCCACGAGTTAAATTACTTCTTCCATCCCCGTGACCTCAACCTCTAAATCCTCCTCAATAAGCTCAACCTCTACCATGGCCTTAGTTAAATCACCCTTCAATATGATCATGGTATCGATGCTCATCCTTCTCCTTAGAGTTATTTACAACCCTAGTCTGATGCACACCAATATCAATGACATCATGAATTTGATCAATCAACTTGTAATCTTTAGTATCATGAGTAGTAGACTTGCAAATCTTGTAGTAACATGACACATTCTTTCTTATCGCATGATGCAACAATGGGAACTAACTTGAACGTTGATACAAGTGACATATCTCACATTCCAAAGAATAAGGAGTGCAATTCCTTAAGAGGAAAACTATCCTTAGTATGCCCTTCTACTTCACAATCTATGCACCAAATCCCACTACGATGTCTCATGTGTCGAATTAGTGATAATTTCTCTAACTATTTAGCCATTTCTGCAATATGAGATTCCAAAAATGGGCTCACTCTTGTGTCTACACTTCCTATCACCTCAACGAGTATGGATACCTCAAGTGCCTCGTGTGGATATGTGTAAGTCTTATGTGAAAGCACTCTTCTAAAAGGTGTGATAAGTCCTCCAACAAACCATTGAGCATGTTGGCTCATGTGTATGTCATAAGATAACTTGGAAAAAGTGTCTTAAATCGAGAATCATTCTTTTGAACACTCTCAGTAGTGCCTTGCTTAATGTATTTCATCGTGCTTATGTTTTCTACTCAAATTCAAGGATATAAAACTCTTTCAATAAAGCATCCCGTAGTTGTATAATCTACACAAGTTTGGTCAGGTCAAACTTTATGTACCAACTATGTGTGTGCCCTTGTAATGTAGTTGTAAATTGACTTGCCTTGCACTTTGGAGTTGTAATCCCCTTAACGCACCATAGTATACCACACATATATACGTCCTCAACATAATTTTTTATGCCCCTATATTCTAGAAGATGAAGAGACATTTCCATATAAATTTTTTGGGGCTGGTGCGGACCTTGCCCACTAGATCTAGAACATGTGTTTCCTCTTGTGTTTCCACCACCTCCAGAACCACTAGATTCACTAACGCCTGAGCCACATGATCCTCTCGATCCACCCCTCTGAAGGAAATGTTCCATAGGATGCACTTCCCTGTATTCCTATAGATGTGTTGAAGTTAACTCCCATAGTCTACAAAGTTGTGCTACTTCTAGATGTTATGCAAACGTTCTGTGCACCCAAATTCTATGTTTACAATGCACCAGAAAAGAGAACTCCAACTAGACCTCAAAATAAAATAGAGGATGACTAGACCATAGATGAGGACGCTACCTAATTCACTCCTAAACTTGACTGCAAATTAACTCTATCTACTGCAACTCTCTACTACCTAAACTAACAAGTTTATTTGTTAACTATCGTAGAAACTAGAAAACCAAGTGCAAGGACTAGGTCACCGAGGTAGTTTCAAATACGCACACACGTTCCATACTCTTTCTTCTAACGTGCCTTCATATAAATCAAAGAGGGTTCTCTACCATGTTTTCCCAAATGAGGGAGTTCCAGATGCTCTGGCCCCATGTCTTCTACATGAGCTCCAAATCCTTCATAAGCCATCTCTCTCTACAACACCATTCTTTCTGTGATCTCTCCGCTTCACTAATTCCCTCTCGCACACCGCATTAAACTTACCTCAACTTTCTTCTCTTTTTCTCTCTACCACTAGGTCTGTCATCCTCACCAAACCTTCTCCTTCCCCACACGTGGTGGGGTTTAGCTAGTCATAGGCTTCTCTTCCAAATCTAGGGTTATAATCAAGATTTTAATCACCAAAGGGATACCACACAAATATGATCCTCTAGGCTCATGCAAGAACTACAACTCATCAACCTCTGACATGAGTATGTAGAAATTACGTATTCCAATGTATAGTTGTTCAAAACACCACACAACCAAACATCCACAAAGCATTCTAAATTAGATCTACATCATATAAGGCCTAGAATTATTCCTACATCCAAACAAGTGTTCGATACCTCCAATTCCTCTTAGACACATAAGCAACCAACCACTCATACATCTCTATAAGAAAGAAGGAAAAGAACATCTCATATAGCTCGTGATACATATGTTATTCAACCCACACGCGTGCATTAAATTCAGGTCCAGTGCTAAATCTGTGAGCATACTCTTCCTCTAAATCTTTTAACCACTCTTCAATATTGGAAAAGGTCGATTGGTATGTCTTCATCATGCAACATCCTCGAAAATAATTAAAAAGAGGTCCTGAAATGAAACCAATGATGCAACTTAGAATTTACCACCAACATCCCAAGGCGCGCTGGCACATCACTCAGCCTGAACTGAGAACTCACCCAAAGTGCACAAGGGTACTAGGTCCCTCTTTATGGAAGCTTTTCCAAGTTGTTATCATGATTATATATGTCTCAAATCTATAATAGATAATAAAGTATCCCATACGGTGCATAAACCAGATCTAGATCTTAACCATATGAAATAATAACTAATCAATTATTATAATTAGATTTACCATACAAGATCCATACTAAGTTATATCCAACACCAATATCTAGTCTATAAGACCCATTATATTAAGTATTGTAAAACACAAAATCTTCGTACATACATAAAATTTTCTACAAGGTCATGCGCGCTCTTAAACTCATAGCATAACTCTACAATAATCAGTCATACCAAACCATGCAAATCAATACATATTTATAGGTGTGGGGATTTCCCTTCACCACCTATACACCTTTTAAAATATAATACATGCTAATAATACCCATGCACCTTTACATAAGAATACAAAAGCATGCAAGTGCTAATAATAAATCACCTAATTATACCAATTGTAGTATAATCCTATTATTAGCTCCAAAACTGTATGGTGCTCGATCTTATGCTAGTCCCAAAATAGCTTGTGTGGTCTATAAGTCTTCTACAAAACATTTTCTTCATTCCATGTCCAAAATTAGCCCCCAATTAGAAAATGACTAAACCCTAATTTCAAATTGTTACGGTGTGCCTTGTTTTGCTATACTTCGTGCTCTCTATACGCGCCTTGTGTCCACACACCCAATCCTTATACACTTTCATACTTGAGATGTATTTCATTACCTCCACACCTTCAGATAAATCATAAACATAATTTTTGTAGAAGACTTCAAGCTTGAGATGGTGCAAAGGGTTTCAAGTCAATACTTGTTTTAAGAAAGTTATGAGCATTTTTGTTGAGTTTTGTTCTCTCTTCAAGGCATCTTCTTGAGCTAAGTGGCCAAATTTAAGTTCTTCAACTCTAAATCCTTGGTGTATTCTAGAAACATCTCTCAGAGGCATGAGAGACCTCATCCAATTTAAATTGATGGTTTTATTACTTTCAAGGTGGTCTATGCTCAATATGCATGCTTGTTACTATACTGAGTTAGTCGAGACAGTCATGAGTTCAAGTCTTCAAGCTTATTTTTTCAAAAATGGTTATGAAGTGGATTTTCGGGATGAATGAGCTATTTTTATCCTCTACAAGAGAAAAGTGATTTGTTGAGGTGTATAAAGTGAAATAGTATTGTTTGTAGTATCTTTAAAAATGTTTATGCATCAAATAGTTTTCCAAAGATTTTGTGCACAAGGGTATGATTGTAAATTACTCATCTTTGAAGATTTCATTGAAGTATAATGAGTAACATAGAGGTCTCAATTACATATCCCATAGGTCAAGTGAAGGGAGTAGAAGGAGAATGTAGTTAATGGAATGCAAAAGGTCTTGTCTCAATAGGTCTGTGATGATTTCAAAACTGTTATGGAACAATAAGACTTAGGAAATCTTGTGCACATGGCGTTTATCATGACATGATCCCTGTGGAAGTGCTAGAGATGGTGGGAAAAGGTTTATGTTACCTCAATACCTCAAACATTAACCTTGAATACCTAAAATGCTAATGTATGCATACTTGTTCATACTATAGGCTACATATTTGGATTCTAAGAGTAAATAGAGTCCATTCATAGGTGAAAAGTGGTATGAGGTGGTGTAAGTAAGGTGGTGGTTTCATAATTAAATCTTCACATCTTTTGAAATGATCTTTCAAGCACCTTGTGCATGTCTACATTCTCAAACCTACTTCTCTGTCATGCACAATCATCATTGTACCCTACTACTTTTCTTTCTGGGAATTTCTGGAGATGTTTCAAGCCTAGAAATTGTTTAGAGAAGGTGAAGGGTGACTCCAAAAATCTATAACACTTGGAAATTTTTAATTTCACTTAAAACCAAGGAGAAATCTTTTTTTACATGCTCTCGAGTCTTCACAGTCAGGAAACCTTGATCTAGGGTTTTCCAAATGGGTTTTTGATCAAATAAGATGTTTTATCCATTCAAAATTCACAATTTTTTGTAGAATGTTCTGCATAGGCAATATAGCCATGATGGAGAAAGTTTCAAACCATTTCATTAAGTGTAGAAGAATAAATCAATGCCAATCTTTAGAAAATCCCATCTTCTTCGTTTGTGCATGAGAAAAGTGCAATTTTATGGTTGAAGTCTTCAAAGTGATCATTCCAAACTGAGTTCATAGGTTCCAAACTATGTAATGAAGGTTCAAAATTAGGTGCATGGGTTCATAATATTTTCAAAGGGAAAAAAGTGTGATAGAGGACTTGAAGAAACTCTTATTTACTATGAAGAACTAGTATATCCCTCAAAATGCAAATTTCACTTGTGAAAGATTATCTAAGGTTTCTTGTAAATCCCTTAAGACAAATTTTTATATCGGGGGACACTATAGAATTTTGACTTGGTATGAAATACTTGAAAACTATAACAGTATGCAATAAATAGTTCAAAACAGGAGGTAATATGGTGTAGAAGCTTAAGGCTAGATAGTTTGAAGTGAATGAAGGTTAAGAGGAGCCAAAATGCCAAGAAAAATTACAAACCTATTCCATCCTTGTAAGCTCAAGCAAGAAGATCAAGAAACACTAAAGTTGAGAAGGTGTAAGGTCTTGAGTTGAGTTGAATGAAATCTTGAGGGAGATAGAGAGTCATGATCGGTTATAAATTTGTTTGTTCTTATTTGACTCGAGCTAGAATGAGAGGATTCCAGCTTAAGTAAAAAAGGTGGTGAGTTTAAGGGTCACAAAGGTCTAGGGAATTTGAAGATACATTGTTCATACAAAAAGAGTTTGATATAAAGTGTGAGTGAGTTGAGAATGAGATTGATGATGAAAACCCCTTCTCTCTTCACTTGAAGAAATCTTTGTTGCAAAGCAAAACCCCTCTAGAAGACTCTTTCAAGTTAGTAGTTGGTTTTAGTGGTATGCAGATGATGAAGTGTTTGAATGATGAAGAAGAAATTTTTGCTCTTTGTGTAGTTGAATGATAGTGTCACAAAGATGTTGATGTTGTTACAGTATTTATAAGCATTTGTTTATATCTTGTAGTCTATTAATAATGATCAAGTATCAAGTCATTATTCTTTGTTCTGAATATCAATAAAGAAGGGCTCTGAGCACATCTTGTATTATTTTCATGTATGCATGTCATGACAAACTATATTTATTTATGATCAAGAATTCATGTTTGTATTCTATGAGGATGTATGTGTTTGATGGTTGAAATAGAAAAGTGAAAAATCTTATTAGGGACTAATTCACCCCCTCTCATTCCTTTGTCATTTCTAACAACTTTTAAGAATGGAGCATGGTCAAACTTGCATTGCACAACTTGACAAGTTTCAAAATTTTAATTTCTACATTCTTGTCTTAATTTTAGAAACACACATTTAAAACAATGAGGGCTCTAGATATTTTTGTCTTTTGGTTGTGACACAAGTGAATAGAAGTAAAAATAATGTCATAAAATTTTATTTGTGAACAAAAAAGAAACAAATAAACTTCTATCAGTCTTGATTTCCATTAAAATCTCAATTTTTAGAGACTTGTAGGAAAAAAATAATACAAGAGGGATGAAAAGTTTTATACTTGTTAAAAAAGAGGTAGGAATAGAAAAATTGTGGGACTAGAGAAATGCAAGGAACCTTATTGGGTTGTATGTGATGTCGATAGTGCTCTACGACTATGAAATTTGGGGTAACAATACATCAAAGTTGAAATGGAGACATACAAAAAGAATCTAAAAACACTTAATCATAAAAATCTCAAAACTAAAATATCAATTTCATATGAGATCTAGCTAGTTAAAGCATGTATTTCTCCATTGGAAGCATCGACTATGATTTGAATGCTAAGTTACTTTAAGAAGATGAAAACTTACTTTAAGAAGATGAAGACCTTAAAGATTGATTGTCAAACCAAAATGGTAGTGAGGGAAATGTTAAACAAAAAGCGGAACATGTGGATGAAACAAAATAATAAGTAAATAATTAAATAGGATGTATTAAAGCCATAAGATTATCCAAACATTAATGAAGAAATAGATATATATGCAAGAGAAAAAGTTAAGGTAACTATGTGGACAAGATAACTCGAATGGAAGATTGAGTATAATTCCAAAGAATTAAATGAAACATATGATTATGAAAAAAATCCCACATATAAGTAGAAATGAAATGCAAAACAAAACAAGAGTTGTGAGGTGAAAAGTTCTTGCTTGATGTGTTGGGAGATGTGTGAGGAGGTACTAGGTAGAATTTGATCCATGTGAGAGAGAGAGAGTATTTATGGAAATGTGTACTAAAATTCAAGTTGGTGTTACAAAACTTGTAGGCAAAAATTCCTCCACACACATATTTGATGTAAAAGTATGTCGACCTTATTTAAAAATTTAGACTAATTGTTGTATTAGTGCTAGAAGCATGTCTATTTCACTCATCACGATGAGTAGCATGACAACTCATAGCTTCACTGGTTTATACAACATTTACATTTGATAAGATCTTCATAAACAAATTGCATCCTCTTTTCCTTGTGCTCTTACAAGTTAAAGAATATCAATGACTAAATTTTTAATTAGAAATTTGTATTGAAATTTGAAATATTGAGGAATATTTTGCAAGCTCGACATATCATCCACTTAGTGAAAATAGTAATGGAAATGCTATCTATGGAATATTAAGAGAAAAATATAATAAATATATGGAAAGAGATAATGGCACATATAGAAAAGATTGGTCTTTGAAATAGTCAATTTACCTTTCTATGCAATGTTTCTAAAATTAAATAAAATTGTATGTGAATTGAACATAGGTGTCAAAAGAATTTAAATTGACATGACATGTTACTAGAAGGTTACATGTGAAATAAGATTTAAAAATTGTTCTATCAATCTTCAAGTCAATGTTTTTATTGATTTACTTAAATGAAGTTGTCACTTCTATGTAAAAACTAGTACACATGTCTACTTTAAAATGTGTAGATTTACAAATTATAAAAAAGTTGTATTAGAATAAGATCTTAAAATAATCACATTATTTTATTCTTAGATAAATAATTTACTTTGAAATTTTGATATTGTTCCAAATTAGTTAAATAATTACCCTTATATTAGACATATTAACACAACCAAAAAAATTTGTTGCTTTTATACTTAAAAATTATAGTCAAAATGACACTATATTGTGGACAGCCCATCTTCTACTAACATCAAAATCAATTACACTAGTAGTTTGAAAATTAATGTTTTAACAACCTTATTCAAAGAAAATGGTAAAAAAACATATTAATTAAAAACCTAACATTTCAATAAATATAGAAGAAAATATTTTAACTTCCAGGAGGCTATCGAAAACAACTTTTGGGACAGAATTATAAATTTATAACACTATCTCAAAATGTTGTTTATCAACGACTATTCGAAAGAGTTGCATTCCTATTGTAAAAAGGAATTTGGATGTGTATGCCCCACCAACCCCGTACCAATTTTGCCACGAACATTCACCATTTGAATTGACACGTCGAAAAGCAGATAAGTGGATAATGAAAACTCTTCCATGTTTATCCTTTTGTGGAATTATTTTTTCCTTTCAAAAAAGGACAATTAGGCGAGCTTCCCTGTCCAAAGGAGCTCGTTTCCATTAAACGACAAAAAGGTCGTCTCAGACTCTCGCCATCATTTTTTTCTTTTTCTAAATGAGCTCCTTCAACACAGGAAAGGCTTGAATTTTTTTTAAATAATATTTAATAATGTGGGAAGGGAAGAAAACCCAGGCTACCGACCACTATTTTCCTATTGCTTTTCAATTTTTCACAGCCGCAACCAGTTTTGGATTTTGTCGTTTCCGATACGCGGAGAATACGGCTCCCTAAACAAGGAGATATTCACGTGTTGTTGCACTCGACGAAATAAAATAATGGTTTTCGTTTTTGGATGCGTGGAATGGTATAAGATTGGTATAACATCGCTTCCCTTGACGTGGCAGAGCCGCCACGTTGCCTCTTCGTCTTCATTTCAAAGCCAATTCTATCCAATTCTACCGACTTCTAACAAGTGGGTCCTTTATTTTGTCTTCTCGCTGCTTTAAAGTTTAAGGGTTTTTAATTCGACATGGCTTGGTCATAAAAGAGGATATGTGCGGAAATAGGATTAGACGAAGCATTGAAAGAGACTACTGATATTCAAGTTGGTGAAACCTACTTGCTACAATGGATACTCTATATCGATCTTCTTAATATATGTTTTTGTTGTCAGTCTTTTTAAGTCATATGATTTGGCTAATCAATCTTTTGTTTTTGTTTTTTGTTTTTTGTTTCTTAATTTTCAATTAATATGGGGACAAGTAGTTTTATGCTCAAATATTTAAGATGTAACAAGGTTTCAATGAATCTACTTGTGATTATATTTTGTATTATAAAATTATGCTTACTCAAATGAACAATAGTTTACCTAATGTTACAATTCAAGATTTATTCACTCAAATCCTTATGTCTCCTTTATAAGAATCAATTATCTTATATAAGTTTTGGTCATTTAATCAAATGTGTCATAGATTAAAGGAACGGAGGATAAGCTTCTTACAATGAACAAGCTTAAGTATGTTTCCAATTATCCTAATACATATAACACTAAATTTCAAGGAAAACCTAATTTCAAAGGTAAATGTAATGATAACTTGAGACTAATTCTAAAGTTACTATCAATGTTGTATCTCAACCTACCAAGCTTGATTACAATTTGCTCTTTAGAGGCAATTTACATAACTTCCTTCTTCAAAAGTTTTTAGAGTGTAATCTTTTATCTCTCTTCCATAAGAGATTGATACAAACAAGTCTCGTGATAAATATTTTGATTCTAATGCATATTGTGATTATCATAGATGTGTTGGCCATTCTACTAATTGATGTATCAAGCTTCATCATGTTATCCAAGATCTTAATGATACAAATGTTATTAAATTTTATTTACCTCCCGAGAAAGTAAGCCTACTAATGATAATGCTAAGATTAATATTTTTAATGACCCACTTCCTAATCACAATTCTATTAAAACTAATCCGGATGTGTGTCATACTTATCGAAATGAACCCCTCCACATTTGTATGATCTTCCACTAGATTCACTTATTTGTCTTGTCACTCTTATTCACCTCCTAAGCCTATTATTACCTTTGAAGATTTTGATATCTCTCATGATCTTGTCTCGATACACTTAATGCTTGAGATTTTGTTGGCCTAAGCCCTATTTATAGTGGTTTGATTAACAATGGCACTAGACATAACATGTGCACATTCAAGTTACTTACATCTCTCAAGGCTATATTAAGTAACACATGACCTTTGATCACGAGACATTTCTTGGGCATATTGTTCTACCTCTTATGGCTGATTTTGCTACCATGGCTATTTCTTTTTGGTCACCTTGTCCCTTGGATCATGTGAAATGTGTCTAGGATACCCATGACTCCATATTCTTAAGGCCATCCCTTCTATTTTTGTCAATGCATCAATTATGCATATATTAAACAAGTTAATACAATCAACGGTATCTCATATGAGACCATGTTGCCTAATCCTTTACTAAAAATGGCACACCTATGCTTGTCACACATATGCATGCTACATCTAGTGGGTTTATCCTTTGCGCAAGACTCCTCCCAGTCTCTTATATCCTATAGATCAAAAATGTATTATGCGTCCTTGACTTCCCGAGGTCCATCCTAATCCCACTACACATACAACTTATATGAGGTCTAAGACTTTTTTTGTTGGATGGGTCCACCAATCCTCCCGTGACACTATCATAAAGTAGCTCTTTTTTGCCCTTACTTTGTACACAAATATTCTAAAATACAAAAACATTCAAATAGTCATATAAATACAAAAACATTCAAATATTTTTCAAAACAAAAAATCAAGGCCTATATATGTGTTGTCGTGAAAATGTGCAACAAGGAAATTGAGAGGACGACAACTATACCCAGGATGTCGAAATTTTCATGTTTTATCATTCCCATGAACCCCGGTCAAATAATTCAAATCAGAACACTCCTATTTGATGTCAAATTGGTCCCCTAGGTGATTTAGGAAAGTCTACTCATCCCCCTAGGTAATTTTAGGAAGTTCTAAAAAGACACTATCTTTTGGCAAGTATAGGAAGGGTCATTTAGCCTTCCCGAGCAACGTGATCACCCCCTGGAGATAAACGAAAGGAAAAATTCAACATGGAGGTGAATGGAATACCTTATGACATCAAAGAAATGATTTTGGAAGGTTTAGAGAAGTTTTTCAAGACTTGGAGCAGTCTGAGTGAAAACCAAGGTTCACAAGCCTAGACAATACACAGGCTTAAAACAGTCGTTGCGCTTCAAAAGAAGATTCCGGGAGCTCCGGATGGAGTTGGAAGTAAAAAAATATATTCAGAAATAGGATTCCAAGACCTACATGATGGTTAAATAATATTTTTCACAACACCTTGGTGCATATGATTGGAAGACATATTTTCCCGAGCATAAATGGAGTCCCAGATCAAAAATCTAATTTATCAGGGATCATATGGTCTAATTAAGACATGAGACCCATATCATTGGATTCAAAATTACATTTCTAGTCAGGATAATATAAAATTTCACCAAGAAATTCCACCAGAGCTCAAGTTATCTGCATTCCAAGTTACCCTCTCAAAGGCAGTTCAGGACTTAGTCATTTTTTCGAGAGGACACGTGTCAACACCAGGAGCCTGGCGGGATTTCATGTCCCCGACGTCCCTGAGGTCAGGTACATAAACCCTTGGAAAATGCATCCAGACCTCATGTGACCCTTGGGACCCTCATATGACCTCCAAACTTGACAGTTCAGCCCCAGGTGCTTATTTGGAGCATGCCTTCCCTGCCGTTGGATCGGGCGCCACGTGTCAGCTCCAGGACCACCATGAAATTTTATGTCCCTTATGAACTTGAGGTGGGGGACATAAGACCTTGGAAATGTTCCTAGCCCCTATGGGAGTCATTTGGACACCCACATGACCGTCGTGCTCGTTCACCCCAAGTGCTTATTTGGAGCATCCATTCCCTACCATTGGATTAGGCGCCCCGTGTCATCTCCAGGACCACTGTGGAATTTGATGTCCCTTATGCACCTGAGGTAGGGGATATCAGACCTTGAAAAATTCACCCATCCCCTATGTGGAGTCATTTGGACACCCACATGACCGGCGTTTACCCCAGGTGCTTATTTGGAGCATGCATTACCTGTCGTTGGATCGGGCGCCACGTGTCACCTCCAGGACCACCATGGAATTTGATGTCCCTTATGCACCTGAGGTGGGGGACATAAAACATGGAAAAATTCACCCAACCCCTATGAGGAGTCATTTGGACACCCACGTGACCGAGTTTCACCCCAGTGCATTTTTCAAGCAAATCCCTTGTCGTCGGATCGAGGACACATGACATCGCCTTGACCACCGTGGAAATTGATGTCCCTCATGTCCCTGAGGTCAGGGACATCAGGACATAAAATTTCACCCAACCCCTCCATGTGCATGTTTTGAAATTTTAAATCTAGCACTTAGCCATTTTCTTCCTCTCATTTCTCCTTCACAACTCCTCACCTTGCCATGGCTCCGTGTATGATTGTCCAGACACCTGGTCCACCATTGTTTATCCGAACCAGCTCTTCCATGGCCACATAAAATATTCAAACCATGAATGCACAACAATATTTAGGCCTCATATAAAAATGGAGTGAAATGACGAAGAACGAAGAGAAAATGGAGATTTTTTGCCAGATAACCATGAAGTCACCCAATCAAAAAATCCTCATATCTTACAAGATACAAGTCGGATCGAGATGCCTTATTTTGCAGAATTCCTCATTTTTCAAGGTGATCAGATCCAACAAACAAGAGGTCAAATGGTGCCCAGAATCATTTGCTCCAAAAACCCGCACTTCGTGCATGCACCACATTCGTCGAATTTCCCATCATTCCAACAATGGAAACAGAGCTAAAAACTTGCACATGAGTTCCAAATGAAAAACTATTGCAATGGAGTTGTTTTCATTGCAAAAGCGGAGACAAAAACCAAACCTGCAAATTTTGAGCTCCATTAATGGCCGCCATGACCACTCTGTGCTGCAAGCCACTTGCACAGTGTCAAAATTTCAAAATTTATTTCCGGCATTCTAGTGGGAAAACTATGTAAAATTCGTGAGGGTGTGATCGTAATGACACAAGAAGAGTCCAAAAAAGTATGTTCCATCGCAAATTGAGTATTGGAAACACACTTTCTAGAAATAGTAAGTTTTCCTATACATGCTTGCTATTTTTGGCAAGTCTTCATCTAAAGCGGCTATGGAAAGAGCAGTGTGCATTAAAGATCTCCAAAAGGCTAGAATGATTATCCGGAGTAAAAATAATTGAAATGACCATTTACTAAAAATAGTAAGTCACACTTAAAGGGCAGTTTTGGCATAATGGGACATTCAGAACTTCACTGCATTTGGAGCTTTCCATCAACGAGGATCAACAAACTTCATCGGAGACATATCCTCTTCTTCTTCTCTCTCTCTTTCTCTCTCTCCTCTTCCCCCCAACTTTCTCTCACTTTCAAATTTTCTAATTCTTTGTTGGGGTTTGCACTTTTTGATATACCTTTAAGTCACTTAAAAGTGACTTTAGAAACATAATGTAAATTAAGTCGCCTTGCTATTATAAAAGGGACTTAAATATTTAAAGTGGAATATGAACAGTCTTAAGTCATATTAAGGTATTTGAAAGGTCATGAGGAAGATGAAGATTCATATTCTATTCTATAAATTGTAAAGCCATTCCCATTTCAAAGGGTTGGTAATTGATTTTGTAAACTCAAGAGTGTATTGAGAGAACAAAGGAGATAGCCAAATTCTTCTATTTTCCCCTTCTCAAAAATGTCTTCTATTCCCACACTATGTACAAATTTTTCTTGAGCTTCAATAAAGGAAGAAGGAATTTTAGCCTCTTTGATTGAGGAGTTTATTGGTACTTTGTGTTCATTAAGCTCTATTTAGTCTTGTTGTTGTTTTACAGATTTGTTCTCTTCTAAAATTCAAGTGCATGTGATGAAACTTCTGACTGGTGTGTGCAAGTCTCTGATTTTCTACTTGCAACATTAGTTCTCCTACCTCAACTCTCATTCCCTTTCCTGCATTCCAAGCAAAAGTCATCTCTTGCAGGTATATGCAAGCATTTGCCGCAGGTCGGTGAGTGCCCCTATTGGATCCCCTCGGTCCAAAAGGCCACCACAAAATCTACCTTTTCATGCACATGCACATACGATAGCTACACCGGTAAAGTAGAGGGACTTAGATTCCCAGAGCGTTGGCAAGAAATCCACAAGTTTGTCCACCCGACAAATTTTCTCGCCAACAGTTTTTGCGCCCACCGTGGGGCAGATTTAGTAACATCTGCACCCAAAATATGACCGCAAGGTCCCAAAGATTAAAAAAATCAAATATTGAAAAAATCATAAAAGAGAGTTCATGAAATTCCATTTCCAAAAGATACACTGCTGATTTTTGCACGTGACTTTTCACATTCCACAGTGTCCTTTCGTATTTTGACTGCAAAAGTTTCCAAAAGATGGCTGAAGGAAGATACACCAGGTTGAGAAGGTCAAGAGGTGTTGCTGATTTCAATTTCAAAGCTTTGCAAAATCTGCAAGAATGAATTAGAGATAATCCATATTTCTTCTCTCAAGCCTCCTCTTCATCTGGCTCTTCAAGAAGTTCACCTAGTAATCCTATCCAAAATCCTTCAAATTCTACAATTTTTCAACAACCATTGAACATCAACTTCCTAAGAAGAAGAATTTGAAGAAGAATTCGTAGAAGCAAGAGTTGAAGTAGAAGAAGAAGAGAAACAATGGTGGATGAAGAAGAAATACCTCAACCCATTATTCCATGGGGAAGGAATACATGCCCGCTTGCTCTTGAACCCCCTCTTCACAATCTACCAACGGGTTCCCACAAGAACTTTCCAAAGTTCAAAGGTGACAACACACAACATCCGGAAGAACACATCGCTGCTTTCATGACATCATGTGGAATTCTTGGTGTCCAACATGAAGACGTTGTTGTAAGATTGTTCATGGAGTCCCTCCAAGAAAAAATAAGCAGAATGGTTTTACCTCCTACCTTCCCGGTCCATCACGGGTTGGAATGACATCAAGGATGCCTTTGAAGAGAGATTTAAATCAACTAAAGACTCATCAGATCTCCTAGTGCAGTTGGCTCAAATAAATAAAGGAGAAAATGAAACCATGAGAGACTTTGTGGCTCGTTTTGAACGGTTGCTTCATAGGATACCTAAGAGGATTCACCATCTGAAAACAATGTCAAGAGATTCTTCATCAATGCTCAATCACCGGAGGTAGGATTTCTCCTATGAAGAGTTCAACCAAGGAATATTGCAGAAGCACAAAGATTGGCCATTGAACTTGATGACGATCTCATCCTATCCGGAAAGATCAAGAATCCCTCAAAGGGTAAATCTCAACGTCCTGGAGATGAAAGAACCGATCCTTTAATGTAGAAAATGGTGAATGAAATGGCATCGTTGAGGAGGGAAATATCTGAATGAGTATCTTCTCAAAGAAGCAACAAAAATCAGATTGTAGGAGCACCCCAAAGGCTCACCTTAGAGGCCCCACCCATGAGCGTAAATTGCAGATTTCAAGAAAGTGAAGAAGAGTTTGAACAAGAAAGTGAAGGTGGCGATTTCCTAGAAAGTGATGAGTTTGAGAATGATACACAAATCAGATTTTGTGAGTATTCTGGAGGTTATGAAGAAGATGAAGAAGATGCACCCAGTTTCTCATGCATGGTATTCACTTGTTCTCAGTCCGAGAAAAGAGCATCTCCCTCCACTGTTGTAAAAGAAAAGAAGGTGTATGATCCTCCTATGGCGACTCTAAAAAATAAAATAATCAGTCGAGGATCTCCACTTCCATCCTCCATGAATTCTACATTGTTGGATCCTGATCCCGTAGCAAGTAAGAAGACTCCCGTAATCCCAAGTAAGTCTTCTGATGTCTCTTCCAAGCCTAAATCTAAATCTGCTCCTGTAAAATCTAATACCTTGAAAGCTTCTAGTGTACCTTTCAAAATACCCTCCATTCCCCAAAAATCTACTCTTGCTTCTAAACCTATCCTAAATCCAAAAGCACTCCCTTCACCCTCCTTTGTTTCATCTACTCCCTTTAACTTCATAGAATATACAAACAAAGCCAAAGTGTGGATTATCAAACTCAAATATTTGCGGACTCATCCTTGAACAATTTGAAGGTTTTCCGGTATATCAAGAGTGGTAGTCTAACACCCAATGTTGTAACTTCTAGTTCTAAAGGCATGCTGCCAATCTCACCTACACCTCCCTCACAAAACATGCTTTCTTTGAGCGCATCAAAGATTTATAAAGTTGAACCTTTCTACATCTCCTACGCTTGTTGGAGAATATGTACTGAGTAATTGCATAATAGATTCTAGTGCCTTAGATAACGTGATGCCTTTGAAGGTCGCTAAAGCTCTCAAACTCACCATGGCTCCACCCGGTGGCTCTTGTTACTCTTTGGAGTAAAAAAAGGTCCCACTTGTAGGGAAGGTCGAAGATGCATAAGTGTCTCTCACAAATTTCTAGACAAGAAAATTTCAGCGATGATTTTGGTAGCCGATGTCCCGGCCTCATTCGGAATGTTGTTGAGTAGAAGTTTCTCCGAGACTTGGGAGGTAAAATTTAGATGAATTGGTCATCCACAACCATACCAGTGAAGGGAGACATGGAGAAATTGCTTCCCGAGAAGAAGATGAGGTACATTGTGCAAAATTCTGGAAGCCCAGAAGCTAACATTTTGTACCAAAATACCAGGTGGATGAATCACTTGGTGACAACCGAGGAGGAAGAAGATATTCCCATCTTGATAGGTCTAGACATGCCTTCCCGGAGAGATTTGGACTTTGAAGAAGCATTGAGGAGATTCGAGTTACAAGAGGGCAGCCCTAAATCACCAGATGATGCAGACCGCGAGGAAGAGGAAATGGTTCTCGGTGATTTTCAAGAAGAAAAATCAGCCTATACGCTTTTCCAAGATGAGGAGTTATTCTCATTCCCATTTGGGGATGAAGATGATCTTGGTCAAGAAATCTATGGAGAGACAAAATCAGCTTGTGATGAGCCCGTGAAAGGTTTGAAAGAAATGTCTATACAAGGACTGTTAAGAGCCGCGGAAGAAACAAAAGACCCTGAGATCAATCTGGAACTTTTAATGCAAGCCATGAATATGGAAGATAAGCGTGAAGCTGATTTGGAAGCCTTAACTAATGTGAAGGTCAGCCATATTGAGATAAGGCAAGATGAGAAATATGATGTCCCTCTCGAGCCAATGGTTGGTGGATACAATGATGAAGTTGAAGTATTTTCTTTCCCATTTGAAGATGAAGACTCTTTCCATGATGAAGAAAGTGAATCAAGGAGTTTCGAGACCTCCGAGGATGAAGATATTTTTGATGAAGGATTGATAGAATGTAGTGATTCCCAAAATGATGAGGTAATCCCTCCGGGTAGTTGCCTTGAGCTGTAAAATAAATATTCTTCAAAGGCATACAAAGAGGAGCTACAGGAAATGATGAAGCATAACTTCGTGCAAGAAATCTTGGATGCAGTAGAAGTGGCGAAGACCCCAAGTTGATTCTTGATCTCTTCACTCCTGTCATGAACATACAACACAAGTATGAGTTTTCCTCCAACCCTTCCTTTAGTACTCAAATGCCTCACAATGGAGTAGAGATAAAGGATGAATCAAATGTTTCTCATGGAGAATATTTCAATGAGCATAGACCCGAAAAGAAATTAACTCGAAGGTTCAAGGAATTGGAACAAAATCAACATTGGGGCAGCGATGAGATGCTCGATGGAGAATCAGCTATATGGATAAACATGGAAGGAAACTGGCATGATGAAACCAATTTCAAAGAGCATGAAGATAATGAAGTTTCCAAGCAAGGACCCATGCATCAAGAAGCCCACATGGACTCACTCCTACTAAGTACACAGACAATTGTGAAAGCACCTGGCTTTCATAAGTAGTTGAGGAGGGAGGATACTTTCTAGAACCCGTCAATGGCTTCGTAGAACATCATCATTCGGTGTTGCCTCTTCAGGGGTAACTTTTGAGAAATAAAAATTACTTCAGTGAAAGTGGGTTGTCCCTTGCTTTGTACCATAGGTGATTGATAGGTTTTTTTCCTTTCCGTTGTGTGTGTTTCCCTTCTGTTGTGTGTCGTCATGTTTCCTTTCTGTCATTTTGTGTGTGTGTGTGTTTCCTTCTTCTAATCTTCCTTTCTAGAAGTTGTGCATGACTCTGCAGGGCCCAATGGATAAGGCACTGGTCAATGAATTATATGGTCTAAAATTGAGATTCTAGATTCCCATGTCATGTCTTCACTTTCATCCATGTCATGTCCCCAAGCTAGAGCCAACTATTGTCATGAAAATGTGCAAAAGGGAAATTGACAATTTCCAGCACGACAACTATAGCCAGATGTCAAATTTTTCATGTTTTATCATTCCTAGGAACCCCGGAAAAAACCTTCAGTCTGATCACTCCCTATTTGATGTCAAATTGGTCCCTTAGGTGATTTAGGAAAGTCTACTCATCCCCCCTAGGTGATTTTAGGAAGTTCTAAAAAGACACTATCTTCTGGCGGTATAGGGAAGGGCTATCGCCGGCCTTCCTGCAGAGCAGATCACCCCCTGGAGCAGAATGGAAGGGAAAAATTCAACATGGAGGTGAATTAAATACCTTATGACATCAAGAAATGATATTGGAAGGTTTAGAGAAGTTTTTCAAGACTTGGAGCGAAATTTGAGTAAAAACCAGGTTCACAAGCCTAGGCAGTACATACAGGCCTAAAACAACCGCCGGGCTTCGAAGAAGATTCCGGAGCTCTAGATGGAGTTGGAAGTAAAAAAATCTTCAAAAATAGGATTCCAATACCTACATGATGGTTAAATAATATTTTTCACAACACATTTGGCGCATATGATTGGAAGGAATCTTTTCCTGAGCACAAGTGGAGTCCTAGATCAAAAATCTGATTTATCAGGGATCATATGGTCGAATTAAGACATGAGACCCACATCATTGGTTTTAAAATGACATTTCTAGTTAGGATCATATAAAATTTCACCAATAAATTCCACCGGAAGCTCAAGTTATCTACATTCCAAGTTACCCTCTCAAAGGCAATTCAGGACTTAGTCATTTTTTCGAGAGGACACGTGTCAGCACCAGGACCTTGACGGGATTTCATGTCCCCAACGTCCCTGAGGTCATGTAAATAAACCCTTGGAAAATTTGGCCAGCCCTCATGTGACCGTTGGGACCCTCATATGACCTCCAGACTTGATAGTTCAGCCCTCAGGTGCTTATTTGTAGTATTCATTCCTGGTCTATAGAGCGGCACCACGTGTCACCTCCCGAACCATCGTGAAATTTTATGTCCCTTATACACCTGAGGTGGGGTACATCAGACCTTGAAAAATTCATCCAGCCCCTATGGGGAGTCATTTGGACACCCACATGACCGTCGTTCAAATCCCTTGGTGCTTATTTGGAGCATGCATTCCCTATCGTTGGATTAGGTGCCACGTGTCACCTCCAGAACCACGGTGGAATTTTATGTCCTTTATAAAATTGAGATGGGGGACATTAGAACTTGAAAAATGTGCCCAGCCCCTATGGGGAGTCATTTGGACACCCACATGACCACCGTTCAGCCCCCAGGTGCTTATTTGGAGCATCCATTCCCTATCGTTGGATCGGGTGCCACGTGTCACCTCCAGGACCACCGTGGAATTTGATGTCCCTTATGCACCTAAGGTGGGGGACATTAGACATGGAAAAATTTTCCCATCCCTATGAGGAGTCATTTGGACACCCACGTGATCGAGTTTCAACCCCCAGGTGCATTTTTCAAGCAAATCCCCTACCGTTGGATCGAGGACACATGGCATCGCCTTGACCACCGTGGAAATTGATGTCCCTCAGTCCCTGAGGTTAGGGAAATCAAGGACATAAAAGTGTGCCTAGCCCTCCATGTGCATGTTTTGAAAGTTTAAATCTAGCACTTAGCCATTTTCTTCCTCTCATTTCTCCTTCACAACTCCTCACCTTGCCATGGCTCCGTGCATGATTGTCCAGACACCCGGTCCACCATTGTTGCTCAAACCAGCTCCACCATGGTCACATAAAATATTTAAACCATGAATGCACAACAATATTCAGGCCTCATAGAAAAATGGAGTGAAATGACGAAGAACGAAGAGAAAAATGGAGATTTTTTGCCAGATAACCGTGAAGTCACCCGATCGAAAAATCCTCATATCTTGCAAGATACAAGTCGGATCGAGATGCCGTCTTTTGCAGAATTCCTCAATTTTTCAAGGTGATCAAGATCCAACAAAAAGAGGTCAAATGGTGCCCAGAATCATTTTCTCCAACAAAACCCTCACTTCGTGCACCGACTCACATTCGTCGAATTTCCCATCATTTCGGCAATGGAAACGAGCTAAAAACTTGCACATGAGTTCCAAATGAAAAACCTATCACAATGGAGTTGTTTTCATTACAAAAAAGACAAAAAGAGACCTGTAAATTTCGAGCTCCATTAATGGCTGCCATGATAGCTCGTGCTCCGAAGCCACTACTAGGTCAAAATTTCAAAATTTATTTCCAGGCATTCTAGTGGGAAAAACTATGTGAAATTCGGAGGGTGTGATTGTAACGACAAGAAGAGTCCAAAAAAGTATGTTTCCAAATCGAGCCTTAGAAACACACTTTCTAAAAATAGTAAGTTTTCCTATACATGTTTGCTATTTTTGGCAAGTCTTCATCAAAAGCGGCTATGGAAAGAGTAGTGTGCATTAAAGATCTACAAAAGGATAGAATGATTATCCAGAGTAGAAAATAGTGGAAATGACCATTTACTAAAAATAGTAAGTCACACTCAAAGGGTAGTTTTGGCACAATGGGACATTCAGAACTTCGCTACATTTGGAGCTTTCCATCAACGAGGATCAACAGAATTCATCGGGAGACATATCCTCTTCTTCTTCTCTCTCTCTTTCTCTCCTCTTCCCCCAACTTTCTCTCACTTTCAAATTTTCTAATTCTTTGTTGGGGTTTGCACTTTTGATATACCTTTAAGTCACTTAAAAGTGACTTTAGAAACATAATGTAAATTAAGTCGCCTTGCTATTATAAAAGGGACTTAAATATTTAAAGTGAAATATGAATAGTCTTAAGTCATATTAAGGTATTTGAAAGGTCATGAGGAAGATGAAGATTCATATTCTATTCTATAAATTGTAAAGCCATTCCCATTTCAAAGGGTTGGTAATTGATTTTGTAAACTCAAGAGTGTATTGAGAGAACAAAGGAGATAGCCAAATTCTTCTATTTTCCCCTTCTAAAAATGTCTTCTATTCCCACACTATGTACAAATTTTTCTTGAGCTTTAATAAAGGAAGAAGGAATTTTAGCCTCTTTGATTGAGGAGTTTATTGGTACTTTTTGTTCATTAAGCTCTATTTAGTCTTGTTGCTTGATTTTGCAGATTTGTTCTCTTCTGAAATTCAAGTGCATGTGATGAAACTTATGACTGGTGTGTGCAAGTCTTTGATTTTCTAGTTGCAACATTGGTTCTCCTACCTCAACTCTCATTCCCTTTCCCGCATTCCAAGCAAAGTCATCTCTTGCAGGTATATGCAAGCATTTGCCGCAGGGTCAGTGGAGTGCCCCTGTTGGATCCCGGTCGAAAGGCCACCACAAAAATCTACCTTTTCATGCGCATGCACATATGATAGCTGCACCGGTTAAGTAGAGGGACTTAGATTCCCAGAGCATTGGCAAGAAATCCACAAGTTTGTCCACCCGACAAATTTTCTCACCAACAATATGAAAATATTTTAGAGCTTTTCATTTTACATATGTTGTTTGTCATACAATTTGATAGATATCATATTTTCTATATATTCTTTACACGAGTGCATTCACAAGGTATCTTGAGCTTGATTTGCATGATACACACATAACTATACATGATGACATGTGTTGGCCAAAGTATGTCCCAGTGACCTTACTAATAGGAGGGAATCTTCTACACTATTAAGGGGTTTTGTTTCACTAAAGTTACTTTTATTTTCATCATTTTTTATCAATTTATTATATTGAGTAATATAATATTTTTCAAGTTAATATTACTAACATGTGTCTTGTATGAACGCTCTCTTATCTTGATTGTCTTTATGACACTTTGGTTTTCCTTTTTTTTGCTTTTATGACCTATTACTTATGTTTGTTGTGTGAGTGTGTGACACTATTTGTGTCCCTTTCTTGTGGCCTTTTGGAATTTATTTTGACTAGCATATGTCATATTACTTGTGTATTTGTACACTTGATTACCTTTACACTTGTTTTGTTTCTATATGGTTGTTACTTGTTTAATTTTTTAAATATTTGTGTATCATGGTTTCTACCATGCACACCCTTGTAGGGACATGATCTCAATGATGACCACTTACAAACTCCCTCAATGTGATCCAAAATTGATTATTAGACACATATGACACAAATATACGTCGTTTATTTTGAGCCAAGTGTTATATTTACACATCTTACTCACCTCAAAAGAGGGGGCATTCATTGGGGTTTATCACATGGATAACTATGCACATTAGGCACAATAAAAAAATGTAAAACTTTGGAACAAAATGTCACAGGTATATATAATCATAAGTAGAGTTATACATAAAACATGAACATATTTTACACAGGACATAACCGTTTAGAGGGATGAAGATGCCAAACATAATGTTCCGAGATAGATGTTTTTGTCATGGGATAGATTTTTACCGGATTAGAAAATTTTCAAATTCTCATTGAAATTTATAGATTTTTGATATAGGTTTATAAATAGATTACACAATTTAGGACAGGGTTGAGATTCCATTCCTTTTCAACACTACATGACTCGAGAATAGTTTTATTACAAGGCATGAGGCTTGGGCCTTCTTCTCTTTTTTCTATAATAGCCATTGCATATATGAGATTAAAAATTAGATCACATGATAGGAGCATGAGACCAATCATCCCCTTTTGACTTTGTGTTATTTTACATTTGGGCCTAGATTTGTTTGCATCGAGGTAGTTTGTGGGGTTAGAAGATATCAAGGTGACTAGGAAACCTTGTGGCAACCTTCTTCTAATTTTTTGGAAGATATCGAGTGAATATAAAACCCTTTGAAAACATTTCTCACTTTCATTGGAGGATATAAGAATGAATATAAAACCAATTGGAAACCGTACACACCCAAAATTACATGTGCTACATTGTCGGAAAACAGTTACAAAAGTCCCCAATGATGATTCATGTCCTTTCGAAGGTGTTCGATTTCCTAATCTCATCCGTAGTGTATATTTGTCACCTAGATGTTTTTACTTAGCTTTTCCACGCTTTCTTCCAGCTTCCTACGTCATTCTATGCATGTTTTGGCCTTTAGTGCTAGGATAGCTTCCTTACCTGCCCGGGTGGTAGTCCTGTGCATTTTTCTAGAATCCTCCATGCATAGTTTTACACGTGATGCTTCACTTAACTTGACTTCTAGGGTGCGTTTGTGAACCAAATTGCCTAAAAATAGTCTTGATTGTTTGGTTTTCCTTCCTCTTCTATTTTTAAATAGATTTAATTAGTTTGAACTTCCTCTTCACCCAATGATTTGGCACTCCAAGGTTGCCTTGTGCATGAAGGCACATCCCAGCCAATTCCTATATATTCCATGCTTGTATTCAAGAAAAATGCCTAAGAATTTTTGTGTATCTTGTATAGTATTTTTGCCAAAATCTTGCTAGAAATTGCATAGCCAAGCTCTATTCACTTGTGTTATCTCTCTTCCACCTGCATTGCAACCAGATTGCCTTCAAGTTTTCATTGCTCAAGTGCCTTCTCCTGTTGCTGCCTTTGCATTCCCAATTCCTTGGACTCATATGGACACATAGAGAAAGAAAGGGTAAACTGAGGGGACAAATTACTACACATCTGGATTTACCTCTATTATATGAATTCCAAGTTGGATTTTTGTTTGATTTCCTTCATTCCTGCAATTTATCATTGTTACATCATATCAAATAGAGTATAAATCAATTTCCTTTCATTTGCAAGTAATTAATTGATTTCCAAGAGGGTTTGAATCTTTCATAGCAGCTCTCGGTGATAGATCTTCTTCTTCCATCCCTATGGATTTGAAGGAGAGAATATCTCGTAGTAGGTTGTTTACATATCATAGAGCATTTGGAAAATTTCTTGTTTTAAGTTAGTTTAGATTCAATACACTCAACAAAAGTGAATAACCACACCAAGTTATCTCGCTTGTTTAGTTTTAGTGTAGAAGTAGATTTGATTATTTAGAATAAAATAAAATTGTTGTTTGTGATTGTAATATTTCATTTTTGTGATTTGTTTAGATTAGTTTCCTTTCAGCAGTAGCATAGATTGTTAGTTTCATCTTAGTTAATTTGGACACTTCAAACTAGATCAACACTTAGATCCAGTTATGAAAACAATCCATAGGGAATTTACACTACCCATTTGTAGCCTCTAAATATCCCCTTTGCCAACTCAACTACCAGGAGATCACACTCCCAGTTTAGTTACGGATCCTCCTATAGTTAGCCACACACAATTAATATCAGTTGCTCCGGCACGACCTTGAGGGGTTGAGTGCGGTTGAAGGTTGCATGTCAATTTTCATGTATAGAAACCTTCCTTCTTTTGAGGTTCTTGGGACAAAAGTCTTATGACACCTTTTAGTTTTTCATCAAATGACATTCAATTCCTTTGTAGTCTAGCATATATTTTAGTAAAATTTGGGACTAATCACCTCCAATCCTTTAGTAATCGAGTCTTAATCCAACTTTCCAAGTGCAACAAATCGGGAATTTATCCTCGACAAAGAAAACAAGTGTATCCCTTCCACGTTTTTGCCTCTTTACTTTACTACTTACAAATTTAATTTTGAAAGTTAGAAATATTTCTTTAAATTTTCATTATAGTTAAGTTTATTTTATGGATATTGACTATACACAGTGTTGTAGGTTTTATCATGGATCATGCTAACACTTAAGCAAAATCAAAAACTTCGAAGCGAAGACAGAGTGTGTGCACACACTCGGGTATATTTTTCTTTAAACATGTAGTCATTATCTCACATGTAAAGGGGGAACATAGACACATAAATTTAGCAATTTATTATTTGGAAATGAAAATTTTGTATTTGCACCTAAAACATGACTTGTGTGCACATCCCAAACCGATGTGACTTATATTTATCCCTCTTCCATGACTTATGTATCTATCCACATTATTTAGTCTAAGAACTAATCCTAGAAAGTTGTAAATTTCTACAAATTTCCTATATGGAATTGTTTGGATGGGACCAAACAAGTCCCCACAATTTGTTCTAGGCCAAATGATCTTATCTCCCACCACAAAATAGTCACATTTTTTTTTCATATCCCATAATTCATCTTTAATGCAAAACTAGGCCTATAAACGCAATTTCATATCCCATAATTCATCTTTAATGCAAAACTAGGCCTCAAAACAAAAGCACCTATAAAAGCAATTCTAACTTAATCATTAGCACATCTAACAATCACATAAGAGTCAAACTCATATGATATCAAGTAGAACACATTCCCAAAATAATCCAAGATCTCATAAACTCCTTCAAAGCATCAAAACAAGTTAGAAGCATCCATATGCATGTTTAAATCCAACCAAACCACATTTTTGTCCCGCGTTCCCAAGAGTCATGCTTCTCATTCTATAAGTATTTCAAGTCAAACCAAGCTTAACCATGCCATGTCATTGTCTCTCATGTCATGTAAGCCGCGTGTTTCGCGCATTCTCCACATGTCCCCGATCACGTTCCCAAAGTAGTCATTTTTCACACTTTGCTTCCATCCTATCCTTTGCCGAACCCTGCATCCATATAGATATCACATCTTGGAAGAGGCTTTGGGAGGTGGAGAACTACATGTAGTTTTAAGCCTCTTGAAAATATAGTGTTGACATAGCTCAATTGTAGTGTAAAGAACTTTAACCCAAAACACTAAATTTTTACTCATGTTGAGTTTGATAAGGGTCTCCACTAGTTTTAGGGTTTGAAGGTTTTTTGAAGTCATATCACATAACCACCTATCTTCTTCTCCTTTTTCTTCTCTTCTTTTCTAATTCTTTTCTCGGATTCATTGTAAAGGTTTAACTAATCTTTAGATGTGAAACACTTTGGGTTCCACGCCATTTTGGAGGAGGAAGAACTCATCATGTAAATAGATCATAAAGAAATCAATACGCGTTTTCATTCAATCCCTACTTTCATTTAATTTTGTGAAATCATTTGTTATGTCAAAAACTTGCCAAAATTTGATACTTTGTGTCCCATATTTATATACAAATGATCTTGTTTCATATATAAAGAATTACTCTTATCTATAATTTTGCATGTTGCCTTTTTGCTCACTCGTATTCTCATTCCTCGACCATGATATTTATAGAAAACACACTCTAGTTCAAGAGAAAATCATGTTTTGTATATTTGTAAATAGGTTCGTTTGAATAAGGGAACCTCTCCCATTAAAGAGGAGGGACTTCTTGTCATTTGTTTCTAAAAGTCTTTTTGCAGCCATAATTCCAAAATCATCAAGAACCTCCAAAAGTTACAAATTGTCATTTCCTTGAGACTCAGACATAGCACACTCTAGGACACTTTCCATACTAGCTTTTGTAGCCATAATTCCAAATCACATTTATGGTTCACATTTATGGTTCGTAATCAACTAAGTGCACTTCTCTTCTTTTGTTTTGAACAATCATATTTATAATTATATCTTGAAAATTACTTTGGGAACTATACTTTGGTTTATGCATTAATGCTTATTAATTAATAAGAATATACAACTTATACTACCCTTACACCTTTAAATAAATAAGATATACATTGTGGCATCCCCATTTATTTATTTATTTAGGGTGTAATCCATTGAAAAGTTTAAATATTTTAGAATGGAATTTGTTAATGTGAACGTAACATTATTTGTCTTGTGTGCACATGTGGCCACCTTCACCAACTACTTTTTGTTGAATGTATGTGAGACAAAGAAAACGCAACATAGTTTTTCTTATCCTCAAATACATTTCTTCGTGTTTATATTAGTGAAATACTCAAGATAGTTTTTCCTTGTAAATTAATTAAGAAAAAAACCTCTAAATTACATTTACTTCCTTCACGAAAAAAAAAAGAAAAATACCTTATAACAATTAAATGAGCATAAAATAAATCTTTAATTTATTGTTTATCTACCAAAAAACAGCCGCCCGACATCGTGGATTTGTAAAGACCTATTATTATTATTATTTCTATCATCATAATAATGTTTAATTTTCTATGAAACTTAACAAACTTTGTAAATAAATTAAAACGATAAAACATATAAAACAAGTTTTAGAAAATATTAAATTTTATTCGTATGCATTAATTTTCTTCAAATTTAATGATCAAATACATCAAATATTTTTAATGTTAAAAATTATAATAGTCAAAGTTCAAACATTGAGATAAGAATAAATACATACTCTCATAATCATGCAATTTTTTTTTCAAATGATAGGACCAACCTAGAAGGAAATGGTTTATCAATCATTTTCCTCTAAACCTTTGGACTATCGAAACACACTCTCTTAAATATTACCTAATTTCTTCACCTGTCACCCCTAATCAATCTACGGGGTTTTGAATTTAGGATTTTTTTAGTGAATCTTTGGAGCATTAGAATTGAGTACTAATTTATATCAATTATTGGAATTTATATTTATAGAAGAAATATATAGTGAAATTATAATATTGGGTAAGTGTATAAACTAAATTAATGAGTATTTTTAATAAAACAATTAGGAGTAAGGGGTATCTATATTGTCATTAAAGTTGTAAGGTATGATCTTGGCTTAAGTGTTTCACTCGATAATAAAGTGTCGGAGACCTTTACATTCACCATAAATTAAAACTTAGTAGACTTTATTTAAGTTAAACAACTTCACCAATGAACTAAACTATTATTGACTAAAAAAATATATAAATTTTGAAAAATTAAATTCTTTTGATTTGAAGTCATGTGAAGATTTTTATAATTGTGTGTGGGTGTGGGTGTGGGTGTGGGTGGGTGGTGTGTGTGTGTGTGTGTGTGTGTGTGTGTGTGTGTGTGTGTGTGTGTGTGTGTGTGTGTGTGTGTAATAAATTTGGATTTAGTTGTTTGAGATAATTTTATTAGTTTTAATATTGTATATCTCTTTAAAACATTTGTATATTTAATTTGTAGTTTGAATTAAATTATTATTACCCCAACGTAATTACATTTTAAAAATATTTTTAAATATTTTTTTGGCGTTTTCAATTTTTAATATTTTATCTTTTGATCATATTATGTTATTCTAAGATTTTCGTTTGGAAAGTATATTGTATTATGAATGTGACTAAATGATCTTGGAAAAATGTATAGTTTAGATAAAGGGATCCCGATCCATTTCAAATTTGTGCCTTATGTGTTTACCTTAAGACAAAGACTCACATGCATGATTATATTTATGAAACATTTACTCAACATGAACACATGTATGATTAAAGTAGAATTACTACCAATATATTAAGTTCAGATGTGAGGGAGGGCCAATGGCTCTCATCATACGACTATCGCATTGAAACTCTCTCCCACACTGAACTACCTCTAACACTTGCTCTCTATGCTTTTATAAACATACATAAAGACTATTATTAGGTTTTGAGAGCAATTAACTTGCAGAGCAAGTATTATTTAATCTATTAATATTTTATTTAATATATTGATACTAAGACATGAGGGATTTCCATTCCGCCAAATTCACCTAGGGCACGATCCCACCTCATCCCTTATTACGGTATCTCCGGGCCTTTGCACTCAAGAATTGAACCCTGGTGGGCTCTTTGTGAGCCAAACAACTTCACCATTGGGCCAACAACCGTTTGATATGATACTATTATTTATTAATAGATGTGTATAATTGTGCACTAATAGATGAATTACCTACATATTATATTACAAGTGCATCTTTATCACATAGAATAATGTATGGTTAATTAAATGCACTAACATGTTGAGGGATCTAAAAATATTTTTAAAGCTCCATTATTCATTGTTGTAATGCAAACCCCAAAACACATTTTTCCTTTGAAGTTTAGAATCAACAACTCAATTAGGGTAAGGAGAAAGAAGAATGATTTCATTTTTATTGAGCGAAGTTTCATAAAATTGAGAAAGGTTTAGATGGAAAAAGATGCATTTTGTAGTCAATTAACATATGCATTATGAGTTATTTTTCCATAACATCTTGTGCACATTCCATATAGTATGCTCTCTAGACACCACATTTTGGACATATTGCCTTATTCATTGTTTTTTTGGGTTATTTGTGTTTGCCTTAAAAATATGGTCTATATGTTCATTATTTGACAATGTCGATCTTCCATCACTCTCAAGAACATTGAAATAAGCATAAAACCTCTTTTTTATTATTGTTTTGGTTTGTTGTATATCTAGTTTAGACATAATTAAATGCATTATGAATATTCACTCACATATTTGGTATAAATCCATTTATTTATAATATGATTATCAAATCTCATGATAAACAAATCTAAAAACTATTAAATATAGTTAATGATTTCTAAAGTACTACACACTTCAAAAACTTTACTAATGGGGAAAGAGGTTAAAGGGTGAAAAACTCAAATGATATTACAATCACATTTCTTTCTTAATAACAATCAAATAAAAATCATAATAGGTGGAGGTGATGTCAAGGGCGGCTATGGGTGAGGAGGTCACTTGGTAAACATGTTTGATCATGATATTCTAAATATTACGGTCAATTTTTAGGACTCACCACTACATAGTCTCATTAAATGATTTGATTATATACACATATATACATATATAGATATGTGCATATACATATATATATCTATATGTGCATATATGCACACACATGCGCGCACACACACACGTGTGTGTGCGCGTTTGCGTGTATGTACATATATGTATACACATATACCTACATATGTATATGTATATGTATATATTTATACATATATGTATGTGTATATACATATATACATATATTTATTACATTGAGAGGCATTCTATAACGACATCCTGCGGGGAGGTAGTGGGTTGTAATGAAGTGAGTGTGATCACTTATAATTCCAACCTTAAATTTGATGACTATTTGATCGTCAGTTAGAAGTCTTCCCTTTTTAGAATGTCAATTTCGAAAAATCATATTATCATGTCTGAATAATAGATTTAGGAGTTTCTTTTGTTGCACATATTGTTTCAAGCCTCACACATTAGTGTTTAGTCATGGAAACTATGCCTTAAAGGATAAAATAAATGTTTTGATATGGATATCTCTCAATATTTTTGATAGATATCTTTAAAATATATCTAATATAACACACACACACACACACACACACACACACACACACATGCATGTACACATATATACATATGTGCATATGTATCTATACATACATATATGTATATATGCATACACATATTTATCTATTTTTACATATGTTTATATGTATATACATAACCATATCTCTCTATGTATAATCATGTGTACACACCCATAAATCTCTACACACACACACATATGTACATGTATATATGTATACACATATACATGTATACATAGATAGAAATGCATAATATATATATATATATATATATATATATATATATATATATATATATATATATTATATACACACATACTGCATGTACATATACATACGTATATGTGGAATAATCTAACATAATTTTTTGATTTCATAAATAGTTAGATAATGATTTAAGATATAATTGGAAGCCACCATATAAACAAAGACACTAAGGGCCCAACCTCAATCCAAAGTCTTGTAAAAGTAAAATTTAACATTCACAAAATTAAGAAATCCTAACCCAATTATTTCACTTCTCAAATACATAGCATCAAATAGTGTATTGTAGCATGAAGCACCCCACTACCACTCTATGTTGGAATTGGTCTTCTTATACAACTACTATCTTGATTTTATGGTGAAATTTCTACTTTTACTATTAAATTTAATTTGCAATTGCATGGAACCACCCACCTCTAAATTATAATTGCATTGACACTTCCATGATCCCATATAATCAATTTCCATAGGAAGTGAAAAATCTTACATGATGGTCCTATAATCCTACGGAAGGGCAACCAAAAAATTCATTATTGTTTGGAGCTTTAAAATCCCATATAAATAGAAAAAAATTATATTCTAACTCCATTTTAAATAAATTTTAATGTTAAATGAACATGGATTTAAAAAACTAATAATTTTTTTTTCCTTACTATCTTACATTATAACCTAGGTCTTAAGTTTGGTTGTTGCCTAATTTATGATTCATACCTTAAAGTGTACTTACATCCCAGTGCAAGCATATTCTTATTTTTGACCTTGTTTGTGTATGTTACCATTACCTTAATCTCATGTATGATTCACTCCCTACCCTACCCTTACTCTGAGGATCCAACTAACTTAGATAAGATATATTCACAAAGGACATGTGATATGCATTATTCTATATAGACTTGTTATTAGCAAATTGTGAAGAAGAACATGTAATTTATACCCTTACCTGACTTAGCAACTCCTCTGCTTCTTATTACAGTCAACATAAATTGAGATCCTCTTAGGTTTGTGCCATGATAAACATTACACCTTATCCTAGCCTTATCCTTGATCCTCTCTCTCTAAGCACTATGCTTCATTCATTATTCTCCACTAAGAAAACTCAATATATATGTGAGTTAACATGAGACCACTATATTGTTTGATCGCCCTATGGCTTCCCAATTGTCACATTTCATCTTTTCTCTGTTGTAATTCCTCGAATTCCGTTGTTCTCTTTGAGACACCTCATCTCTATTCTCCACTCACAACACTTCACTCTCATACTCTCCTTTGCCCCATGCATATGCTTAACTTCATAGCTCTATCAAGCTAATATCCTACTCCCGAACATTATAATATCCCTCCTTATACGGATCATACCCCTGATCCATTCTTCAACTCGAGTTCTCCATCAAGAGACATTCTCTTCTTAACTAGCCTAATAGGCTATAAGGGCTCAATAAGCCCAATACTATACTCAGGGCTTTAATTCATTCCCAACATCCATAAAATGTTGCATCCAACTTGTCGAAGGTGATTAGACCTCTAATTTTTCCCTATCCTTGAAATTATACTTGATTCCTTCAAATAATTCCTTCAAATAAGCTTCATGCCTTAATAGCCCTTCTTATACCCAAATGTCGGTATATCTACAATATTCCTTAAACAACTTCCCTTTCTTATAATTGATTCTAAGACCTTCTATGGAGACTTTGCTCATGTGTTAATATCAATCGTTAGTCCTTTGATGAATGGCACTTTCCCAGTTGTCTTAGGGCTTACTAAAGCCTAAGTTGGTCTTTTGTGAGCCTATAACTATGAAAATGAGGCTTGTGGGGCTAATCATGTCAGGGAAAAGATATAAACACCTTTGAAATACCTTCGTAATGATGCTTGTTGAATTTTGAAGATTTACTCCTTGAATTTCACTTGCATGCACTCAATTTCCTTCATTCCACTATTCATGTATAGCCATGACTGGTAAAAGTGGTGTAAGTCATCCACACGTGTGAGTGGTAAACCCGAAACTTGACAGGCTATTAACTCCCCCTAGATAGAGCTCCTCCTAAATTTCCATCCAAATTTGATGGCTATAATTTGAGATACCTCTTGCCCTAGTTAAGGGCCCAAGAGGGCAAATCTCAGTCTACAGGGAATTAGATCCAGTTTCATGATCTACAAAAAATTGACAGGCTCCATTAACTCTCATGCACCTTCAAAATGCTTCTTAGATCTATAAACAAGCTCCTATAGTTGATCATCAACTTTCTCCTCATTGCTGCCCGAGACAAGGTCCTATATAATCATCTCAAAAACAATAATGAAACATTCATTTTAAGTCTCTGAATCCTGCATGTTTCAATCATATCTTGTATTCATCCTCCTCCAATCTATTACATCATGTTTTTTCCTCCCATGCACATACTATATCATTTTTTTGAGTGCTTCTTACTATAGTATTAAGAAAACCACCTTCCTACAAACAAGCAACAACCCCTATCTTTGACTCAACAAGAGTCCATACTTAGAACATGACTAAAACTCACCTAAACCAACCTAGGAGTATGGATAAGAACTATCCTTTCATCTTTTTATGGCCTACATGGCCTTATTTACACAATTTGACCCTTATATGCTCTAATAGGCCTTATTTAGGCTACATACAACTTTTGCACAATTTGAACATTTGACCTACATCATTTGGAGGGAAAATGATGTCCTACATCCCTAAAACATCCTTGACTCCAATTACACATGACAATCTCCATTACATCCTACTATGCACATGCATCAATAAGACCTTTTTTTTAATAAATTATCTTGTATTTTACTTGTTATAATATAAAATCTAATTCATAAAGAAAAACTAATAAATGTCATCAACATTAATATATGTTGAAAGTCCACTTCCTAAAATGTAGTCATTCCTAATCAAGTGGAGGCAATAAATTTGACATTTCACATTAGAGTGGTAGCCCCCTCCAACTCGCAACTCGCAAGGGACCCAGAAATTTGGTAGCCCTCGAGGCCCGAGGAACCCACACCGCGTGATTCCCAAAGTTGGTTTTACCAACACACCTACAACATGATATGGATGTAATTTGTTTGTAAAAACAAGGGATATTTTTAATCACGAGGTTAGTTGTGTGTGGGGACGGGGGTAAAAGAGTTAGTCCACGAATGATGAAAGCAACCCATGACAAGAAACGAATCTGTGATTTCCAAATCCATCGATGCGCCGTCTTCCTACTTATTGCCCAAACCAGCTCTTTCATTTTCCAAATGTTACAAAGATTTAGTAGACTGCTGTAGATCAATCCCTGCGCTTGCGGACAGAAAGGTAGCTGAGCAATTGATCATTAACCAGACACAGTAAATATCGAATCCAATCTTTCATTCCAATGAAAATTCTTCAATCATTCAAATGATGATGGATCACAAAGTGTGCTCTGAAACTAAGATTTTTTTTTATATAAATACTTTGTTTGTGCATTTTGGCAGGATGAGACTGAGCTGCAATGGATGCCGAGTCCTGAGAAAGGGCTGCAGCGATTCATGCACACTGAGGCCATGCCTTGAGTGGATAAAAACTGCAGAAGCTCAAGCAAATGCAACACTTTTTCTAGCCAAGTTTTATGGACGTTCCGGCCTTATGAAACTTTTAAACTCTGGTCCGAATCATTTGAGGTCCGGTAAGTGTAGATTTTCCCGAGTTCGTCTTAGAAAGATAGTTTTTAGAGTTGTCTAATTCATGTTTTTCTCTTTCTGGTTTCAGTTGTATTCAGGTCCCTTCTCTACGAAGCTTGTGGAAGAATGGTAAATCCCATACATGGATCACTGGGGCTGCAATTATCTGGAAATTGGCATGTGTGTCAAGCTGCAGTGGAAAGTGTTCTCGAGGGACAAGTTTTACAGATGCATAAAGAACCTGTTGACAGTATTAATGCCCCTCTAATTTCAGAGTCTACTGATATAAAACCGTCCCCATCCCAATTGATTGATTTAACATTTACAGAAAAGCCCCTCAAACCTAAGAATAAGGGTCGATTTAAGCGCCCAGTGCACCGGAAATCAATGAGTACCCATGTTACCACTGATTCTCAAGGCTGCAATTTAGAATGGCATGCTTCTTATTTGAAAGAATTTGAGTCAATGTAAGTATGAAAGTATTAATTAAATCCATGTGAAACACGTTTATATCAATCAGATAAAATTCTTATAAAATTTCAATATTATATGTTTTTGAAATGCAGGTTTCAGATAGTGCAGGAGGAGGTTGAACCTCCAGAAATTCGAGGAGAAGAACCAGTGGAAGAAATATTTCACAAAAGCATCAGTGATATGGAGACTACCAGCGATGATAGCTGCAAGAACAGTAAAGAGATTGATGAAAATAGTTTGCAACTAGAACTTCAATTGGGGTCGCCTGTGTCTCATGAAACAGTACAGCAACCCCGCCATTTTATACTCTGTAACAGCCATTGGAGCACTGTAACAAGCTGCAAGGATCCTTCTCTCAATATGGCATCCCTAAACCTTGTTTTAAGCCACCCTGCCTAAGAAAAACTTTGTATAGAGCGTCTGAGCGTCTGCCCAGAGGCGTAGCATTTTGCCAGGTGTGAATTCGAAACGGTGTCATTTTTAGCTTTTTGTAGGATATAATAAATAAACAGTCCACGCTCTGACATTCTCGGGTTTCGTGAGAAAAGTTGTTAACGTAAGAGATAAGGTAGGCCAAGTAAATCTCATAGTCGATAGTTTTGGATATTTTTGGACCTCTTTTGTGCTTCTTCGGCGTGTATTGCAAATATCTTTTATAAATACACATATTTTTTCGACCAATTCGATCAAGTTATTATTTTTTCTCTTTATTTTTAAATCAAAAGAGATTTTATAACAATTAAAAAAATTGATTTTAAAAAAAAATTAAAAAAATACAATGGTTGTATTGATTATATGGAAGGCGATATATAATAAAGTAGAGGGCATGTTGATTTTATAAACCAAATAACAAAATTGAGATGTTTGTGCAATATAGAACTAGTTAAATTTTTAATATTTAATATGTTTTATTATATCATGTAAACATCTAATTTTAATATGAGATTAGTTATTTATTATAATTTTGTATTGTTTTAATATATTTATTGTATTTTTGATAATTGATTTATATTATGTTTTTATTGGTAGAAGTTTTGGTTTATGGTAATGTTTAGACACGTTTAAGATGTTATATTTTCTACTTCTATTTTCACTCTTTTCATGTTCTTTCTTCTCGCTTGCTTCATCTAATCTTTTGGGTTATTTATCTAAATTGTACTACGAGTTTTGACATATTTGATTTTCTCACATTTTCTCTCTCTCATGTTTCTTCTCCCTCCCCCCCCCCCAGCTTTCCCCTAATTTTTAAGGTTTTGTGCTAGAAGCATACACTACATTTTCGGTACCTTTAGTTTTGTAGCTCTATCTAGGTGCACATGTGCCTTGTGGCCCCTTCACTAATTTGCATTATTTCCTCAAATTTTACAATTTCCCCTATTTGTCACTAATTTTCCTAATTTGAAGTGTGTTTATTTTCTACTTTCTCTTAGTTTCACCCGTTTTCTCTTTTTCCCTACATTTTCACTAATTTATCTCATTTTCCAAACATTTTTCTAATTGGCTTTAATTTTACTCCCATTGTCTTCAATTTTACACTTATATTCAAAACATAAATTTCATTTCCCTAATTTTATTGTACCTTTCATTAAATTATTTACCCTAGTTTGGAATTAATAACAAATATTACAAATGATAAAGTATAATAAGACTAAACTAGTCATTTAATGATGTTTAACTTGAAAAATTAATAAGGGAACATAAATTAATTTTTTTCACCAAACACAATATGTTGCTAGTATTTTTCCTTCTACATCTCTCTCTCTTTCTCATGTCCAATACTTAATATGACACTTGGGTAATGCAAATGTCATTTTAAAATAGTTATATAAGATATTGACATATGCCTACATCAAAAGACAATGGTGCAAAGGTGATATAAAGGTGGAACTATGCATAGCTCTAGTTGTGCATGATATTTGTGTCACCCATACATCACAATTTCCATCAATCAATAAAAAACAATGAAAATGTACTACCAACAAACTAATGGTCAAGTGGAGGCATCCGATAAGATTTTGGAACATATGATTATAAATATTTGCAATATATAAAGGCATGATTTGGAAGATATAAATATTGCAGTATTATGGGACTATAAACCAAATTACAAGCGAGATATAAGGAAAAAAATGTTTTAGTTGGTCTATGGAATGGATGTAATGATGTCGATGGAATACATTGTTGCCAACCTATGCATTTTCATGGTCATAAAATCGGAAGATAAAGAATCACTTGAGAACAAGTTATTTGGAGTGTTAAAGATTGGAGGAGACCTATATGATGGCCAATTGGAACCAAGAGGCACAAAAATGCAACCAAAAATGACACGATAAAAATCCAAACATGAAAGAATTCAAGGAAGAAATATTGTATTGTTTTATGAGAGCATATTCAAAATGTACCCAAAAAATATTTGCATTATCGAAAAGGACCATATATGATTCATCACGTTACAAATCAAGGAATAATTATGTTGTGGGATCTATAAGGAAATGTTCTAACATGAAGAATCAATTGGAATAGATTGAAGGCCTCTGAAATCACTAGTTTTCCCATGGACTATGTAAGAAATAAGTGTTGAATGGAAGAAGTGATGTAAGATTATCAATTAAACGTGGTGTGATAGAGTAGGAGTGTATAAAAGAAGAAATTAAAATGTAATAGATATAGATAAGGAAAAGGAAATAAATCAAAAGTTCTTGGTACCATGTTAGAAAGGTCAATTGGATTAGATTCATGAGAGGAATATGAATATCCTTACAAATCAATTAAGTCCAAGAACCAAGGGAAATTGAGGGGAATTTAATAATTGTGTAGGTAGAAGGAAAAAGAAGATGGTCCAAATGACTTGTTGATGCATTCATGGTTAGGGGTTGCAATTAAAGGATACCTTATACCACATAATTATCATAATTACACAACAAAATATGCATAAAATGCAACACAAAATAGAATTGGAATAAGAACTCCAAAATTTATTAGCTCATCAAAAAGGAAAAAAACACAAAGAATAACACTCACAATAGTATCACAAACTAAGATGCTTCATGATAAATAGATGCTTAGATCTCTGCATTTAAAGCACAATCTTTTCAAAGTATATCTCTCTTACACACAAATTACTTGAAATGACTAGTCTAATTCTAGAATATATAGTCACGTGCTTATATAGATGTAAGACCCAAATTATAGTAGAACCCTAAAACAATAAGTAATCCATAAAAAATTATGTGTCCTAATATTCTATGCATAATAGAGCATACTAGTTCATAACACTATTCAATACAAACCAATCAACTCAATGATCAAAATTACGAGTTGTGTGAACTTATGTTATCTCTTTTGAAAAATGTTGCATTTGAAACTTTGAAAATTACGCATCAAGTTATTTTCTTATGCGTAAGAATGTGTATTAGTTTTCAATTAAATTTTGCATGTTATCTTAATTTAGCTCCAATGACCTCGTGGTTTCAATTTTGAATGTGTGTCATCGATGCGAATTCCTAGTGTAAATATGAGCGTATGAAAATGCTCCTAGTGATACAAAACATTAAAATTTCAATTCTTTAAGCATACTTGATGTATCAAAAAATTTTAAATTGCCAAAATGGTAAAAATTTCAAAACTTTTCATGCCAATTGACCGGATCACACCATTTTGTGAAACCATTGTCCTCCATCCTCTTGTTAGATTTTAATATTAAGTGCGTCATAAATTAATTAAACCCACCAATGTTTTAGTTAAAGTAAAATTGATTTAAAACTTATAGATAAGATATAAGTTTGTGTCGTCACCACAATCCACTCACGTGGATGAAATTATTTAAACTATGTTTAAAAAACTATTTTTGTGAAACAACAAACTAGTTAGTTGATGAATCACAAAGAAAATGGCACAAGTGATTAAACTAAAGTGGGAAAATGGAGGCCTAATTTAGTTTAATCTAGATTATGAACAACAATAAATAATCAAGTAAAATGCATAAATAAGAGCTAAGTAAATATAGAAAATTACCCAAACAACTAAGCTAATGAAAATGAAAACCCTAATGTGTAAGAAGAGTGAGAAAACAACTTAGTTGATTCCCAGTTGAATGGAACAATGTTGCGAGAATAAGCGAGGTGAACAAAAAGTATGAATGAACATACAGGATCCCTAAAAAGGAAAGATCTAAGTTGATTGAGTAGATTGGGTCACATGGAGAGGATGGGGGTGTCATGGTCTCAGTATTTATGAACACTATGGTTTGTGCGGGAGGTCCAAAATCTAATTTCACATGGTCGCAGTAAGATCCAAAACATCAATATTTGTTGCATGTATATCATTTCACTACGCTTGATGCCACTGATATTCAAAGATGAAAACAAGACCTACAAAACACCAAGACAAGCATCAAAACCCTAAAAAAGAAAGATGCAAATGAAGGGGTCATACTGACCTCAACTACCACAATGGTGGACTTACTAATTGAGCGATGCACTACATTTGCACCCAAATGTAGTTTTAAGTGTGTGTGTGTGTGTGTGTGTGTGTGTGTGTGTGTGTGTGTGTGTGTGTGTGTGTGGAATTATAAAACAAACTTCCCTCTATGCGTGTGAAAGAGATAATGGTTGCTCTATATAAATGTGCTCATTATGCTAGTGACACTTTGTGAAGTAGTGAGAAATAACTTTAGATGTAGAAATTTAAATAAATGGTGGATGGAATTATTCTAAAACAAATTCTTCCCTCTGGATGCGGTGTGATGCGAAGATGAACCAACTTTGTCCCTTCCAAGTGGACTTAGAAACTAAGAGAGAATCTCCAGATTAGAGGTTATAAACTGGATTTAGATATATATTTGCATGTAATGAGGTTCATATATGCCTATAGAGACAGGATGAAAAATCCTTAGATGCACCAAAAGGGGTGGTGAATAATTTTTGCTCATGCAAATAGACTTTTTCCATAAAACATCATTAAGATATAATTTAGGTCTGAAGCAAATAATAAAACTTTATATTTCACAAAGTTTCTCTTGATCTAATTCATCGCAATTAACCCCGTGAAAGGTAAAAACCAAAACTTGTTGGAGGTAAAAAAAGTTCTCAAAAATGGATAAAAAGTGCTCAAAAGTGGTGGGAAAGTTAAAAACATGCAAGCCCATTCCTTCTTGATCTGCACCTTAAAAGCGGATGGGGACCTTACAAACCCATACCCCGGGCGCCCGACCGGGCAGGTCGACTACCAGGAAGAAATGATGACAAGTATCAAAAAATTCAAGAGACTATGAAAGTGTGCTTTTCAAATATAAAGACCTAAAATGATGAAAGATATGAAAATCAAATTTAGAAAAAGGCAAAAATGGATTTCGAGGGTTGGAACACGTTCAGTAATCTCTTCTACTCACCCAAATTTGACCATATTATTAGTAGTATGACACCAGACTAAATAGTACCCTTTTTTAATAAAACTTCGGCAATTCTCTAAAGTGTGTGATTTAGTGACTACATTTTCCCCACTTTATAATTGGTGTTTCTCCTTATGCGAAACACTCTCCTAATTCATAAAGTAGATAGATATGTGTACCGATGTCCCGATGTCCATCCGTAGAGGGCTGATGTGGAATTTGATTGCTCTGTGTGTGTCCGATGCGCCGGCCGATCCAGGCGTTCCGTCACGCCCTTCGCGTCCAAAAATGTCGTGGAGTTTTGCTTTTACCTTTGGCGGTTCGCATTTCAATAGAGTGTGGAAACTAAAGATGCAAAAGTGTTTTTGCAAACCCTTTTTGAACTTGCTCTTTTCTTGACAGGGAGTTAGAAAAAATCCGAGGGACCCTAGAACATGATTTTTGCCTTGAATCAATCTATGATGATGAAATTTACCTCGTAACAAACCTACAAGGTCGACCACCAAAATACGGAAAGTAAAAAGGAACAGGGCACCGGATGGGACCATAGTACCCGATCGTGTCAAAAGAGACTAGGAAAGTGTGGACCTGTATAGAAAACCTACGAGGGTTAATTAGTAAATGTGATGTGTGTGATGTACCCAAAGTGTGTGATTTATGCAACATTTTGATGTTATGTTGGTGATGAAACGTTGTTATTGAGAAAAAGCAATAGAGTGTGGAAACTAAAGTTGATTTATAGTTTATGTGGTGTACCGATTTATGGTGTACCTACATGATTTATTGTTTCTCATATGGATGGAACTATAAGGAGAAAACAATCAAGTAATCAAATATTCATGTATATGTATGAATGCATGTAAAATAAACATGTATGTAAAAAGCATGTAAATAGAAAGTATGCAAATAAAATATGGAACATGTTTTGCACTGATCCATGTTTTGAGTGAATGGATGTGTAGAAAAACAATCAAGATATCATGTATGTATGTGAAGTGTGAGTTTTAAATAGTACAGGTGATCTCACGCCACCATGTTGAGTGAAAGGGTGTAGAAGTGTAGGGAGAAAGTTACATTATTATCCAACGTGGTAAGAAGTGTAGGGAGAAAGTTACTTATTATCCAACGTTGAGAATATGTGAAGAGATCTGTCTTCGCCTAGTTTTTAGGCAATCGACACCATTGGCCGAAGTAATGTAGGGAGGTAGACCCACTATATCCTCCAACCTGTAACTACTCCCCAAAATGCGTGGAAAACTATGTCCCGTAAAATCTGTTGTTTATGGGGTTTGTAGACTGGTATGAACCCACTTGTTGTATAACCCACAATTCCAAGGGTGGAAAATCGAATCGAACTGTACTAAGAGAGAGTGTTGTGTAATGTATAAACTCAAAATGATGCCCCCTCTCTAGGGGCACATACTAGTGTTGTGGATAAGAGAATGTGGCCCCAAGAGAGGACCAAATATGCAAATTGTACCCTATAAGGGAAGGGAAATTGCTTGGTAGAAACCAAGGAAAACACAAACAAGTGGCTAATGCAAAGTGTTAGTATAAAAAGAATGAATATAGAAGACAAGTGCAAGCTACATAAACAATGTATAAGATACCAAGCAAGATAGTGATGTTAACACACAAGAAAAAAAAATAGGCCACACAAAGAACGTTGCAAACATGGGACACCACTCGGATGTCACAAGACACTTTGAAGGCCATAGTGTTTGTATACAAACAAACAAGTGTGTAGACCTAAAAGGGCAAGGCCCACATATAATAGTAAACAAGAGACAAGCAATAGAAGATAAACAAACATATAGCCCTATAAGCATGTACTCCGTAAAAAAATGCACACATGAAGCACCCACTTAGCATGTTATAAATATAAGCAATATGTCAATAACATGTATAACCAAGTAGTGTAAAGTGATAAGTATGAAATGAAACAATAAAAATTTTAGTGGAAAATGTGGATTCCCCAACAACCATTGTAGGAGTGGTAGAAGGCGAGCATCTATGCTTTGCATGTAAAAGACCTATATATGCGATCACCACTAGAGAAGGACATAAACACACATATGTGTATGGTAAAGATAATGACATATAATAAATCAATCTAGCATGTGTAGTAAAGTGAATCATATACAAACAACTGTAAGCAAGAATAAACATAACCAAGATAATTCAACATGTTGTGGATGGATGGAATGAAATGCAAGATAAACGGTAAGAGCCTCGTGTCCTTATATCACAACAAACTGATTGAATGAGTGATGATTTAGCCTAAAAGCGTATATCACTACATGATGATAGGATTAGGTGATGGAAACACGAGAGTAGATGATGATGTGTCCTATAATGTATATCGCTACTAGTATAAATAGAAGGAGTCGTGATGTAGGCTAAAGTGTATACCACTACAAGATGATAGGAGGTGTGACCATGTAGCCTATAGCTTGTGTCGGCATGAGATGTCATAAAAGGTGACCATTTAACCTATAGTGTATGCCACTAACCTAAGAATTTCGTATGATGGAAGGTCAGAACATGTGATGAGGATGTGGTCCATTTGTTATGTATACCCTCAATGTCAATATGGATCGTGAGACTAGAGTGTTTCATAACGTAGTGAGTGCAGTGGATAAAAGAAGTTGTAGTAATATTATATTATAAGAGATGACCATGTAATGTGTAGAATGAGAAATATGCGGTGTATAGGATGGAATGCAAGAGATGTAGATAGCCGAATAATGTGAAAGTGCATGCTACGTAGTATGTAAGATGAGTAGTATATGATGCTAGGAACTTGTAGACAATAGAAGTATGACATACATATGATTAATATAAGGATGGTGTGTATAATATGTATGATGTGTAGATATGCAAATGTGAAAACATGAATGATGTGGAACAAATGCAAGATGTAGTATGCAAGGTGTGTAGTTAGCCTAAGAGTGTAAAATGTGTGGTATGCAAGTAGTGTCAATATGTACAAGTGATGTATAACATGTGTAGATATAGATTAAATGTAGGGTGTAAAATGTAAGGTATATGATGCAAGGTGGTGTAAAGATGCAATGTGTGGTACATATAGTGCAGTGTGTGAGGTTCATATGTAGTATGCCCTCAACAATCAAGTGTAAACCATAAAGACAAGAGTGTGTTGTTAGGTAATAGTCGAAGTTGATGTGTAGGTGAATATGTGTATGCTAGAGAGTGATGTATGATAATGTGAAGATGATAGAGATATTGATGCTAATATGTGGAGGGGGAATGTGTAGAGACTATGCCCCCAAGTACACATGAGATGAATAGTGTGATCACGTAAATTTATCGAGAATATTGTCATCTTACGGGTCATAATCAAATGGATAAGCATTAGATACATGCTAAACAATAGTATCGGTTGATCACGTAGGAGCCATTGAGGTGTAATTTGTACATGCCCATAGCATACTCCTCATCAATGAATGGGGGAAGTTGATGATCATGTACATACCAACGAGTGATATTTTTGTGTATCCTAGGAAAGATTTGTTGCACATGAAAACATGACCAAAAGGAATAGGGAATGAAATTTCAGTATCGATAGGATCTACCGTGCCCCCAATGTATTCAAACCAAGATTGTCATAAGGTAATTGGAGTAGTAGAAGGAGTTTTGTAAGAAAAACTATAAGATGAAAGACTCGAATACCATAAGCGGAAAAGATACGAACAAACCCATGATAGAGATGAGGTTCATATGGTGGAGAATATATGTCATCAATAGAAAATACTAATCAATTCAATCCCTCATGAGTTCATATAGATTCGAGTAAAGTAGGATCAAAGGTAGGTATGTTCCCAAAACTTGTCATTCATAAAAATTGTGCATGTAAATGGTGGGCGTGCTAATGGCGGTGGTGTTTGTGAAGGTGTAGTTAATAGAGTGACATATGTAGATTGGAAAGAGCCCCAATAAAGAATCATAGTGGTAGGAGTAGTGGGTGGAGGCAATGGTGGAGAAGGAATAACATTTATCACACAAATAACACCGTCAAGTGGTGGAAAATGAGGTGGCTCATCCATAGGTTGTAGATCATTTGTAGTATCAATGTGTGGAATAGTAAGACTAATATTCGAGAATACGATCACAATATTAGAATGGGTCATGATCATGAAAAATAATATATTCAATACTTTCATGTAGGAATTTGACACGATGATGCACAAGAAAGGAATGCTTGCATGGCATGGAGCCATGGTCTACCAATCAAACAATTGTGGGAGACTAGAAAGTCAATGACAAAGAAGACAATTTTGACTATTTTAGGTACGATAGTGATAGGTAATGTAATATGACACACATATGGAAAAACATAACCATCATATACACGTAGTGAGAGACAAGATGGACTAACATCGTGGGACAAAGTGATACCTAACTTCTCTAGGAATGCCATGGGACATGTATTAAGTTCAGATTCATTATCAATTAATGTGTGTTTGACACCTAGATTTTGAATACGACTCATGATGTGCAAAGGTGGGTCATTTTCAAAAGTGTGAACTTGAATGGAAGAACTAGATTTGAATTCCATGTGTTGATAAAATGCATCTACAAAAGTTTGATATACCAAATCGGGATACATATCGGCCACGAATGCAAGTAGTAGCGAGAAGATGTTGGACCCTATGCCTTAAATCGGGATTTGCAAGCAAATAATCATTAATGGAGATACTCATGATGACTAGATGCTATGATGACAAAGAAAAGATGAAGATCCTAGATGTGTGAAGATTGATTTGGGTTCACCAAAATGATTAAACTAAAGTGGGAGAATGGGCGGCCTAATTTAGTTTAATCTAGACTATGAACAACATTAAATACATGAAGTAAAATTTACTAAATAATAGATAATTTAGTTTAAATAAATGAAGTAAAATGGATGTGAAAAACTTCAAAGACTTGGACCCATCAGCCTTGTGAATGCTATCTACAGAATTTTTACCAAAATCATTGCTACCAGGCTTCAATTCATTATGAATGATTTAATCTCAAGGTAGCAAAGTGGATTCATTAAAGGCAGGATTATCCAAGATGGAGTGATTATGGTTCATGAGACCATACATTCTATGGAGAATAATAAAAAAGTGAATATGGTGCTTAAGCTCGATATGAATAAAGCCTTTGACAAGGTCTCTTGGGTTTTTCTTGACAAAGTCTTAATTAAATTTGGTTTTCCGGCCAAATTCAGAAAAATTATTAAGGCTTGTATCTCTACGGTCAGATTCTCAGTGGTGGTTAATGGTGAGCCAGTGGGCTTTTTCACAAGTAGTAGAGGACTAAGGCAAGGGGACCCCATCTCCCCCCTGCTCTTCATTCTTATGGCAAACAGTCTTAGTAGAACAATTGGTAAAACAATCATTGATGGTATTTTGAAAGGCTCAAAGCCCACTTCCATCAGTCAAGTTGCTTCTCATCAACAATTCACGGATGATACAATCCTCCTTTTATTGGCTTCTATCATTGAAGCTAAGGCTATCAAGGCTATTCTAAACTTTACGAATCTGCTTGGGCAAGAGATCAATTATGATAAAAGCTCCATTTTCTTCTTCAACACTCCTGAGGAAAGACAACTTAAAATTGCTAAAATTCTGGGCTGTAAAATAAGTGTGCTTCCAGCCACTTATTTAGGGCTCCCTCTCGGCACTAAAAAAGTCTCTAACAAGGTGTGGGATGATCTATTGGTGAGATTTCAAAAAAATGGCTGGATGGAAAGGAGCCATTTTATCTAGTGTTTGTAAGTGCTGCTCATAAAAAGCACTCTTAAAATCCGCCTATCTATATCATGTCTCTTTATAAGATCCCTCTACCTTCGTAGAAAGAATTGAGAGGATTCAAAAAAATTTCTTATGGCAGGGCATGGAGGAGAAGTTTAAATTTCACTTAGTTGCTTGGGATAAGGTTTGTACTCCTAAATCTATAGGAGGACTGGGCATAAAAGACATCAAGAAAATGAATGAGGCTCTCATTGCGAAAATGGGTTGGAGAATGCTTTCTGAGAAGTAACCATGGATAGATTTAATTAAGGCTAAATACCTTAATCAACAAGTTGTCTTTTCTTTTCTTCAAGATGAGCACCTTCCCTATGGTTCCATTTTTTGGAATAATTTAGTGAAGAGCAGAAATTTCATTAAACAAGGCAGTAAATGGAAAGTGGGAGATGGCTGTGATATAAAATTCTGGGAGGATAACTGGTTTAATGGCAGCCTTATGGATAGATTTGGGATGGTCAAAGATAGTCTTGAAAACAAGTATGGCACTAGAATCAAGGATTATATTGAGAGAAATGGCAACAAAAAGAAATGGAAAAAACTTTCTGTGGAGAGAGATGATCTGATCCAAAATATTTCCTCCCTTCAAGATCAGTTAGATCTTATCCCCTTAAGTCAGCTGGATGTTAAGGATGAATTGGTCTGGAGTAATTCTATTGATGGGGACTACTCTGTCAAAACTGGGTATAATACTTTCTTCGACAATAGTCAAACTGAGTTTAAATGGAGTAGAATTTGGATGACTGAGTTAACACCTAAAATAAAATTTTTCTTTTGGTTGGCTCTCAGAGGTAGAATTCTTACCACTGACAACCTGATAAGAAAAGGTTTCATAATGCCTAATAGATGTCATCTATGTAAAAAGACTCTGAGGATATCAGTCATTTGTTTATCCATTGTGATTATGCTACCAGAATATGGAGTTTTTCCCTCTCTAAATTTAAAGCTTTCTGGGTGGTTCCGAAGGATTTCAGTCAGCTCTGGACCCAATGGAGCCCACCCTATAAACATTGTGTTGTTAGAAGGCTCTGGAATTTGGTTATTCCTCATATTATTTGGAGGATATGGAAAGATAGAAATGATATTATCTTTAGAAATAAAAAACAAAATTTTAAGCTCAGTATTGGTAAAATTTCTAATGATATTAAAGAAAATATTGCTAGATTTAAACCCCCCAAGAACAAGAGTTATCCAGAAAATGAAGAACATATCTTGTCCCACTGGAAGATTGGAGCTAACAATATCCGAAATAATTCCGGTAATAGTATTGATAGATCTTTGATTCATTGGCATCCTCCTGATCTTAACTGGTATAAGTTGAATTTTGATGGGGCCTCTAAGGGTAACCCTGGAATTACAGTGGGGGAGGAGTGATCTAGGATCATAAAGGTAGTTTGATTGCTGTGTATGCTAGAAAAATGGGAATTCAAACTAATCATTTTGCTGAAGCATTATCTAGCTTTATGGGGTCTTAGAATTACTCAGACTCATAATATCCAAAACCTCATTCTTGAAGGGGACTCACTTAATATTATTAATCATCTAAATCAGTGTTCTCCTCCAAGTTGGAACATCAAGGATTTCATCTTGGAATCCATAAGTATTTTCCAAACCTTCAATAACATTCAGATCAAGCATACTTACCGGGAGGGTAACAAGGTGGCAGATGCATTGGCTAATTATGGCATAAATGTTAATCACATGATTTGGGATAATAAAGATAACATTCCTGAACAGCTTCAAAGTAGCATACAAGTAGATACTTATGAGCATGCAAATTCGGGGTATGAGATATGAGCATTGGGAGTGGAACTGCAATAATAAAACTCCCACACGTGCTGATTTTAAAACAACACTCAAGCAAATCTTGACGGGCAATCAAGGTTATATGAAGTATAATGAGACCTTAAAGTGGATATATATGAAGAATAAAGACGCGCATGCGGGAAATATTGAGCTCTCAATAGCTTTTAAACAGGACTTTACGGATTCCCAAGTCAGTAATAAGGATGATGATGAGCTGGAGTGGGCTACTAAAAGGATTGAAGTTCACACATGCGGATTTTCCTAGGTACATAGCAGCAGTTACTCAGGTATTCGTGGGAACAACAACGGCTATCCTAGTCATCATTCTCATCACACGGAAATTAATAGAGAAAGGTGGACTGGTAATCTAGCGGCTGCTATAGACCTCCTCATAAGGATTTTGAAAATTTTATTTGCAAGCACTTAGGCACGGTGATAATGGGAGGAGCCCCTTGCCAGATAGAGCCCAACGCGGATCCGGAATGGAAAAGTAATGAAGAACTTTGGAATCTTCTCAGCCAGGGAGGCATCACTAATTTTATTGAGAAGATTCAGGGCCATGACCAAAGTATTTCCGTTCATTTTGCAAAGGATTGGAAGGATCACATTGTGGATTATGGAGGGTAGAAGATTTCGATCACTGAGGAGTTAATAGCCGAAGCTACTGGCCTTGGCATGGATGGGTACCACTTTTTTAATAAAAGGATTGACAGAGGTGCTGAGGAGAGGAAATTTGTTGAGGGTAATGAGAAGTCTGATCTTTGTCACGGCGGGCCTGCAGGTCAGTTCTATCCCTCTCGCCTTTTGACGAGGTCACCCGTATGATGGTGCGTTACATTTCTTTGGAGGGGAGATTCGTCACTGTGCCCTCTAAGCATCTTGTGTTCCTCAATCACTTCCATGAGTTTCACGGTATGCTTCCCTCACTATCTACTTAACTCTCTTGAGCACTCCATTTTGGAGTTTCAAAAGCATGTGTGCGGTTCCGCTGCATCAGGGTCTCATCTTCTTGTTGCATAAGCTTTGTCTTCTTAGGTCTCCTGGCATCCCATCCTCCCCTGTCTCTGTTCCTCCTCTGCCCAGCACAGCTACCACTAGCCCCATTTCTTCACCTTCTGCCCCGCCACCACCGCTGTCACCCCTCTGCCTACCTTCTCGGCTCCCTCTATCATCCCCCCACCTCTTCTCCCACCCCCTTCACTTCCACTTCGTCCAGACCTGTTACTAGGTCTTCTAGAAGGCTGAACCTTGATACCCCTGTTGCGGGAATGTTCCTCAGGAGTTAGAAATTGCCCATAACCTCCTACATATTAGTAGTACTAGTTCACAAGAGGCACACATTGAGAGCTCCACAAAAGTTTGGAAGCCTTAGAAGCTGACATGATGCTATTGAAAGAAGAGGTAAAAACTTGGCAAAGCAAAAAGGTAAGAGGAAGAAGGAGGAGGAGGCTGTTATTGATAATAAACAGGTTGAAGACATATACAAAAAGTTGAACTCCTTAGATAACCGTTTAGGGAAGACCAAGACTCGCCATGATCATAATATGGCTATTTTTAATGCAATTGAAGAGTTTATTGAGCAGCATGTCCACAACATCTCTAATCTCAGTGGAATTCCAAGCAACTCTTTGGGGTACGGAAGAGGAAAGCAAAAGGACCATTGAACAGCTGGATGTTACTGACTCTACCCACATGACGACTTTGGCTATGTTCACCTCTTGGCAGAATATCAAAACCAGAATTGACAAAGCCGCCACGAAGTAATTGTGGATACTCTTGCTGCACTTCTCTGTATTTTTGCTATTTTTTGGTTGCTCTTCAGCAGTGTTCGTTCTGGTTTGTTTCGTTGGGGTAACTACTCTTGGACTGCTTGGGGTTTCTATGTCTCAATTGGATCTTGATCCTTTTTGTTTTGGTTCTCATTCCTATTTTGGCTTCTAGGCCCTCTTTTGTACACAAGGGTATAGTCCCTTTCAAAAAACTATTTACCAATAATAAAAAAATAGATTATTAATATATAAAATGACCCAAGAAACTAAGCTAATGAAAATTAAAAGCCTAATGTGCAAAAAGAGTGAGAAAATGACTTATCTTATTCACAAAGGTTGAACAAGACAATGTTAGAAAATAAGCCGTGTGAACAAAAAGTAGGAACAAACATACATGAGACCCCAAAAGGAGAAATATAAGTTGTTTGAGTAGACTTGGGCACCTGGAGAGGGATGGGGGCACTTGGGGCACCCTAGTCTATAGTTTTGGGTGCTTTATTCGTGCAAAAGATCCAAAATTTCACATGGTCATAGTAAGATCTAAAACCTCACTTTTTGTTGCATGTATTTTGCACACCGCACTTTGATGTCAATGATATTCGAGAGATGAAAAGAAGACTGTAAAACACCAAGACAATCATCACCCTAAAAAAAGAAAGATGCAAATGAAGGGGTTAGAATGACCTCAATGCCACAATGGTGGACTTGTTAATCGAGCGTTGCACCACATTTCGGACCTAAATGTAGTTTTGAGTGTGTGTGTGTGTGAAAATGGTGCCCTATGTGCTCTTGTGTCAATCACACTTTTTGAAGTAACAAATAATAAATAGATGTAGAAATTTAAATGAATGATAGATCGAATAGAATAAACTTCCCTCCTATGTAGTGTGATGTAGATAAACCATCCTTGTCCCTTGTGATGGAGCTAGATGGATGAAATGGAGCTCTGTAGATGCCTATAGAGTGAATGCAACCTTAGGTGGAGTAGTAATTCTTAGTGTTTGGTCCCTCATTATGTTATCATAACTTTATATTTATGGGGTTCTCTCGATCTAATTTCATAATTAACCCCAAAAAGGCCGATAACCAAAAATATGAAATGCTCAAATGACTAGAAAATGCCTAAAAAGTGGCTAGAAAGTTCATAAAGGACCGGGGAACCCTAGATGGGACTAGGGCATCTAGGGTGCCCTAGTCTGAGCTAGGCACCCTAGTTAAAGGCATAAAATATGACAAGTGTCAAAATAGACTGGGAAAGTGTGCTCGAAATACTAGAAATGATGATAGAAAGTAAAGAAAAATACCAAAGGATAGGGGTTAATTAGTACTTTCTTCACTCAAATACAATATAAATTTTAGTATGAGATTAGGAAGAAATAGCACCCAAAGTGTGTGATTTAGTGAGCACATTTAACCCCACTTTATGTTGGTGAGTGGAACACTTGGTAACATAAAGTAGATAGAGATGCATGCCCGATGTCCTTGTAGAGTGATGTAGAAAGTGTGCCGAAGGACTAGACAAAGCGTGGAATGAGAAAATAGTGGAGCATGGAAACTAAAGATGAAAAAGTGTAAAAAGTGATGAGAGTGAACCTAGGGAGGAAATGTTTGTGTATCTATTGATGTATGTGGTGTACCTACATGTAAATGTGATGTGTGTGATGTAGTGTTCGCCGCAAAATTTTGTTGTTATTGATGTCATTGTTGTTGTTGTTGACTTCTTATTTCTCATGCAAATGGACTGCAAGGATAAAATGATCAAGTATTCAAGGCATGTATATGTAAGAATGCATGTATGTAAAATCATGTAAATAGAAAAGACACAAATGAAAAATGGAACATGTGCACCTAAACCATGTCGTGAGAAAGCGTGTAGAAAGGATATCTTGTAATCGTTGGTGAAGTGTGATTTTTTTGGGCGATATCACATCATTGTGGTCAAAGAAGTGTAGCGAAAAAATTTGTGATATTCTCCAACTGTAGCTACTTCCATGAGAATATGTGAAGAGATCTTTGTATTGCCTAATTTTTTGGGTGATCGACACCACTTTATGAAGTAGTGTAACTCAATATGTCACAAGACACTCAAGGCCATAGTGGCCACCGTTGGGTTTTAAAATGATACTTTTATAAACCACAATCATAGGATAACAAGTCCCTCTTCTTTAATGGGAGAGGTTCCCTTATTGAAAGCAAGCAGTAAAACTTATATACAAATGTACAACTTTCAAAGTGAGGAATCCTGATACTTTGAAATGTTATAAGACCAAAAGATCATCAATACAAAAGAATAGAAGAACTAAGGATATGAGAGAGGAAGAACATAACAATACTTTTAGGAAATATAGATAGCAGAGTATAACCTTATATGTATTGAACAAGGGAGATGGAGAATGGAATCATTCACTTTCATAACCGATGCAATTTCATGACACGGTTTCATAAATCACATTAACAAGAACAAAAAGTTTCTTATCATAAAAGATAGATGATTTGCAAGTTTCAGACATGGAAAGAAGGAATAGCTGAGGAAAAAGGGGGAAAAACTTATGTATTGATCACTTTCAAATCTATAACATTTACAGAGTACCAGGATCCAACCACTCTTTGCAAAAGCCAAGATCTTACATTTATAGATGAAGGGAAGAGAGAGAAGAAGAGAAGGAGGGAAATCAGATTTGGAAGCTCAACCACCAAACATCAATGCCACTTGCAAATCGCCTACAATCTATCAAGTCTAGTTCTCCATGTCTGTTTGGTGTGTTGGAGAAGGAAAGATGGTAGATCAGATCAAATGTGGTTCTCAAAGCAATCTGATCACATATTAATGGCATGAAATATGTTTTCCATCAAATCCAAATATCCAGTCGGTTCTCCAAGTCTGTTTGGAGTGTTGGAGAAGGAAGAATGGTGGATCGAATCAAATCTGATCTGGTAAAGCAATCAGATTTCATATTAATGGTGTGAAAGATGTTTTCCAATTTCCCACCAGTCAAATCCTACTAAAAATAATATTTTATGCTTCCATGGCGTAGAGGAGGTCGAGAGATTTCCAACAGTATAAAATTTGTTGAATTTCAAGCATTGGATCGAAAGTTATGCCCATTTGAATATTTGAATCGAATTTGTACAAAAATGGCAAAAATACAACTTTTGCAAAACGGATCCGCGGGCCCAAAATAACAACTTGCACCTTTTGTGAAGAAACACAAAATTATAAAAACCTCCCACAGCCCCAAAATTCACTTTTGATATAAGCCTGACACGTGGCTCTCCCTGGGCATCACCGGGTCGCGATTTACTTTTACAATTTTACTTTATTTTGAGAAAAGGTTAAAATTCCCAAAATGCTCCGATGACCCGCCTCTCGCTTTGACTTTTCAACACATATTCAATACACGGCTTGATGGAGTTGCGACTTATTTTATAACTTTATTCCTAATTTGGAAATAAAACCAAAATTCCCAAAATGCTTAGGCGATATGCATTCCCGCTTTGAATTTTCAACGCGGGCTCAAAATTTGAATTTATTCAGTCCCCAATGGAGTCACAAATCATTTTACAAATTTACTCCTTTTTGGTAATAAAGCCAAAATCTTCAAAATGCTCCGACGGTCCGCCTTTCCGCTTTTGACTTTTCAAAGTAGGTTTTAACATTTGACTTTTCAACGATAGAGCCGCGACCCACTTTATAACTTTTAGTCATTTTTCAAAAACAAAGCCAAAAAATTTTAAGTACTTGAATGATTTGCCTCCCCACTTTTGAATTTTCAACGCACCGACGGTCGCACTCCATTCTTTACAACTTAACCGTTTTTGCCATAATTTCTCAAAACACAAAAAGGGCCCGCCTACTCGCCACCGCTTGATTTAACCAATCAAGATCCTTCGGGCCTCGGGGCCAATTTAACATTTTTACAAAAATAAAAAAAGGTGTTAAGTTCACAAAAATAATCCACCACGCCGCATCCGATAAGAGATGTCCACGTATCCACGAGCATTGGGGAAAAATTGGCGGTGAAGATACGCCGTCATTCACAATGTGGAAAAATATAAAACGAAGGGGAAAACCCCGTCATTCGCACCCAGATTCAAATTGCTCCTCATGGAACAAAGAACTCTAAAAAATACCAGGATTGATGTGATCCATGGCCATAGAAAAGGATTGACAATTTCATTATAATGAAGTAAACAATTTTCAAGCATCCAAGTGGGAAGACAAAATTTTTATCGAACCACGCAAATTAGAGAGTTTAAAAAAGGGGCGAGATTAAAAACCGAGCATCAACAACGTCAAAGCACGAATTTCTCCATCTCTCAAGACTTCTTACTCTTTTTTAAACATTTCTCAAAGGTAATCATGACGTACCCAAAATTGTAAGGTATTGCATTGCCGAAACAACGTAACATGTGCCCCAATGATGATACAGGTCTCCTCGCAAGGTGTTCGGGATCCAGAAAATCTCTCCAAGTATGCGTTAACATCTGCATGCGCCACTTAGCCCCTGCGTGCTTTATTGTTCTCTTTTCCCCGCTTTTTATTTGCGTTTTGCCTTTCAAGATTCTGAAACCGCCACCTGCTCTGGCGGTGGTCTCGTGACCGCCGCCTAGGGGCGGCGGTCCTGTAACCGCCGCCCTGCTCAGGGTGGCGGTCCTTCACGTGTTTTCCAGAATGCTCTTTTAACACGACTCACGTAAATTTCAACGTTTACCAGCTTTTTTCACCACCTTTGGCTTGCATTAATGATTATGGTTCCCTGGAATAGTGTTTTGGCTTTGTTTATGGTTTAAGAGTTCAATTTGGTTTTACCTTTGGGTAAATGCAAATGCTATAAATAGTTGGCTTGTGCTCAAGAAAATGGCCCCTCAAATTTTCCTCTGAATTTCTCATTGCAATAGATTAGTCTTTCATTTTGCTTAGAATTCTTAGTTTCATTCATTACATGCCTAGTTAGTGTTGTTTTGTTATTAGGAAGCCACATATCCACCTTGTGCAAAGTGTTGTTATCACTTCATCCAAATCAATTGGAATAAGATAGTTTGATTTCAATAGGAATTCATTAAAGTTACAATTTTTTTCTTCAAACAAGATAGTTTCAGGTTTTGGACATTTTATGTTGCATTACTCGTAATAAATCCCGCTAGGAATTGCATAAGTCAAGCTCTGTACTCTTGTGCTATCCCTCTCCTACTCGCATTGTATTCAGTCTGTATCCTAAGATGCCTTTATCCCAATATCTAATTCTGTTGATGCTAACATCACACACTTTTCTGGATCCACGTGAGCACAAAGGAATGAGGAGATCACATTGAGGGGACAAAGCCACACACACCATCAGATTCACCACTGTTCTGCAAAATCCAAGTTCTAGCTTTCAAAGTTCTAGTTAGAAGCATATCAAATAGAGTAGCCAATCACTTTATTTCAGTCAATTTTACTTTCGACATTGCCAGGGAAGTTGTGGGGATTGATAGTTTATGAGAAACTATGATTCATTCCTCACTTCTGAGGTAGGATCGAGAGTCTTTCAAATAGATTAGATCAATTATTTCATTGTTTAGAATAGATTTACAACTGCACAGAAAGTAGCTATACTCGGTTGCTTTGTTTGTTTTAAATTCGTCATTAGATTAATTTTCAATTTCTAGATAGATTAAAATAGTTGCTCCTTCCATTTCATTTATATAAATTCATCAGAAAAATACAAAAAATAGAGAAGTTATATATGCTATAAATATACTTCACATAGTTAATTTCACTTTCTTTGCATTGATTTACATTGTTGCTTTTGTATGACAATCACGTGACCTAGAGAGCCCAGAGAATACGATTCGAGCCGATTTGAACAACGGTAAATTTACAAATCTTAGATGAGCCTCAACGGTAAATTTACAACAAATGAGCCTCAGGTTAAGCGGGTTAAACATAGAAGACGACCAAGCACACACATTTTGGTCAAATCAACAAAACTATAGATTACCCTAGATATATATCTGCATAACTGTGGAAGGGCTTGAAAGAGAAAAACATTCGGTTTGATCCTTTGGTCCCATAGCCGCACGTAGAGACACTCTCACGAGATATAGATACCACTTAATAATTTAGGTTGCACGAACACCTGTGAGATATTTTGAAAAGATCACACAACTGTTAATTCTGAATATAGAGGCTGAGAAAGCATATGACTATTGGATACTAGGGATTAGGGACTGAGTCTACACATGACCATAGAAGGACCACAACAAACGCGAATCTACGGTTGTGACCCACAAATCCCACAGCCCAACGAATCCATAGGTGAATCAGACGTAGATGCTAGCCTACGTACATTAGTATTCAGATCTACTCCACTTCCACCTATCATCATCGAACAGTTATCCTTGTTAGACATAGCAGCTAACAAAGCTAAGAATTTTTAGACCAGGCCAGAGAATCGCCCATAGAGTCAACTATATTTACCATCCACCCTATGACCTTATCTGGAGACATACACGAAACTATCCCAGGTCATTTTCCACGTATTCCACAACCCATAGACCGAATCACGCCAGAGCTCAATATTGATTGGAGCCTTAGAGCAGTCATCCTTGCCAATTGATCTATCACACCAGTTCAGGTTAGGAGGGCCTTCTTTGCCTTAGATTCACAATTTCCACTAGTGCGTGTCGAAGACATTAGATTACCTAACTAGTTTTTCTGCATCCCACGCATATTCCATCCCCACTAGCTATCTCGGCACGACCTCGAGAGGTCGGGTGCAAAGAAGAGTTACTTATAGATTCCCACACTCGCTTGTCACTTTTCCATCGTACAAAATTGGTGAACCCAACGTGAAATTCCTTCCGGTTTGAGTCATATTTCTACTTGTTCTTTCAAATCAAGGTACTTTTTGTCTTTTCGCCACATCGGCTTTCACCATCAGCTTCACCAAAAAAATTGGTGAACCTGACGTGAAACAAAACAGTTATTACTCTTTTATTTTCATTGCTTCCTTCCACCTTCACTCTTATCCATTATTCTACGGGTATTCATATACCCCCCGAATATGTCGGGATTCGATGCATATGGTATACCTCTCCTAGGTCTTGAAGCATACTACCCTCAACTGAATAGACAGTCATCGCCCTCACTCTCAGTATGGGGTGACAACTATTCAAATAACCAATTATCAACACAAACTCCACCTCCAAGGGTCAGATATAGCTCATCTTTCCAAACAAAGGAGTTAGATCAGCTCGCTCAAACACAACACAAAGAGCCTTCAGGCTCGAACGATATGACGTTCACAGGAGAATCGTTCGTCTCCTCAGGTACTGCTTAGGCCATAAATTAGTAGACAAACTGACCCATACCTAGTTTTATATGATGAACATTCGGTACATTATGACAGGAATGAACAACGCTCTCGAAGTATGTACCCACCTATAAGAGGTTTACAAACACAACCCGAGGTCTCTTTTCAAGAAAATACCTCCATGCCACGTCATATAGGAAATGCCCTCGGGGAAGCTTGGCAGGGCAATGACCATTTCATAGCAGGATATCACATGCCTATACAACAAACGCCACTAAGGAAAAATACCGTGACTTCACCAAATGAAGTCATTTCAACGTTAGTAGAAAAAGTGAGGGGGTTAGAACTTGCTCAGGCAAATCACCATTCTCAATTCATGCAGTCAGGAAATTCTAATCCTCCACACCATCCTAGCCAAGTAGACCTCCTCACAGGAATAGGCACGTTAGGCATGACTCCTTAGTATTCACAACAAACGCTAACAAGAACCGCCATTTCTAACACCGTTCCGATACCTCCCGGTCTAGTACAAAATAATCCATTCCTAGACAATACCCCTTCATACTTAAACATATACTCCAAATCACCACAAGGGGACATGTTCTCCTCTCCTGGCATGTTTTCTCAAACACATGGGCTACCTTATGCCCCTACTAACGCATACGCTACGCCATATCAACAACCCATTGCACCTCCACTCCCTCAAAGGGCACCATCAATGGTCAAAACCTATGTGGTAGGGACATATTATGAATACTTGAAGGAGCCCTTAGATTTCACCATATGAAGCGTCATGCTTCTAAGACCTCTTCCCGATTTACCCAAATACAAAGGTGAGGGAGATCCAAATGCACATAGCAAGGCTTACGCTACAACCATTCGAGAACTACTCCCTTGGGATGGGGTTGTTGCTAAAATATTCCCAAAACCTTGGAAGGTATCGCTCTTGATTGGTATTATAGAATACTTGAGGCTTCCATCCATTCATTTAAACAACTTGTATCATTGGGAACTACGCAAATTTTTTTGAATTGCTATAACAGATCTACCAATGTTCCTACCATTTGATTATGTAGGCATGGGATACACCCTAGGTGTCGGTTCTCTCCAGTAGAGATCTCTACATGGTAGAGGTAGAAGATGTTAACACAACAAATATCCCAATGCCCATATTCCCAGCTAAGTATTGGACTCTCCATTTCGATGGAGCTAAATGTCATTACGGAGGTCAAGTGTGTGTAATTGTTACTTCTCCCGAGGGAAAAGTCCTACCATTTGCCTTCAAACTGAATTTTGAATGTACAAACAACGAAGTTGAGTATGAAGCCCTCCTCCTTGGCCTCATATTAGCTAAGAGGATCAGTTTTAATAATATCGGGGTATTAAGAGACTCACATTTGGTAGAAACCAAGTCTCCGAGATTTATGAAACTAGGGCCGAGCACTTACACTCTACAAAATAGCTATATTGAATTTAAGCGGGGAGTTTGACTTCATATCAATTGAAGCAATCCCGAGAGAAAATATTCTCGCCGATTCAATAGCAACCTCAACGTCACGCTTCACTCCAAACAGTAAGTTGGAAGATACCCGTTTCATGGTATCCCTTCGTGCGAACCATTAGTAAAACAAAAAATGTCAAATCCTCTCTTAACAAACAAAAATGAAGACAAATCTACTATCCTAGACCACATTGATGGTGATACAACCACTCTTGATTTCTTAAATGCCTATGCAGCGTTACATCTCACCCATCACACAAGAGATTTATCCTTAATCCCGCATTCATCCTCCTACCTCGAAATCCCATGACAAAGCTTCCCCACAAAAGGAACTTAGCATATTCACATCAAGAATGGAGACAATTTTGACTTACCTCCAGCCCCGCCTGAGTTTGAAGAAGGTAACACTTCTTTAATCGAAGAAACAATCAATATTAACATCGGAACGGAAGATGAACCAAGGATATTGAAGTTAGGATCCTCGTTAACTCCATCAGAACTAGAAATACACACTCGAATCCTCAAAGAACATCAGAAGGCTTTCACATTTAAATATAAAGAAATGACAGGGGTTGCACCACACATCGCGGTACATAACCTCGTCACTAAATCAGACGCAAAGCCGATTAAACAAAAATCAAGACCAATGAAGCCTAAGGTCGCTTTAATGGTCAAAGAGGAGGTAATGAAACTCCTCCAAGTAGGATTCATCAAGCCGCTGATTACTCTCGGTGGGTATCGACATCATTCCCGTTCTAAAAAATAATGGGAAGATACACATCTACATAGACTTCCGAGACATTAACAAGGCATGTCCTAAGGATGATTTCCCATTACCATCCATAGACGTCATTGTTGACGCAATGATGGATTTGAGCTTGTCTCTCATGGATGGATTCTCGGATACAATCAAATCAGAATATCTGAACAAGATCAAGCTAAAACCACGTTTATAACTCCTTGGGGAACCTATTGCTATGCTGTTATGCCATTCGGTCTCAAGAACACTGGCGCTACATACCAGCGGGATATGAAATATATATTTCATGACCTTATTCATAAAATTGTGGAATCCTACGTAGATGACTTGTTGGCCAAAGCCAAGAAGCGTTGTGACCATCCGGAAGTGCTTCGCATCATTCTTTCACGTCTGATAGAATATAGAGTCACCCTAAATCCAGAAAAATGTGTCTTTGGTGTAACAGGAGGGAAGCTCCTAGGTTACATTATAACGTCACGAGGGATCGATGTTGACCCAACCAAAACTAAGACTGTTCTCGAAATGGTCCCACCTTCGGATGAATTTGGAATCAGGTTATTTCTCGGAAAGCTTGGTGCAATCCGGAGATTCATCCCAGACTTAAGTTTTGTCATTCATCCAATCAATAATTTACTAAAAAAGATTATAGTATTGATTGGACCGAAGACTGCAACAAATCTTTTGACGCAATTAAGTGTTTCTTGTTATCACCACCTATGCTAATGCCACCTAAGCCAGATCACCCGTTAATTTTATATTCGCGAGCTACCAATGTCTCGCTAGCTTGTATGCTGGCTCAAGAAGACGATGACAAGAGAGAACGTGTAATATATTTCATTAGCCGAACATTGCTCAACTATGAAACACATTATACACAAGTAGAACGAGAATGCCTTGCCATAGTCTTTGCAACCAAACACTTAAGACATTACATGCTAAATCAAGAAACAAAGGTCATTGTAAAGATAGAGCATTTACGAACTTTCCTCACGCAAGGGTCCTTGTCTAAAAAGGTTGGACGCTTTATAACCTTAATGGGGGAGTTCAAACTAACATTTGTAAATCAAAATTTTGTTAAAGGACAAATCATCGTGGATTGGTTAGCTGATAACCCACTAGACGAAGGCAATCTAGTAGATCTAGACTTTCCTGATGAATGCGTATACTACATCGAAACTAGACCTCCCATCTCTAAGTGTCCTTGGTATACTGATATTATTAATTACATCATGGATCATACGTATCCGGAAGGCATTACACCACAACAAAGAAGGTGGTTACGCATTATTGTAGCCAAATACGTCGTTATAGAGCAAGTGCTCTATCGAAAAGCGTTCGATGGAATGCTTCTAAGATGTGTCGACACAAAAGAATCCAAGAATATTCTCCACGAATCTCACAGTGGAATGTGTGGAGGCCACTTCGGTGGCCATGCCACCGCTCGTAAAATACATCGAATGGGATATTTCTGGCCTACTCTAGAACACGACACAGTAGAGTTTGTACGAAGGTGTCATAAGTGCCAAGAATTCTCCCATGAGATCCACATGCCGGCACAAGCTCTACAACCAATCGCTACTCCATGGCCCTTTTCTACGTGGGGCCTCGATTTGATAGGGAAGTTCTCTCCCTCGTCTACAGATGGCCATAATTTCATAATCACAGCCACCGAATATTTTACCAAGTGGGTAGAGACTATGCCTCCTACTACTGTACTGGGTTCTATAATCGTCAAGTTCATTTTGAACCAAATCATTTGTAGGTACGGTGTCCCGCAAATCATTATCTCAGATAATGGGACTTCTTTTAAGAATGATGAAGTTCGCAAATTGTGCAATAAATTCAAAATAAGCCATCATACGGCCTCCTTGTATTACCCCCAAGCCAATGGACAAGCTGAAGCGACAAACAAAACATTAAAAGCCATTCTACTTAAAACGGTGAAAGAAAAAAATGAGATTGGCATTTGAAGTTATATCCGGCCTTATGGGCCCACCGAACCTCAATAAGAACACCAACAAGGGTGACTCCTTTCTCGCTAGTATTCGGGCAGAAGCAGTTCTCCCGCTTGAGGTTGAAATACCCAGTCTCCATATCTCATTACAAGGGATTCTGGATGAAGACGCTTACAGAGAAGCATGTCTCTCCCAACTAGAAATCCTAGATGAAGCTAGGTTAGATGTTGAATAGTGGCACAGAGTCTATGTTGACCGGATGTGCCGGTAGTATAACAAGAAGGTCTATGAACGTGACATATATGAAGGTGATCTAGTTCTAAGGCTAGACAGCTGGATCGATAAAAAGACCGGTGAAGGAAGGAAGTTCCGGCCCAAATGGTTGGGCCCATACTGAGTCATGAAGGACTATGGAAATGGTGCATATCTCTTATGCACATTGGAAGGTGAGGAATTTGGATAAATGGTCAATTCCTTACACCTTAAACGATTCTATGCATAAGCAACCAGCACTACTTGTATAATTATAGCTACATTGCATCTTCATATAGTTAGGATCATTTTGTCTCGCTTGTTTTGTACAACTTTGTGATCAAGGAATTTATTCTTAAAAGCAATTCATTACAAACTTCTGATGGTATTGGCATAAACACTCTAATCATACTTCTCCATTTCCATGATATCGTCAACTATTTCGGAATCATTTCATCAAATAAAGCTAGATATGACAAAGTCTTAACGGTAACCATACCAAGGTCTGCATGCTTGTTCTCACTTTTGGTTTCTTCTTAGGATAGGTGTCTTGCCTATGGTCTGTTCTAGAAGCTTCATCGTGTCACATCTATCCCATATGTGTATCTCTTTGGAAGTAAGAGCATGTTGACATTTTTCTCAAGTAAACGAGTCAAATATAGATCAAACAGAAAATTTTAATTTTACACATTTCCTTGCCCCACCAACCTTTGGTGATGAGCTTGCATCTCTTACTAATGGCGTAGGGTTGGGAAGGGATGGAAATGCCCTTACTCGCCTATGCCTTTCCCATGGTGATAAACCCACACTTCTTACTAGTAGCATGGGGTAATGTGTAGGGGTCCTCTTGATAAACAAACGTAAAGGTCATAAACAAACAATTCAAATCTTGAAGTCTTGGGTCCAAAACAGATGAATCGGATGTCCAAAATTCCAAGAGAGTTAAAAATATTAAAACCTGGGTTTTGTCTACCATGTGGCCATCTACGGATCTAAGTCTAGATAAACCGCAAAGCAATTTGCATCCCAAACTATGGAGTCACTCGGGTAGAATAGGCTTGTAGCATCCTAATTTGGTTCCATCAAAGCTTTGTCTATCTCTCATCACTATCACTTCAACACATTTCATAACTTGTGCCCTTTCCAACTCTCGATGATGAGCCCTCGCATCTTACTAGTTGCATGGAGTTTGGGAGTGGGGCAGGTTTATCTGCTCATCATACCACTTATCTTCACCACTTTGCCAAAGCAACTATGAAGTATCAAAAATTGCTTAAAGAAACTAAAAATTCAAAATCACATTGTATCTACATTATCATTTATCAGCATCATGAAATACAAAAAGAAAGTAGACATTTATATCATTTGTCCTCCATTGCATACATTCTAAAAAGCATATAAGCATAACATCATAGTTCACATAAGGGAATGGAAACAAGGTCATAGATGCCAAGAGTCTGATCCAAAAAGAATATATATATAAATGGTCAAAATTCTTGTACAATGCCATCATGCGCTAAGCATGGTCAAAACGCTCAAAGATCCCGGGAAATACAAAACCATCATACAAAAATCTAAGAGAGCCAAGTGGCTTCTCAATCCCTATGATACCCTCTGAAGGTGTGCGCCCACGTCTAGGACTCCGGCTACGCCGGCGCTCTGAGTGCACGGAGGGCTCACGATCCCGAGGGGCAGCTGCGGTCTCGCCATGAGAATGACTCCTCATCAGGTGCTCTAGCTATCCTATACCCTGCCAGCTCAGTACGGAGGGTAGATACCATCCTAGCCACATACTAGATGGGGGAAAAGATGTCGCGATGCTCCAAGGTGCCGAGGGCTCCCCTGCATCCACAGACAACTCTGCACGAGTCCTCTCCATGGGGATCATCAGGGTATCGGTGCATACCCTACGAATCAGGTCTCGCCACTCATCGGCGGTCTCTGCAAACAAAGGAGAAAATGAATTAGAAATAAAACAAGAGATAAACACAAATGTGAACAAAAGGAGAGATGGAAATTAAAGCAATCCTAACTCAAAGCAAAGGGAAGATAACTTACTCCTGGTCACCTGTGCCTCCAGATGGATCTCTAGGGTCAAGCACTGCCACGATGCCACCGCTGACCGAGGTGCTCCTCCCGTGGCCGGAGCGATGTAGCGTCCCGCAATGCACTCATCCTCCCCACCATGGCCCCGTGAGAGTGGCTTCTCTCGAAACTAGAGTCACCCTCTCTACACTCTACTCGCCCTCTTTTCTGCATAATATCTTGAGTGTCATGCCACTCAGATCACCGTCCTCCTCTCCCCCGACTCGGCCGGCCTCGGCCTCGATGTCCTCCTCTATCTCTCCCCGTGAACTCCTCAAAATCGAGTCTATGTTGATGGTGTCATCATTGCTATGGGCGGGACCGCGGCAATCAAGTAAGGGTTCCCGAGGAGCACCGGCTCTCCCTCGGGCATGTACTACCCGCCTAGCAGTAATAGGAACGCCAGGGGTAATAACTGTCCAACCCTAGCCCCTAGGACCCCCTCTCGGCCTCTTGAATCGACTAACCAGTATACTGGCACTACCAGGGGAAGCATACCCATGTAAGGTAGGCCAAACTTCGAGGAACTCGGCCAAAGGGGTGTATCTCCACTTGCCCTACTTTGTCAACAAGCTACCCTGTGGTGGAGCAGGAGATCAACGTAAGAGCTTCCTCGCCACATAAACCTGCCATGGCCTGATACGATGTGGCCTCCATGTCATCGGTAGTCGGGAAGCAATCGGCTAGTGAGGTGCTCTAGCACCGACATGTCCTGGTCCATCTCGCTACCCTCACACCTCCCGGGATCTCGCCACCTCTACACCTCTGCCATAGGGGATGAAGCGCTCATAAACCCAACTCATAACTAGGGTCAGGTGGCTCAAAGACTGCCCCTATAAATGGACTACCTTGTACAAGTCGTGGTAGGTAGTCCCAAGTATATCTGCTCCCCAGGCGTAAATCCGGCCGTGTCCTCGATCTCGTGCAATGATGGGGGACCAAGCAATATATAGTAGTGTCTCTCCCCCTTGTCCCCGATCAATCTCGAGGCAAGGATCCCCATAATGGCCTAGTGAATCAAGGGGATGGGAAGGCTAGGGATAGATCGGACCCTCACCCCTTCTTCGAGCCAGTGGAGATAACTGCATCTCCCATATAAGAAGCCCACTATGCTATCTGGGCCCGTGAACCTGCTGTCTCAAGGGTGAGTCGTCTCCCGATGATCAAGACCCCTGGATACGGTAAACATCCTCCAAAGTGATGGTCCACTCACCTCGGACCCTGTAATCGAAAGGTGTTCGATCAAGATCCTAATAGGAAAATAAGTCATAGAGTATGTGACTAGATGGTGCAACATGTGGAACCCGCGATATACGCAGATACCGCCCTCTAAAGAGTGTCCCGCTCATCCCGAGAAAGGGCATCTAACACCGCCGGGAGCCGCCACACTCTCTCTCTCGACTCCACCGAATGTACTCCTCCTCACCAGTATACACCCAAAAACACACAAAACAGCAAAGCTAGCATCCAAATGACATTAGAAAAATCATGAAAACACATAAAGATGCTAAAAGTGCAAAAACAATTTCAAACAAGTGTTCTTTTGGCATTCTCAGGAAGAACGCCACCTCGAGCGGGCGGTGGTTTCACAACCGCCGCCTTAAAGGCGGAGGTCTTGTAACCGCCGCCTGTTCAGGCAGTGGGTCGTGTCCCGAAACCCACGTGGGTTTTGTACCTTAAAAGGGCCTAAAAACACAAAAAAAAGACCATTTTAACTAAAACAAAGCCTACCTAATAGGTGCCCCCCCTAGATGGACCTTTTGAACCTAACATTTTCAAAAATAACCCCCACAACAAAGATTTTAACAATTTAAAATTTTGGGGGTAAAAATGATAAATTGAGAAAAACTAACTTGTGATCTCGCGGGTCGATGTTCCGCTCATGGAGGCATGATCGCTATCCCGTCACGAACGTTTTGACTCTACTCTCGTAAGAAACCATCACCGTGGGTCCCAGAGCTCAAAACCAACCAAATCAACACGCACAAATGAATAGGAAAATGGGCCCACTTTCATATATATAACAACCTGACTCATTTTGAATCCCCTTTTCACAGGTTTGGAGTGCCAACGGAGGTAAGTTCTTACCCCGCACAAATGGTACGTCCTCATTTCACATTATTTTAGCATTTATTTTCTGATCTATTTTGTCTATCTGCACTTGATTCCTCTTTTCATTTTATAGGTGGTGAGAATTTTGGATGGTGTCATTTCGACACATGACGATGTATAACTTCCAACTTCCCATTTCGGGACCACCATACTTGGACCCACCGTTTTACGCCTCTTCATGGCTAAAACACTTCTCTGAGGGGGCAATATGTACGTACCCAAAATTGTAAGGTACTGCACTACCGGAACAACGTAACACAGTGCCCCAATGATGATACAGGTCTCCTCGCAAGGTGTTTGGGATCCGGAAAAGCTCTCCAAGTATGCGTTAACATCCCACATGCCCCGCTTAGCCCTCCGCGTGTGCTTTATTGTTCTCTTTTCCCCACTTTTTCTTTGCGTTTTGCCTTTCAGCTTATGAAACCACCACCTGTCCGGTGGCGGTCTTGCCGCCACCTAATCGTGGTGGCGGTCCTTCACGCATTTTCCAGAATGCTCTTTTAATGCGACTCACGTAAATTTCAACGTTTACTAGCTTTTTTCACCGCCTTTGGCTTGCATTAATGATTCTAGTTCCCTGGAATAGTGTTTTGGCTTTGTTTATGGTTTAAGAGTTCAATTTGGTTTTTACCTTTGGGTAAATGCAAATGCTATAAATAGTTGGCTTGTGCTCAAGCAAATGGCCCCTCAAATTTTCCTCTAAATTTCTCATTGTAATAGATTAGTCTTTCATTTTGCTTATAATTCTTAGTTTCATTCATTGTATGCCTAGTTAGTGTTGTTTTATTGTTAAAGCCACATATCCACCTTGTGCAAAGTGTTGTTATCACTTCATCCAAATCAATTGAATAGGATAGTTTGATTTCAATAGGAAGCCATTAAAGTTACAAATTTTTTTCTTCAAACAAGATAGTTTCAGTGTTTTGGACGTTTTATGTTTGCATTACTCACAATAAATCCCGCTAGGAATTGCATAAGTCAAGCTCAGTACTCTTGTGCTATCCCTCTCCCACTCGCATTGTATTCATCGTATCCTAAGCCGCCTTTATCCCAATATCTACTTCGCTGATGCTAACATCACACACTTTTCTCGATCCACGTGAGCACAAAGGAATGAGAAGATCACACTTGAGGGGACAAAGCCACACACACCATCGATTCGCCACTGTTCGCAAAATCCGTGTTCTAGCTTTCAAAGTTCTAGTTAGAAGCATATCAAATAGAGTAGCCAATCACTTTATTTCATTCAATTTTACTTTCGACATTACTGGGAAGTCATGTGGGGATTGATAGTTTCGAGAAACTATGATTCATTCCTCACTTCCGAGGTAGGATCGAGAGTCTTTCAAATAGATTAGATCGGGTTATTTCATTATTTAGAATAGATTTACAACTTTTATTAGGCAAGTAGCTATACTCGGTTGCTTGTTTGTTTTAAATTCGTCATTAGATTAATTGTCAATTTCTAGATATATTAAAATAGTTGCTCCTTCCATTTCATTCATATAAATTCATCAAAAATACAAAAATAGAGAAGTTATATATGCTATAAATATACTTCACATAGTTAATTTCACTTTACTACAATTGATTTACATTGTTTTTTGTATGACAATCACGTGACCTAGAGATCCCGAGAATACGTATTCGAGCCGATCGTGCCCCAACCCAATCTCATCAAGAATAATCGATATAGATCAGAATCTTAGGATCCAAGTCTTCCGAACAACGGTAAATTTATAACAGATGAGCCTCCAGTTAAGCGGATTAAACATAGAAGATGACCAAGCACACACGTTTTGGTCAAATCAACAAAACTATAGATTACCCTAGATATATATCTCGCATAACTATGGAAGGGCTTGAAAGAGAGAAAACATTCGGTTTTGATCCTTTGTCCCATATCCAGACACAGAGACACTCTCACAGAGATATAGATACCAAATTAAGAATTCAGTCGCACGAACACCGTGAGAGATATTTGAAAAGATCACACAACCATGTTAATTCTCGAATATAGAGGCCAAAAAGCATATGACTATTGATACTAGGGATTAGGGACTCGAGTCCACACATGACCATAGAGGACCACAACAAACGTGAATCTACGGTCAGACCCACAAATCCCACACCCAACGAATCCATAGGTGAATCGAGACGTAGATGCTAGCCTACGTACATTAGTATTCAAATCTACTCCACTTCCACCTATCATCATCAACAGCTATCCTTGTTAGACATAATAGCTAACAAAGCTAAGAATTTCTAGACCAGCTGCCAGAGAATCACCCATAGAGTCAACTATATTTACCATCCACCCTATGACCTTATCTGGAGACATACACGAAACTATCCCAGTCATTTTCCGCATATTCCACAACCCGTAGATCGAATCACGCCGATAGCTCGATATTGATTGAGCCTTCGAGCAGTCATCCTTACCAATTGATCTATCACACCAATTCGGTTAGGAGGGCCTTCTTTGCCTTAGATTCACAATTTCCACTAGTGCGTGTCGAAGACATCGATTACCTAACTAGTTTGTCTACATCCCACGCATATTCCATCCCCACCGGGTTGTCTCTAAGACGACCTCGAGATGTCGGGTGCGAGGAAGAGTTACTTATAGATTCCCACACTCGCTTGTCACTTTTCCATCATACAAAATTAGTGAACCCAACGTGAACTTCCTTCTAGTTCGAGTCATATTTCTACTTGTTCTTTCAAATCAAGGTACTTTTCATCTTTTCCGCCACATCAGCTTTCACCATCAGCTTCACCAAAAAAATTGGTGAACCTGACGTGAAACGAAATAGTTATTCCTCTTTTATTTTCATTGCTTCCTTCCACCTTCACTCTTAGCCATTATTCTACGGGTATTCATATACCCCGAATATGTCTGGGATTCGATGCATATGGTATACCTCTCCTAGGTCTCAAGCATACTACCCTCAACCGAATAGACAACATCGCCCTCACTCTCAGATGGGGTGACAAATATTCAAATAACCAATTATCAACACAAACTCCATCTCCAAGGGTCGATATAGCTCATCTTTCCAAATAGAGGAGTTGGATTAGCTCGCTCAAACACAACACAAAGAGCCTTCAGTGCTCAACGATATGACGCTCACAGGGAGAATCGTTCTGCCTCCTCCTCGTACTGCTTAGGCCATAAATTAGTAGAAAACCGACCCATACCTGGTTTTAGATGATGAACATTCGGTACATTATGACAGAATGAACAACGCTCTCGAAGTATGTACCCACCTATAGGAGGTTTACAAACACAACCCGAGGTCTCTTTTCAAGAAAATACCTCCATGCCACGTCATATAGGAAATGCCCTCGGGGAAGCTTGGCAGGGCAATGACCATTTCATAGTGGGATATCACATGCCTATACAACACCAGGATATACAACAAATGCCACTAAGGAAAAATACCGTGACTTCACCAAATGAAGTCATTTCAACGTTAGTAGAAAAAGTGAGGGGGTTAGAACTTGCTCAGGAAAATCACCATTCTCAATTCATGCAGGCAGGAAATTCTAATCCTCCACACCATCCTAGCCAAGTAGACCTCCTCACAGGAATAGGCACGTTAGGCATGACTCCTCAGTATTCACAACAAACGCCAACAAGAACCGCCATTTCTAACACCGCTCCGATACCTCCCAGTCTAGTACAGAATAATCCATTCCTAGACAATACCCCTTCATACTTAAACATATACTCCAAATCACCACAAGGGGACATGTTCTCCTGTCCTGCCATGTTTTCTCAAACACAGGGGTTACCTTATGCCCCTACCAATGCATATGCTACGCCATATCAACAACCCATTCCACCTCCACTCCCTCAGCAGGCACCATCAATGGTCAAAACCTATGTGATAGGGACATATTCAGAATACTTGAAGGAGCCCTTAGATTTCACCATAAGAAGCGTCATGCTTCTAAGACATCTCTTCCTGATTTACCCAAATACAAAGGTGAGGGAGATCCGAATGCACATATCAAGGCTTACGCTACAACCATTCGAGAACTACTCCCTTGGGATGGGGTTGTTGCTAAAATATTCCCCAAAACCTTGGAAGGTATCACTCTCGATTGGTATTATAGAATACCTGAGGCTTCCATCCATTCATTTAAACAACTCGTTTCAGAGTTCATCAAGGCATTTCACATGAACAAACTATTAAGAACAGGAATCAGAGAATTCTTGCACATTAAGCAGGAACACAATGAATCTGTTGCTCATTTCATCCAGAGGTGGCGTACAGTTCTTTATTCTTTAGCCAGTGCTCCAAATATGGACCAAATGGAACTATGTGATTTATTCCTTCATTCTCTCAGCAGAGAAGTGAAGGAAGAAGTCCAGAAGTTCCCACTAAGGACTTACGATGAAGTACTTGAGAGCACTCTCTGAATAGATCAAGCGGCAATAGATAGCGGTCGTAAGACGTATGGAACAAACGGGAGGTTAATCACCTCCAACCAGAATACTACGTCTTATTCTACTACCAAAAATGTCAATCAAGGACCTAAAATCCTCAATAAGAATCACGGAGTGACAATAGATGGAGTAACTATCGTGTCAAAAAGTAAATGTTGTGAATACTCCACCACTAGTAAACAACCAACGAAATAACAACTTTACCCCAACAATCAATACAAAGTGGATTTTAATCATCGAAAACAACAACAAAAACAATAAAACCCTACACACAGGTCCAAGCCAAATCTCAACTGAAACAACAAATGCAAAACTTTAATCCTAATAGAGCTTCTTGTGCCAATTCCTTTAGGAGTCATTGAAAAGCTTCCGAATGATGGTTACCAGATTCTTATTTATTGATTTTTCTTGTCCATTCCCTTGGGGGTAATATTATGAAGAATTAGCAAGGGAGATTCCATAGCCATAGAAAAAACCCATCATCTCAGAAGAATAAAAATTAGAAGCATTATCGATTACATATATTTTTGGTACCCCAAACCTTATCAAGATGTTCTCCTTGATGAAATTACACACCACCTCAGAAGTAGTTCTTTTGACTAGAATAGCCTCTACCCACTTTTTGAAGTAGTCAGTAGCAGCAATTAGCACGTGAGTATGTCCAACACTAAAAGGTGGATTAAGAGTTCCAATAAAATATAATCCCCACCGCCTGAAAAGGCTCATCAATTACTACTAGTTTGAGTGGTAAAGCAGCCAACTTAGGTCTCCCAACAAAAGTTTGACATGATTCACACTTACCTACCCATTTTGATGCATCTCTAAACAATGTAGGCCAATAGTACCATGCACGAAGGATTTTATGGGAAGTGATAGCAGAAGATAAATTCCCTCCACAAGCCTGATCATGAAAAGCTGAAAACAACTTCTTCTGTTGCTCTTTGTCCACACACTTAAAGAATCTTCCATCTATGCCTCTTTTGAATAAAGCATTTTCCCATAATACATATTGTGTAGAACTTAGATTAATATCTCTCTTTTCCTTGGCACTCAAGTGGGATGGACATTCTCCATAGGTAAGAGAATGTGCAATATCAACATACCACTCATCTTTTGAACTAAGAAAGAGGACAACAGGAACATCAACTGCTTATGTGGAAATTCTTCAATAGCTCCCTCAGCAATAAGTTCACACAAGCCTTTACCTCGGACTAGATTAGTTGGATTGATATCAAGGTCATATTATTGAACTTTAGCTACCCAATTTCCCCTCTTAGTTCCAAACTCCTGTTGTGTAAGAATAGACTTGATGGTTGTATCAGGTACAAGCACAACAAAGTGAGAATTGAGGATATAAAATTGAAACTGCTTAACAACTTTGACTACTACAAAAGCATGTTTCTCCATAGAAGTATACTTCAATTCATGGCCTTTCAAGACATAGCTCATCAATGCAATTGTAAGTTCATGATCCTCAAATTTTTCTCGAGACAAAACAATAGCCAAGGTATTCTCTCAGAGCATAGAAATAGATAATAAAATCCTTGCTGAAATTAGGGCATGCTAAGATGGGAGTCTTTGCAATGGATTTATTGATACCTTCAAATGCTTCTTTACCTTTAGAAGTCAAACTAAATCTTTTCTTTCCTTTCATCATCTGAATAATGCTCATAGTCAGTTCGGAAAAATCTTGAATGAATCTCCTCAGGAAATTTATCTTACCAAAGAAAGAGTGCACACCCTTTTTGCTTGTGGGAAGAGGAATCTACTGGATTGATTGAACTCTTTATGGATCTATCTTGATTCCTTCCTTGAAAACAATATTCCCCAAAATTTACCTTCAATAACACAAAAGATAGACTTCTTAGGATTGATAGAAACTCCATGTTCTCTATATTTTTGGAGGAATATTTCAAGATGTTGAAAATGATCTTCCCTAGCCTTGGAAAACATAGTCAAATCATCAAGGTACACAACAATACACTTTCCTTTAGACTTCCAAAATCCAAGTCCATTTCCTCTCAAAAAGTGGCACCAACAATAATAAGGCCAAATGGCATCCTCTTATAGGAAAAGGTGCCCTAAGGAGTAGTGAAAGTAGTTTTGTGCTGATCTGGAGTACTAACTTCCACCGATTGTATCCATAAATCCATCTAACATAGAAACATCTCAAAGCTTGAGACAACTTATAAAACTTGATCCATCATGGGAGAGAGGATACTTATCTTTTAAAGAGGCCTAATTTAGATTTCTAAAATCCACACAAATGTGAATGTCACCATTCTTTTTCCTCACAGTAAAATGTTGGCAATCCATGTTGAATGATGTATAGGGAAAATAATCTTTTCTTTCAACAACTTCTGGATCTCCTGAAAAATGGTATCAACAATCTTGGGATTGTACTTCCTTTTCTTCTGCTTGAAATGTTTGATCCCAAGTTTCAGAGGGATATAGTGTTGCATCTCCTTTGGTTTAAAATCCTTGAGATCATCATATGAATAGGAAAGAACATCAACATAATTTTTCAATAGGTATGTTGCCTTCCTTCTTTCTTCCTAAGTGCAACATTTTCTAATGTTCGCCATCTTAGGTTCATCATGACTTCCAATATTAACCTTTTCTATTTCACCAAATTGTTGAGCCCCTTGAGAAGCTTTGGATCTAATATACCTATCATGATTATCAAACAGATCTTCTAAAATCACCAGTCCCTTAGGAATCTTGTTACCTTTCAACTTAATACATCCATCTTGATCAATTTCTTCCATGATATCTTCTTTATGAGAGGGCACATACTCTCTAGGTAGAGTTTCACTTCCTTCAAAATATAGGTGATTGAATTTATCTCTAAGCTCCAAGAAAGAGAGAAAGTTTTGATCATCATTGAAAAACTCGCTAGTTGCTTGCATTATCCGGCACACACTAGGCCTATGAATCATTTTAATGGTAAATTTCTCCTGAGAGAAATCTAGGTGAGGAATCAATAAGGATCCTAAGACAACTAGAGAATCGATATAGTATTCTTCTCTCTTAGCACAAATTCAATGGAGAAAGCATTAAAAACTCAAAGGAATCCCGCATACAAGATTACTATAATGTTTCAATCTCATATTCTTGAATTAGGTATAGATCTCTTACCTATTTAACAATAAATTCTACATCACCATGAGCACACATATTCTTTATTCCCATTTATTTTTCCACATTCAATCCCAGGATGAGAGTCTCATACTCAGCTGTATTATTTGGATTTTCAAAATGAAGCTTAAATGAAAAAGGATGAATCTTCTCTTCCTGAGAGATCAACACCATACCAGCTTTTCTGTAACTAGCTAAAGAACATATTCCATCAAACTCCAGAGTCTAAATGCCATTGGGATCATGAATCACTTCCTTAGGAAGATTTTCCCCATCTTTTGACATGATCATGTAGTTACCATGCCCTATGTCCTCATAGAGTATTTATGCTTTTGGATCATTAGTCTTTTGCACAATATACTTAGTTTGCATCTTTGGTAGCAGCTTATTTAGTTTTTCATTGATGGGATCAAAGTATGCGACCAATCCATCTGAATTTCACCTCCTACCTCCTTACATAAATTCCTACTTAGCAATATGCCATATGAGGGAGGAATATCAACAACCAAAATAGTGGTTGTAACCCTTTTCTCTGGAAAAGTAATGACGACTACTTGTGCATCTTTAATCCTCCCAACCAAAGGCACTTCTCTACTCTCCATGGAATAGCAGAACCGAAGGTACGTGTTAGAGTCGCCTAAAGCATGAGCTAATTTTTGCAGCATTACATTGTATGATGCTCATGGGTCTATAACACAATTACTAAGTTTATGGCCGCTTATGAGGAGAGTCACATAGAATGGTTTAATTTTCTCATTAGGGGAAGTGACTCAAGTAGCCACAAGACTTGGTTGAGGTCACCATTTTAGCAAAATATTTTGGATGAGTCTCAAAACTCGCCTCTAGATTTGGATTTTGGTATTTTCTAGGTGATCAATGATATCAAAAGATCTAGAGGTGGATGGGGCATCATCACTAGAACTTGAGAAACTATTGATTTATCAATTTTAGGAATCAAGAGCTAGAATTTTAGAAACAGTAGAAGGAGAAGGATTATCATTACTCACCTTTTGTGTGGGGGTAGTGGGAATAGGAGATCCTCTTCTTGCAACTATTAGAATAGTTACAGGATATTCTTTGGATTTCTTAGCAGGTTGTATCACTTTTTATTTTATGTTCATTTACTTTGATTCATAACAACATATGAATCACTATTCATATCTTCCACTCTTTCATCATATTCATCCTCATCATCTATACCTTCAAAGTGGTCGAAATACACTCTAGATCCACCAAGATCCTCAAATTCTTCATCAACCTCTTCTTCCTCGGTTCTTCATAGTCTTTATTAAACTCCTCGTCATCGTGTTCTTTAACTTCACAAGTTGCATTCACTGGAACCTTGATGGGTGGGCCTTCAATAGCCAATTTAGTCTAGGAAGGAGGTAATCGGTTCCTAGGCTGAAAATTCTTTCTTGGAATGTCTTGGTAAGGAGCATGTTGAGCCAATTGATTTTTGATGGAAATGAGATCATTTGCCAACTTCTACACTTATTAATCTGAGTTGGCTCCAGGAGAGGAAGAAGAAGATGCTTTAGATTTGGAAGGTTCTCTTTTCAATTTACTAGACATGAGCAGGTCATCCTCAACATTAATAGCCAATCTCTGATCAACATCCAGAGTTGCAAGGTTAGTCCTCCTTAGTGCATAACTCACTTCAGGTAACTGAGAATTGAGGAAGAAGCACTTTTGGATTTGATATACACGATGAGTGTTCTATGGAATTTTATGAATTATCTTGTTGAATTTAGCCACAAACTCCTTCATTGGTTCATGTGGTTCCTTTTTGATATGAGAAATTTGAGCCAAGAGAGCATGCACATATTCAACAGGTTTGAAATGTTGCTCAAACTGAGTTGTCAAGGTGGTCCAATCAGTAATTGACCTAGCAGGAAGATGATAGAACCAATCAACAACATTTTCTTGCAATGTTTCCACAAAGAGCATGATATAAATGTCTTCATGTTCAATCCCGAGAATCCCACATGTAACACTCAAGGTCAGCAATGTGTTCATCTGGGCATAGTTTCCCATCACCTCAGAATTTAGGAAAACCTTTCCTACTACTCCTGGGTAACTCATGCAATGGCTGAGGAAGAGAAAGAGGCCCAATCCGTTGTCCCCAAGGCAAAGGTGCTACCATATGTGGGAAGATTATCTGAAGGGGAACTGAAACACCAGCAAGTATCAGAGCATGAAGATTAGGACTGAGTTGTTATGGAGGAATGCTATTCTTAGAATTTTTTTCTTTAATAGGAGGTGTGCTTGCAGAACGAGTTCTTCTGTTCCTTCTTGCTGGAAGAAGAGAGAAGTTTTGTTGCTCTAGAAGTTGAAAATGAGAATCTTCTACCCCGAGAGCCTTCTTCCCACATGTATATCGTAGAGTCACTAGATCAAAAATGATCTTGAAGTTGTTTTAGAAAGGGATACTTTGAAAACAAAATACCCAAGAGATTTTCTAAAACTATTGGGTTTTAAAATGATACTTTTATAAACCACAAATGGGGACAACAAGTCCCTCCTCTTTGATGGGAGAGGTTCCTTTATCAAAGCAAGCAGTAAAACTTATATACAAATGTACAACTTTCAAAGTGAGGAATCTTGATACTTTGAAACTTATACGACCAAAAGATCATCAATATGAAAGAATAGAAGAACTAAGGAGATGAGAGAGGAAGAACATAACAATACTTTTAGGAAATATAGATAACATAGTATAACCTTATATGTATTGAACAAGGAAGATGCAGAATGGAATCATTCAATTTCATAACAAATGTAATTTCATAGACAAAAAGTTCCAGAAATCACATTAACAAGAACACAAAGTTTCTTATCATAAAAGATAGATGATTCGTAAGTTTCAGACAAGGAAAGAAGGAATAGAAGAGGAAAGAGGGGGAAAACTTCTGTATTGATCACTTTCAAATCTATAACATTTACAGAGTACTAGGATCCAACCACTCTTTACAATGAGCTAAGCTCTTACATTTATAGATGAAGAAAAGAGAGGAGAAGAAGAGGAGGAGGGAAATCAGATTTGGAAGCTCAACCACCAAACATCAATGCCCCTACAAATCTACCTACAATATGTCAAGTCTAGTTCTCCATGTCTGTTTGGCATGCTTGGAGAAGGAAAGATGGAAGATCAAATCAAATTTGGTTCTCGAAGCAATCTGATCACATATTAATGGCATGAAAGACGTTTTCCATCAAATCCAAATATCTAGTCGGTTCTCCAAGTCTATTTGGAGTGTTGGAGAAGGAATAATGGTGGATCAAATCAAATTTGATCTAGTAAAGCAATCGATTTCATATTAATGGCATGAAATATGTTTTCCATTTTCCCACCCATCAAATCATGCTGAAAATAATATTTTATGCTTCCATGGCGTAGAGGAGGTTGAGATATTTCCAACAGTATAAAATTTGTTGAATTTTGAGCACTGGATTGAAAGTTATGCCCATTTGAATATTTGAATCAAATCTATACAAAAATGGTGAAAATGCAACTTTTGCAAAACGGATCCACGGGCCCGAAATAACAACTTGCACCTTTTGCGAAGAAACACAAAATTATAAAACCTCCCACAAAACTCCGCAGCCTAAAATTCACTTTTGATATAATCTCGACATGTGGCTCTCCCTGGGCATCACTGGGTCACGGTTTACTTTTACAATTTTACTTTATTTTGAGAAAAGTTTAAAATTCCCAAAATGTTCCAACGACCCACCTCTCCACTTTGAATTTTCATAGCATATTCAATACCTAGCTTCAACAAAGTTGCGGCTCATTTTATAACTTTATTCCTAATTTGGAAATAAAACCAAAATTCCCAAAATGCTCGACAATCCGCATTCCCACTTTGAATTTTCAACGCGGGCTCAACATTTGACTTTATTCAGTCCCCTATGGAGTCACGGATCATTTTACAATTTTACTCCCTTTTTGGCAACAAAGCCAAAATCTTCAAAATGCTCTCGATGGTCCACCTTTCCGCTTTTGACTTTTCAAAGTAGGTTTTAACATTTGACTTTTCAAATGGCGGAGCCACGATCCACTTTATAACTTTTATTCCTTTTTCCAAAACAAAGCCAAAAACTCTAAAGTTATCTGACGATCCGCCTCCCCGCTTTTGAATTTTCAACACACCGATGGGGTCGCGCTCCATTCTTTACAACTTAACCCTTTTTCGTAATTTCTCAAAACACAAAAGGCCCGCCTTCTTTCCACCACTTGATTTAACCAATTAGGATCCTTCGGCCTCAGGGCGATTTAACATTTTGCAAAAATAACAAAAGGTAATAAGTTCACAAAATAATCGCCATGCCGCATCCAATAAGAGATGTCCACGTATCCATGAGCATTGGGGAAAACATTGTCGAAAGATACGCCCTTCATTCATGATCATGTGGAAAAATCTAAAATGAAGGGGAAAACCCTTCGTTCTCGTGCCCAATTCAAATTGCTCCTCGTGGAAAGAAGAACTCCAAACAATACCTCAACGATGTGATCCACGGCCATAGAAAAGGATTGAAAATTTCATTCGAATGAAGTACACAATTTTCAAGAATCCAAACGGGAAGACAAATTTTTTATCAAACCATGCAGATTGGAGAGTTTAAACGAAAGGGGAGAAAGTAAAAACTAAGCACCAACAACGTTAAAACAAGAATTTATCCATCTCTCCGGACTTCTTACTCTGCTTTAAGAATTTCTTAAAGGCACCAACTCAAAATTTTCAAAATTTGACTTCAAAATGAGGGGAATTTTGAGGGCGAAAAAAACCGCATACAAAAAAAAAGGTGTGCACACCAAAAAAGGGCAAGGTCTGCATACAATAAAAACAAGAGATAAACAATAGAAGACAAACAAACATATAGCCCTTGTAATCATGCTAAACAAATGTTGCACATGAAGTACCCATTAGCATGTTAAAAATATAACCAAAATTTCAATAACATGTATAACCAAGTAGTTTAAAGTGCTAAGTATGAAATGAATCAATAGCACCTATAGTGGATGAATGAGGATGTCCCCATAAATCATTATAGGAGTGGTAGAAGGCGAGCATCTATGTTGCATGTAAGAGAATCGTATCTGCGATCACCACTAGAGAAGGATGTGAATGCGCATGTGTGTATGGTAAAGATAATGACATACAAGGAATCAATCTATCTTATGTAGTAAGGTGAATTATATATAAAATATTGTAAGAAAGAATAAATAAACCAATACAATGTAACACATTGTGGATGGATGGAATGAAATGCAAGATGGATGGTAGAAGTCGTGTTCCACCCGAGTGAATGGAAGTGTATGCATGTGAGGTTCATTTGTTTTTCCCCTCAACAGATTAAGAATGAACCGTAAATGAGAGTGTGTCATCAGGAAATGGTTGTACTATGTGTGGTATGCCTAACGTGTTATGATGAATGTGTAATGATGACATGTGACATAGATGAGATGGGTTTGGCCCTTATAGATGAAGTTTATATCATGAAAAAATGATCAAATGAGTGATGATTTAGCCTAAAATAGTATATCACTACATGATGATAGAATTAGGTGATGACAACATGAGAGTAGATGATGATGTGGCCTATGGTTTATATCACTACCAGTATGAATAGAAGGAGTGGTGATGTTACATACACAAAGTGTATACCACTACAAGATGATATGAGGTGTGACCATGTAGTCTATGGCGTGTGTGTATGAGATGTTAGAAAAGGTGACCATTTAACCTATAGCATATGTCACTAACCTAATAATGTCACATGATGGAATGTTGAATGATGAACATGTGATGGGGATGTGGTCCATTTATGATGTATACCCTCAACATTCTAGCATGGACCGTGATACTAGAGTGTGTCATAAGGTAGTGAGTGCAACATTGAGAAGAAGCTATAGTAATATGCTATGATAAGAGATGACCATGTAATATGTAGAATGAGAAATATGCAGTGTCTATGATGTAATGCAAGATGTGTAGATAGATGAATAATGTGAAAGTGCATGCTACATAGTATGTAAGATGAGTAGTCTATGATGCTAGACTCATAGAAAATAGAAGTATGATATACATATGATGAATATAAGGATAGTGTGTATAATACGTATGATGTGTAGATAAGAAAATGTGAAAACAAGAATGATGTGGAAAAATGTAAGATGTAGTATGCAAGGTGTGTAGGTAGCCTAAGAGTGTAAAATATGTGTGGTGTAAAATGTGTGGTATGTAAGTAGTGTCAATATCTACAAGTGATGTATAACTTGTATAGACGTAGATTAAATGTAGGGTGTAAATGTAAGGTATATGACACCAAGTGTATGTAAAGACATAATGTGTGGTACCTATAGTGCAGCGTGCAAGGTTCATGTGTAGTATGCCCTCAACATTCAAGTGTAAACCACAACACAAGAGTGTGTCGTCAGGTAATGGTCAAATCTAATGTGTAGGTGAAAATGTGTATGCTATGAGAGTGATGTATGATAATGTGAAGATGATAGAGATATTGATACTAATATGTGGAGGGGGTGAATGTGTAGAGACTATGCACCCCAAGTACACGTGATATGAATAGTGTGATCATGTAATGTCATCAAGAAGATCGTCATCTTCTGGGTCATAATCAAATGGATAAGCATTATAGACCTGATAAGCAATAGTATTAGGATGATCACGTAGGGATCCATTGAGGCGTAAGTTATACATGCCCATAGCATACTCCTCATCAGTGAATGGGGGAAGTGGACAACCGTGTGCATACCAACGAGTGATATTTTGTGTGTATCTTAGGAAAGAGTCATTGCACATGAAAACATGACCAAAAGGCGCAGGGAATGAAATGTATGTATGGTTAGGATCTATTTTGCCATAATGTATTCAAGTCAAGATTATCCTAAGGTAAGTGGAGTAGTAGAAGGAGTTCGCGTATGAAAAATAGTAAAATGAAATACCCAAAGACCACAAGAGGAAGTGATACAACAAACCCATGATAATGAGGGTCGATGAAAAATAGAATAGCCTAATCGATAAATGAGTGCATATAGATTCGTAAAGTAGGGTCAAAGGGTATATTTTCCCAAAATGAGTCATTCATAAAGAGGTGCATGTAAATGATGTGTCAATAGAATAGCCCAAAGATCCCAAGAGGAAGTGATAGAAGGAATAACATCTATCACACAAATAACAAACCACTTATACCAAATATTGGAATTTGATTTGGCTATTATTGGAATCCAAAAAGTTTTTTGGTTTTTTGAAATTATATATCATGAATGAGGGATTTCCATTTTAGGGGTTTACAATTTTTAAGTAAGAATAGGAAATACTTATTGGAATAATTAATACATTTATAACTTTGCAATGAATAGAAAATACTTATATTGTCCATTCTCATACAAACAAACATTTTTATCTTGTATTGAATGGGCATATGTCCATTCTCATACAAACAAACATTTTTATCTTGTATTGAATGGGCATATGCCCATTCTCATATAAGAATCATAGATGAAAAATACACATAGATGAAAAAATATACATAGAAAGAATGGGCATATGTCCATTCTCATACAAACAAACATTTTAATCTTGTATTGAATGGGCATATGCCCATTCTCATATAAGAATCATAGAAGAAAATAGAGGTAATATTTAATTTTTTTTAGAATGGATAGTTGCCCATTCTCACATCCTTTATAGTGATATTAAAATGATTAAGTTCAATATATTACTTCAATGAGTTAGAATGGTTAGAATAGGCATATGCCCATTCTCATACAAACAAAGAGTTTTATTATTGTGATGAGAATGGGCATATGCCATTTCTCATACAAACAAATATTTTTATCATTGTGATGAGAATGGGCATATGCCCATTCTCATAAACTTAATATAGAAAGAAAGAAAAAATTTGGATGTGATTTATTTTAACTATGGGGTCATGCGCATTTGCATGTTGTATATTTTACATATTTTGATCATATATATTTGTGTCTAATATTGCTTCTAATTTATGATATCAATAAAAATTGACAAATGTTTAATTATAACATTGATTTATTTGCATAGAATGAAGGTAGGAAATGTGTTGTTATGAGATAAATACAACATAAAATGATGGTAATAAATGAATTGTTAAGAGATAGTCTACAAAAATAAACCAATATTAATATATTGTTATGAGATAGACTACAAAAAACAAACCAATTAATTTATATTTATTAATCAACATAATAGTAACAAGTAAACTCAATCAAGCTCCATGTTATGAGATAAATACAAGTCACAATTCTTTTTGCATAAAATGATGGCAATAAATCCATTGTTATGAAATAGACTAAAAAAACCAATATTAATGAATTTTTATGAGAAAGACTACAAAAAAAAACTAAATTTATCTATATATATTAATCAACATAATAGTATCAAGTAAACTCAATCAAGCTCAGTAATTGTTTTTTTAAATGTTTCCAAAGACCGATGTAAATTTGGGTGTGGACCCACATGATTTAACCATGTACATAAATGTGTGAAATTTTTTCTATCAGAATGCATTGTGCCATCAAATTTCCAGCTAGAAGGAAATCCAAATAAAAGCGCCTCATATTATATCATTAACAAAACATTTTGTTTCACCTATGAACAATATGTTTTTTGCTCCATATATTTGGGTGTACTTGTCGAGAACCTTTTGCATATTTTTTTGTAAACTGGCACAATATTCCCCTTCTTCGATCTTAAAAATTTGTTGCTAATTTCACACTCATTATGCCCCAACAAAAAAATGAATTCAATATTTCTTAGCCAATCAAATTTTTGAATGAAGGCATGTCATTCTCTTGAATGCAGGTATGTAAACCACAATCCAATATCAAAATGTTGTCATGTTATCCTTAACAATTTAGGGCTAAATGTACGACTAAAATATCGGTAGCATGCATATGTAAATTCTAGTTGTATGGTCAATGATCTAAATTCAGTAAGCCCTAGAACTCCAAAGAGAAATTCTTCTACCCCCAAAACCAATAACTTCTTTCCATGGAAAACGAGATCTGAAAAACCAACCAATAACAAAATTATTTTTCAATAAATTAAATCATAGATTATATTATCTGATTTTATTGATAATTACTTTCTTTTTGTATAAACCTATCAAACTAGTTTTGAGCATTAAATGGTAAACTATCAATAACATCCTAAATTATCATTATATACTAATCACATCATTTGGATGAAATGTGAAGAAGAACTAAAAATTGTAATAAACACATTTTGAGCATTACATACTAATAACCATCAATAACATCTTATTAAAGAGTATATAATAATCACTTCAAATGGAAAATGGGAAAAAGAACTACAAAAATGTAATAAACACAAAAGATCTAAAAAAATGTAATAAACACAAAAGAACACAAAAATTTATATATTGATTTGTTCCACTATTGTTTGAAATAGAGAACATCCCTTTAAGATGTCTCTTACATCATCTACAACCCCTACTAAGGCTAGTTCTATAAACAATGATGACATAAGCCACTTATTATTTTTAAAGTCTTTGTCAGAAACCTTTGGAGACACCAAAAAAATTTTTTTCAGAACTCCTTTGTTGATTACATTAACTACAACCGTAGTTTCACATTTGTATGGAAATTTTGGTGTTTTCCAAATTATTTCCAAATTTTTAATAAATTTGTCTCCCTCTTTTTCACAATGCTCCATACCCCAACAAAAAAAGGTTGCACATCCACTTTAACTACGAGTAATAGTTTTGTTGCTAGTTTTTCTACATTGGCATTTGTATCCAACATAGACTAGAATGTTATTCGATGAAACTCTTTACACACAAAAGTTAGAAATTGGGAAAGACATTCATGGTAGGATGTGCTCATTGTTCAATTGAAATGTATTTTCCTTTTTAGAAGTATGCTTTTGAACTAACAATCCTTCTAATTCAAGAACAAGAAAATGTTTCTTTGGAGGCACTGCAAAAAAATAATATTAAACTTCATTATTAACTTGTATGTATTTCAAATACGATAATAATATTTCACAAAATATTTTTACCTTTTTCTTTACATATATTTGTTGGTTGTAGATTTTCTAGATTTTCTCCTACTATATCTTCACATAAAAATTGAAATTAGGATATATTTATCAAATTGATTCCAACTAATATTGAAAAATAAAAAAGATTAATATTTTTACCTATTTCTTTACATATATTTGTTTGGATTTTCTCCAATTGTATCTCACACATAAAAATTGCATTTAGGATATATTTATCAAATTGATTCCAACTAATATTGACAAGTAAAAAATATTATTAAATTTTAAATAATACTTGATACATGTTCATGAGCCAACTGTCATAATTGATGGTGAAGGGTTTTATTTGATGTAGCTTAATATTAATCAAGGTGTTTTGTGTGTTTTGTTGGGTAACTTTCTTTTGTATGACATCATCATGTATTGTTAGGAATAATATCTTCCTCTAATGGATTAACCTCATGGTTTTCACTTTTTTCTCCACTCATAATCATTTGGAAGGGCTCAATAGTTTTGATTTCAAATGAACATAAATACTTAGAATGTAAAGTAAAATTGTAAATGGATAATTTTCTCATAATCATATCATACTTTGTTCTTAATTGTAGTAATAAATACTTTATAATACAACCATTTATAATCATGTTTTCCTATCTTGGAATACAATAGGGTTCATAGATGCTTCATTCAATTCCTAATTGTGATAAATTTCTACTCCTAAATAATTTATCTGCAATAAATATTGTATTTGTGTAAATTATAATTCTCATTTAATGGAATCCTCGAAATAAATTATAAATTTGTTTTGTTTAAATGCTTGTGGATGATATAATTTTTGTAATTTTTTATATTTCCTAAATCATGTTGCATTTTGCAATATATCACCAAGTTTTTTGAATTGATTTGTCTTAATCCCAGAATTCATAAATATTGTTTCATAAAATTCAATTTTGGGTTTGTCTCCAAATCTCATTTTTAATGGCACCTACAAAATGATTCAATATTTATTTCATTTTAATTTATCTTGTATTCATTGAAAAATATATGTTCACTATAATACATGTTCAATCTTGTATTCATTGGATACCTATTCTCATTTAGGAATCATAGAAGAAGAATATAATGTTGCATAAATTTTTTTTTTGTATGAGAGAGATGTTACATAATTCTGTTTTTTTTCTATGCAAATCAATCTAAATCATTTTGCAATCTATCACCAAGGTTAGAATGATCCAAGACTTCAAAGACTACCTTTTACTTGGCCAATAAATACTTTTCTCTAGGTCTCCACTCTTCAAAACTTGCAATTTTTTCCTTATGAAATTATCTTTAATTATTCATAATTGTCTTATATTAGTTGGACTAGTAATTCTCTTTAATTTTTCATAATAGTCTTATATTAGTTGTACTAATTATCTTTAATTTCTAATATAATTTATAGAGGTATTAAAATGATTAAGTTCAATCTTGTATTAAATGTGTGGATGTTTGTTTCTATAGGAATCATTGAGGAAGAATATATGATTGATATATGAGAATGGACATATGCCCATTCAATACATGCAATATTGAACTAAATCATTTTAAAACCTCTATAAAGGAAGTGGTTAAAAAAAATTTTTAGAGCAGAGCTTATCCAAAAAAGTGGAAATTTTATTGAAATTAATGTTTTCAAAGGTAGTGGAGTTCTTAGGGATGGTAAGCTTCACCATGATGCTATTGCAATCGATCTATTTGTTTAATTATAAACACCAATACATTCACATGAATGATTGTTTCTAACTCTACCCATGATTCAAAATATCATCTGTTTCCTTTCCCTTTCAGGCTGGACAATTTCCCATTGTAAAAAAGTATACTTTTAACTCTTCATGTCAAGCCCATTCTCAATTAAATAATAGAGATAAAATTTACTTTCTTATAATGAGAAGTTGTGCATTCTCATAACCTTATCTTGTTTATAATGGGCACAAGCCCATTCTCAAAAAAATAAATATTACTTTTTTTTATAATGCTTCCGTAACTTAGAATGTTTTTAATACGTAGAAGCCCAATATCATACAAACAAACAATTTTTTCTTGTAGTTATCTATAATTGTATTATACTTGTTGGACTATCCCTGAGCAGAGCCAAGTGTTGCACTACATATCCCATTAGTACAAACAAACAATTTTTTTTCCTTGTAATTATTTATAATTGCATTATACTAGGTGGACTATCATTGTAGAGCCTAGTGCTGCACTACATACCCATGAGAGAGATCCAAATTTATGTAGTTCATCATCATATATATATATATATATATATATATATATATATATATATATATATATATATATATATATATATATATTTTATAAAATTTTATACTTTTTTAGAATAGGTTGTGAGAATGGGAAGTAGAGAAAGAATATATAATTCATGTTATGACTTTGTGCAAAGGGTTGCCAATGTACAAAAGTATTAAACTGCAAAAGGTGAACTACATAACGTGAATAATATATTCTTTCTCTACTTCCCATTCTAAAACAAATTTAATTCTCTCTGAGTATGGGCATCTTCCCATTCAATACAAGTACAAAGGTGTGAGAATTCACTACTTCCCATTCTAAAACAAAGTGAATTTTATCTCTATTCTTCTTCATGATACATATTTTATGTACTAATTCAATTCAATACAAAGACAAAAATGTTTGTTTGTCCGAGAATGGGCATATGCCCATTGTAAACATTCAACTACAAGCAATACTAAACTTAATCATTTTAATACCTCTAAATATTCTGAAACATATTTAATTTTGTCCATGTTTCATCTTCTATGATATCTATATGTGAATGGGCATATACCTAAGATATTGAACTTAATCATTTTAAGAAATCTATAAAAGTTGTGAGAATGGAGAAATTTTAACTCTATTCTTATAATTAAACTTCTAACTTATGTTTACATATATTATAATATGAAAATAAATCTATAAAAGTTGTGAGAATGGAGAAATTTTAACTCTATTCTTCTAATTAAACTTCTAACTTTTGTTTACATATATTCTATAATATGAAAAGAACTTTTAGGAGAAAACTATATGAAGGATGTACATCTTAATATTAGAAAAAGTAAACATTGTTAAGAATTAACGTATACATAATGACTATAATAAAAAGAACACAAAAAATCATAGAGGCTATTCACCTGGAGGCGTAGTTAGACATTTATAATATCATTGGAGCATGATCTCCTGCTTGTGATTCTCCACCATAAAGATAAGTGAGACCTCTTTGTATTATGTGTTTCTTTAATGCATTTTTCCCACCATATAATATTAATACATGGGATGCATTAGTGTTGCATCTCTCAATCATGTGCTCCCAAAAATGCATTGATCTCTCACATCTGAAAGGATGTTCAGGATGAAAACTCCAACTTCATTCGGTTTGATAATATCCAAGGGCTCTGAATGTTTCCAATCCAGATCCACTATCACATCTTCCACCTCCATACTAGTTGAATTATGAACACCATATATGGAAAAAATCACTGACATCCCTTGAAATGCATGTTCTATGCATTCATAATTCTATAACATCCTTATGAAATTATTGCTGATTTTTTTTTACTTTTTTCATGTACATTTTACAAAAATATAAAATAAGTAAACTTGTACTTGTACTAGAAGTATAAATATGTAGAACAACTCATTGTACTACACCCAATGACTGTCAGAAGATCAATAATATATTTTGTGAGATAATACTCACAAGATTACAAAAATCAACAATTATGACTTCTACACTGAGTGGAGGAAAATGGAAATCCAAACCTCTCAATGTTCTACTAAGAAAAAAAGGATAAGAACATTGACAAGTGAATTCATATGTATCTTGCATCCTTGGTTGAGAATTTGTATTAACCACAAACATACAATTCAAGTAGTTCAATAGCATTTTTTGAATAATTTGGAAAATTTCCTTGACTCCCTTCCCCTGATGGTGTAGCCTTCCTTTTCAATTTTTTTTTTCTTCTCTAAGATCTTGACATAGTTGAGAAAAATGAGACTCATGCATGTCAAATTTTTCAATCACATTTAATTCATTACATCCTATATAGAGCAACATATTCTGAACTCTTGCCAACATATAAGACATAACTTTGGCTCTTGTTTCTCTACTCTACTTTACTCTTTTGTAGTAATATTTTAGAAATATTGCATTAACCCCATACACTTCTCTAAACCAAAATTCACCACTAATGCATTTATCAAAGAAGACATCTAATTCTTCATCTGTCATACCTTTTGTGCCTCTAAATAGTCCTGTTATAAGCATATCTAATGAATTTGGCTTGAAATAGGTTTATAGATTTTTTTGGGAAACAAGGAAACCCACCATTGGTATAAAAATCAAAAACTAAAACCCACTTATCCCAAATTTCATCTGGGAGTACAAGAAATGAAATTTTATCATTCAAACTTTCCAATTTTTTCTTCTCAAAAATAAGCAAAATTTTCCTTTTGAATGACTACATATTAAAATAAATTTTATTAGTCTAGCATTCTATAAGAAATAATTTAAGTTAATTTCTATGTGCAAAAAAACTTAGTACAATTTATAAATACCTTCCAACTTTTTGACTTATCATGACCAAAACCAAGATGTTGTGGTCTCTTCTCTAAGATCCACCTTGACCTGGATTTGTATAATGAGTCAATAAATATTGTTTTAACCCATTTTTTTTTCCATATTTTGTTTCTTGCAAATATTTTATTTTTGTTGTTCCTTTGGAAGAAGAAAATATGGGAAGACCTTTGTTTGATTCTATCATGAACAAATGAAAAATCAAGATTTGCAAGGATTTGTTTTGGGATTCCATTGTATGTTTCCCATCAATAATATAGAAATGAGTTTCAATGTCATGAATTTCATGCTCAAACTCCATGTTAAAAATAACACCAATACTTTTTTTTAAAGGAAGAAAAATTGCATCCCACTAAAGAGGTACAGTTGTTACATAACATAGAGTGGACAAGGAGACTAACACTTGCTAAATCAAGTGATATGTATTGGTATTTTGTAGGAGCTACATGGAAATGACCAATATCAATTTTGAATGAATTTTCATCAAATAAAAAAATATGAATCTCTTCAAATAATGTAGATTCACTTTTTTTAAATTCAGTTTGAGCTTGTTTTAATAATAATTTCTCTTTTGCAGATCACTTCACCTCTTGAAAATGTGATTCTGAAATGTCTTTTTCTATCTTAGATAATTTTTGTCTTCTAAGCATGGTAAAAAATTTTTAATGTAATTTTCATTGGCCCAATTCCTTATCCATATTCATGGGGGGAAATATGAAGTGAATGCATATTGATATAGCATTTTTGAATATGGTGACAATTCCTACACAAATAGCTTCACTATTATGCACACCACTCTTGTCCCCTTCAGTGTATGGCTCAATTTTCCAACCATAACTATAACATGAATCTTTGTATTTTTTTTTTGACCTTTCCATGCCATCTTTTTTAAAGAGAAACTCTGTAATTCCATTTTATGTACAAGCATGTTCTCGATGTGTTGTCCACTTTTTCCACTTGAAGAGATACAATTGTATATGTTATACACTTTATGCTCAAGAAGAATTCCAATTGGTGTGCGTTGGTCTCCCAAGGAATGAAACAACCACATATCATTGTAATAATTATCAAGGGTGTGAACTTCAATGAACCATTCTTCATCCCTTCTTTCCCATTCATTTGCACCATCAAAAAATGGAATTTCCTTATACGGGTAGTGGTAATAAGAGCCATTTTTGTTGTTACAAATTTTTTAGTGTAATGTATATCAAAATATTCACAAAACTTAACATTTTTATAAAAAGTAACAAGTTGTGATAATGTGCAACTTCCCATTTTAAACTCTATTCTTTTTCTATGATTGCATCTACCCATGATAAATTTGTTTGTTTGTATTGAATGGGAAGATGCCCATTCTCATGTGATATAATTGTTTGTTTGTATTGAATGGGCCGATGCCCATTCTCATGTAAGACTTAAGAATATAAGGAAAGAGTTTTTTATGTTACTTTTACTCTATCTAATTTAAAAGTTTTGAGTTTCAACAAGATTTGAAGAAAATTTTATGCTACTTTTACTCTCTCCACTTTATTTGTTCATCCTTTTTTCTTTAAAAGGGAAGATGCCCATTCTCACATATAACTAATAGAAAAAGAATAGAGATAAATCATCATTCTCATGTATAACTAATAGAAATATCATATATATCTAATTTAATATAATAAGAATAAGAGAAATAACTATAAATTAAATCTCAATTATATTATATTTACTTTCTTTTAACATTGGAAGGTACTTTGTTTTAGAATGGGAAGTTGTGCATTGTGACACCCTTTATAGAAGTTGTGCATGTTTATAATGGGCACAAGCCCATTCTCATACAAACAAACATTGTTTGTTTTATAATAATTAATAATTGTATTATACTAGCACCCCCTCCTAAAATATTTGTTTCCCTATGAATCCCCCCCTGGTTAATTAACTTAACTAAAATGGGAAAATTCAATGGGAAATCATTCACATGTATATATGAATCATCTCATATATATATATATATATATATATATATTTATATATATTATATTATATGATATAAAAATTTTATCTAAATTCTTCTTAGGTGAATCAAATTATTTGTATGTTATATTATTCTTCTGTGATTTGAATTATTTTATCTCTACTCTATTTAATTGTTTATAATTATATCATATTGGCTGGACTATCCCTGGCCGAGCCAAGTGTTGCACTACATACCCTCTAGAGGGATCAAGCCTTATGTAGTTCTCATCATATTGAAGACTAATGTTTATCAAGGTAGTAATAGAAGTGAAGCATTTTGTTCTGAAGACAAAGTGAAGCATCAAGATAGTAATAAAAGTGAAACATTTCATCCTGAAGATGTGATTCATGCACATAATGGTCTTTCATTACCAAACATCAACATGAATCACATATTCATAGGATTAAATGATAAAATTCCTTTCATTGTGACTACTAGTTGAATATTCCTTGTTGAAGAAATGATTAGGTACTCATGTTTTCCTACACCCCATCCTTGAAACTTGCACAAAATGGGAAATCATTCAATGCATAGCTCAAGTTCTTATTTATAATTATATCATTTTGGATGGAGTAATAGATTCAAGAATAATAGATGTTTAGAATGGGCATATTATGCTCTACATACCCTCGAGAGGGATCAAGCCTTATGTAGTTCTCATCTTATATATATATATATATATATATATATATATTATATTAATCATCCATATATTAGATATATTCTATTCACATAGAAACATAGAATAAGAATAGATATTTTGAATGGGTAGATGCCCATTCTCATGTAAGACTTAAGAATAGAAGGAAAGATGGTCATTTATGTTACTTTTACTCTATCTAATTTGCAAGTTTCAGAGTTTCAACAAGATTTAAAGAAAATGTTTATGCTACTTTTACTCTCTCCACTTTATTTGTTCATCCTTTCCACTTTAAAAGGGAAGATGCCCATTCTCACATATAACTAATAGAAAAATAATAGAGATAAATCTTCATTCTCATGTATAACTAATAGAAATCTCATATATATCTAATTTAATAGAAGAAGAATAGAGATAAATTTAAGCTCAACATATTATATTTACTTTCTTTTAACATGGGAAGGTACTTTGTTTTAGAATGGGAAGTTGTGCATTGTGACAACCTTTATAGAATTTGTGCACATTTATAATGGGCATAAGCCCATTCTCATACAAACAAACATTGTTTGTTTTGTAATAATTAATAATTGTATTATACTAGCACCCCTCCTAAAAGCTTAGTTTCCCTACCCCCTCTCTGAATGGTTAACTACACAAAAAAATGAAATCATTCAATGCAAGTGAATCATCTCCACACACACACACACACACACACATATATTATCTATATTTTTATATGGTTAATATGATCATAGAAAATTTTATCTATATTCTTCTTATGTGATTCAAATTATTTTATATGTATATTCTTCTTTTGTGATTCGAATTATTTTATCTCTACTCTATTTAATTGTTTATAATTATATCATATTGGCTAGACTATCCATGGCCGAGCCAAGTGTTGCACTACATACCCTCTAGAGGGATCAAGACTTATGTAGTTATCATCATATTAAAGACCAATGTTTATCAAGGTAGTAATAGAAGTGTAAGCATTTCATTTTAAAAGAAAATGAAGTGAAGAAGCAAGTAGTAATAGAAGTGAAGCATTTCATCTTGAAAATGTGATTCATGCACATAATGGTCTTTCATTACCAAACATCAACATGAATCACATATTCAAGATTAAATGATAAACTTCCTTTTTGTGACTGCTAGTTGAATATTCCTTGTTGAAGAAATGATTAATATTATGTCATGTTTTCCTGCACCCCATCCTGAAACTTGCACAAAATGGGAAATCATTCAATGCATAGCTCAAGTTCTTGTTTATAATTATATTATTTTGGCTGAGTAATAGATTCAAGAATATTAGATGTTTAGAATGGGCATATTATGCTCTACATACCCTCGAGAGGGATCAAGCCTTATGTAGTTCTCATCTTACAATATATATATATATATATATATTCACATTTAGAAACATAGAAGAAGAATAGATATTTTTGAATGGGCATATGCCCATTCTCATATAAGAATTATAGAATAGAATTGGAAGATGTGCATTGTGACAATTTCAACAAGATTTGAAGAAAATGTTTATGCTACTTTTACTCTCTCCACTTTATTTGTTCATCCTTTCCACTTTAAAAGGGAGATGCCCATTCTCATACATAACTAATAAAAAGAATACATAGATAAGTTTTCTCATTCTCATGTATAACTAATAGAAATATCTTATATATCTAATAGAAGAAGAATAGAGATAACTTTAAGTTCAACATATTATATTTACTTTCTTTTAACATGGGAAGGAATGGGAATTTTAAATGGGTATTGTGATTGTTAATGACATTTTATAGAATTTGTGCACGTTTATAATGGGCACAAGCACCCATTCTCATACAAACAAACATTGTTTGTTTTGAAGTAATTAGTATTATTGTATTATACTAGTTGGACTATCCATGGAAGAGCCAAGTGTTGCACTACATACCCAAGAGGGATCAAGACTTATGTATTTTGTTATATTTTATATATATATATAATATATATATTTCATTAATATGATCTAGAGGATCAATTATTCTTATGTAGTTCATTATTTTGTTTATAATTGTATCATTTTGGTATATTTACTAACCTATGAGAGCAGTTTACAACCACATACCCTCGAGAGAGGATCAAGCCTTATGTAGTTATATTATTTTTTTATAATTAGTATTGGGCATTTTTGGAGTGGACTAACCTTTTGGGAGCCAAGTGTTGGCATGCACCAAGTGTTGCACTACATACCCATGAGAGGGATCAAGCCTTATGTAGTTCTATTATTTTTTTTATAATTTATCATTTTGGATGGACTAACTTGGTAATAGCCAAGTGTGATAAAGATAGAATATGAAATATTACTTTTGTAGAAGGATCAAGTGTATTTATATTATTTTGATTATAAACTTATATATTTCATAAGTTTACTACTTATTTACATACCCTGGAAAGAGGGCTCAAGCACATAACTAGATCAAGCCTTATGTAGTTCTATTATTTTTTTATATTTGTATCATTTTTTGGACTAACCTTGGTGGAGCCAAGTGCTGCACCACCAAGTGCACTACATACCCTGAGAGGGATCAATCCTTATGTAGTTCTATTATATATTTTTTTTTTTTAAATGGGTGGAAATATTGAACTCAATCATTTTGGATAGACTAAGCATTGTATCTCTTTGTTTATATTTGTCTCATTTTGGCTGCTATTATTTTGTTTTAGAATTGACATATGCTCATTCTCATATTATGTAGTTCTATTTATTTTTATTTTAGAATGGGCATGCCTATTCTCTTCCCATTATCATATATGAATCATTAAAATATATTTTTTACCACCATGACATCTTCATCCTCATATTATGTAGTTATATTATTTTTTTGTTTTAGAATGGGAAGATGCCCATTCTCATCCCATTTTCATTTAAAATATATTATTTCTCATATTATATATATTTAACATATTTATTTATTAATTAAAAGGTAATTGTTTTAAAACATGTCTTTGACTACTCATTGGAGGGAATTATTTACCATTATTTATTTATTAATTAAAGGTAATTGTTTTAAAACACGTCTTCGACCACTCATGGAGGGAAAGTGAGATCATGTTTTTGATTTGTAATTATTAATAATTGTATTATACTAGCTAGACTATCCTTGGTAGAGCCAAGTGTTGCACTACATACCCTCGAGAGGGATCAAGCCTTATTTAGTTCTCAGTTCTCATCTTAAATATATATATATATATATATATATGTATATATATATATGTGTGTGTGTGTGTGTGTGTGTGTGTGTGTGTGTGTGTGTGTGTGTCCATTCACATTTAGCAAACATAGAAGAATAATAGATATTTTGAATGGGCATATGACCATTCTCATATAAGAATTACAGAAGATAGAATGATAAGAATTTTTACATTTTTTTGTTTTGATATTAACATATATATATGGGAAGTTGTGCATTGTGATAGAATTTTTTTTTTTTTTAATAATATTAATAATTGTATTATACTAGTTGGATTATCCTTGAGAATATATTAAGTGTTAATATACATGTTTTTTTATAATTGTATTATACTCTATATAATCAGCCACTTTGCACTATATACCCTCTTAGGGATCAAGCCTTGTAGTTCTTATTTCTCATCTATATCTCATATATATATATATATATATATATATATATATATGTATATATATAATATATGTTTTCAGATTTAGGTTAAAACATAGAAGAATAATAATATTTTGAATTTGGTATATGACCATTCTCATATAAGAATTACACCATGATATATATATATATATTTATGCATATTATATATATATAACATATATATAAGATGGGAAGTTGTGCATTATGATAATAAATATTTTTTATTTTATATTATTTGTTATATTATACTAGATATAGTTGACTATCCCAAGAGACAAGTGTTATACTACATACCCTCGATAGGGATCAAAATCCTTATGTAGTTCTCGATTTCATCTTAAATATGTATGTATATATATATATGTATGTGTATTATTTCACATTTTAGCAAACATAGAAGAATAATAGATATTTTTAATGGGAATATGACCATTCTCATATAAAATTATAGAATATAGAATGAGAATATGTGCATTGTGATAAATAAGATATATATATATGTGAAGTTTTCTTCATTGTGATAGAAAAATTTTTTGTTTTATAATTATTAATAATTTTATTATACTAGTTGGAATCCCTAACAAAGACAAGTGCTAGTACATACCGTTTGAGAGGGATCAAGCTTTGAAGTTTCATGTTGTATTCTTGTGTATAGTGTGTGTGTGTGTGTGTGAACCCATGTATGTGTGTGTGTGTGTATATAATGTTAAGATGGGTAATGGGGATGTGATATAATATTTAAATTGATATATGATGGACCATAGTTGTCATGAATGTTTACCATTACACAACACACACACACAAACACACACACACACATATAAGGATAAGGTTTTGAGAATTGGTTAAATGTTTAAATTTATAGTTTTCTTGACCATGACATAGACAAGACCACCATGCAAATATATCATTTACCACCATTTACTTATAAATGAAAATAACCTAAAACATGGTTATGCTTAAATAAAGATGATGATTATTTATACATGTGATTGGAATACAACAAGAACAATAATTTAGCTAATTTAACAAAACATAAAAATTAAGATAAGTAATTATAGGGCTAAAAATTAGCATGACTTAAAAAATGAAACACGTAGAGAGAAAAATACAAAATGCATATTTAATTTACCAAAAAAAATAGAAGAACTAATGGCTATCACTAGATTAGTAATTTCATCAAAAATATTGAATTGCTTTAGGGAGCAAATGAGAAGAAAGAACCCACGAGAGACCCCCAGTAGCCATACGATGGTGACCACCACTAGAGGGTGAGGATAATATTTAACATCAATGTGTAGGTGGGATGCACATGGTTATCCTATTATGCAAAAACACCAAAAATCATGGAGGATAGGAACATGAATCCACATTAAATCAATAGTTAAATTTTGAAGACGAAGAGGTGGTCATCATGAGGTCTTGGATGTACAATATTCTAAGATAGCCTACAAAAATTGGGTGAGGCCTCGGTTCCTCTCCACTAAAGGTTCCACCAAAGAAAAATGGATCCAATTTATGTTTACTTCCATCATCAAGACCGATGAATATGGACAAAGTGTTGAGATTACAATGATCAATTTCTTCATCTAAACTAACCCTATGTGAGGGAAAGATAAAAAATGAAAATTAAATGAATTTGTTAAGATAACTTATGAAAGTAGATTCAAACAAACACTAAGGTAATTTCAAGTTACCTTTGAGCTCTTTTTGAATCATAGTGATAGGCATCACCTAGAACATGTTTAATGACTTCACAAACAGATGATGATATCAAGCCTAAAAACCCGCTTGAGATGTGACCGAGAAATGGAATTTAAGAAATTAATTTATTTTTTTCATTACTTCATTCGCCTAAAAATGGCAGGAAAGAGGGAACAACATGACCTAAAGAAAATACACATTAGTTCATTCTCATTGACCACTTAATAGATAGATGCCCATATATAGTTCACTTTATGCCTATTTTTCTCATTGATTCCTATATTAGAATAGGCATATGCCCATTATCAATTTATATGCTCATGTCCTAAACATTCTAATTTAAGATGTTATGGAGAGATAAAATTTACTTACTCTATCTTTATTTAAAATTTTTAATAGTTGCCCATTCTCCCATATTAAAACAAAAAGAATGGTTGGTAAAATACATATAAAAATATTGAATAATTTTTCGTATTATAATACCTTTCGAAAAAACATTAAATTGATAAAAAAAATGCATATGCCCATTCAATTATAATATGAGTTTTTTTATAAAATATGGGTCTCATGTTATTTTCATATCACTTTATAGCATCTTTTATGGTATCATATCTAACTTACAATAGATTATGCTAGTTTAGAGATAAAATTTTTTGGCTTTAACTTTGGATTAAGAATGGCAGCTTGCCCAAAAAGTGTCTACATACCCTCGAACAAAAAATCATTTTTTTTTTTTCTTTTACAATTGTATATTTTTGGCTTTGGCTGGACTAACCTTGGTAGAGTCATTTTTGGCTCGGTTGGGTGTGTGCACTACATACCATCGAGGGGGATCAAGCCTTATGTAGTTCTATTTTTTTTTTAGGAATGGGCATCTTGGCTCCACCAAGTGCTACACTACATTCCCTTGGGCAGATGCCCATTCTCATATTATGTAGTTCTATTAATTTTTTTAGTTTTATAAATGGAGTAATTATAATTTATTTTTAAGACCATGACATATCAAGACCAACATGCAAATATATTATTACATATGTATTTATTAATTAAAGGTAATTGTAAAATAAGTCTTGGATGAGAATAATGAGAATAGCATTATCTCATTCTCTAGACATTATAACATTTTGTTTGGCCATATTTTTTGGTCAATTGTGTTGGACTATTTAGAAATATGGGCATTTGTCCATCCTCAAAAAAAAAACATTTATTATTGGGTTGTTCCCATTTTTGGAAGGAGGACCATTACAATGGAGGACCATATTAGAAGAAGAATTATAGTGTAAAAACATTCTGAAACCTTTATAGAGTTAATAATTGTATCATATTGGCTGGACTATCCTTGGTGGAGCCTAGTGTTGTACTGCATACCCTTAAAGGGGGATAAAGCCTCTATCTCTAATTGTTGTTTATTCTTTCACTTTTGGGATCTCTCTCTTTTCATGAAGAATATCAAGGAAATTTATTTAGAAACAAAAATGAATATTTCTAACTCTTCTCAATGTGAAGAATAACATCTGGTTTTCCTTTCATAGAAAAATGGGGACGACACACTTCATCTTCATGTCATGCCAATTCAAGTAGATAGATGCCCATATATAGTTTTCCTTATGCCTATTTTTCTTATGATTCCTATATTAGAATGGGAATATGCTCATTATCTAAACATATCTAATATAAAATTCTAATACAAGAAATGTTGAAATAAAATGTTGTATGCTCATTCTAAACATTCTAATACTTGCAATATTGAACTTAGTATGTTTAGTACTTCTATATTACTCATAGCTAGTCCACAATGCAAGATGCTAGTGGAGAGATAAAATTTACTTACTCTATATTTATTTAAGAATGGGAAGTTTCCCATTCTCTCATACAAACAAACAAATTTTTCAACTTATCTTGAATACAATGTAAATTTTCTAATACATAAAAAAATGATATGAATTGAATGGGCATATGCCCATTCAATTATAATATGAGTAATAGAAGAAAGTTATTGTCATTTTAGCGCTTCTATGGTAATCATATCTAACTCTACAATATGCGATGATACTGGAGAGATAAAATTTATTTTGTATTTTTTAAGAATGGGCAATTTCCCTTTCTCTCTTACAAACAAACAAACAAACATTTTATCCATCATCACAAGGTGTATAACAAAACCAAATATATGGATGAATATACTTAAGTTTCAATCATGACTAAATCAATAACATGAAATGATCAAAACATACGTAATAATACTCGAGTTCACCAATATCCTTCATATATTAATCATAATAGTAGCACAGAAGCTTCATACAATAACAAGATAATCATGGGCGCATGGATCTGATACAATTATCCAAATCCGACACACACATATATATCTATCTCATGTCTACGTCTCTATATAATAAGTAACTTGACTCATATATATAGGGTGGGGACTTTCCCTTCACTTTTTAGCTACTCCATAAATAGGCCGCATCTAATAATAGCCACACGCCGTTTACAAACATAGCCACACATGAAACTATGTTATTTATAGATCTATTACAGCTTAATCGAGGTGATGAATCTATTATTGGATCACCTCCATGAAAAAGCACTTTGATCCATCCTCTAAAGATAGACAATGTGTGGCGTGCAAGTCTCGGCGTTGTTTGTGTGTTCCGCATGCCAACCTATGAAAATAGACTTTATCCACAAAATCAGCTAAGTCCCGAACACTTGAATTTATACTTCACACATGAATCCATCTTATTCCTTTGCACTCTTGATCCTGGCCCACTTCCCTACGCAGACTTTGTGTGAGTTCTGCTAAGTGTTTTCTCGATCAACATTACCCCACACTAATCTCATTGTCACCTCGACAATGGGTATGTCAAAAATGAAATGGAAGAATGTGAATAAAGAATACTTAGAAAGAATATGAATGAATAAAATAATGTCTCATGCTTCAGATCTTCTGCTCCATCCTGAAGTATTAACTCTGGATACTCCTCTTTTATTTCAGCCTGTAAGGCCTACCAATCAGCAATTCCTTTTCTACTTGCTCTGGTATGTCCACAACGATGGACTCCAGCTCATCTTGTGTTACCTCCCCCTTTTCATTCTGTAGTACCAACATAATGTTGGACATTGAAGTATGATTTCCCTCTAGCACATCCATTCTCTAGGCAATGAGTTTTCCAAGCTCATCTAACCTCTCCTTATGTGGCGCTTGTGTTGCAGCCAGTTCCTCGCACTTTTTCTTTACCAAGGTCAACCTCTTAGTGCATCCTAAGGTTTCATATTTCATGGCCTTTTGTACTTCATTATCTTCTAGCTAGGGTCTTCACTTTTATCAGCACTTCAGGAGTCGTGCATATGTTCAAGGCATAATCTACCTTCTTCAATTCTTCTTGAAGAGCCTGTAGTAGTCCATTGTATGATGCAATCTTCCTTGCTACTACAACTTTAGCCCTTTCAGCCTCTTGTTTAGGATCCTTTGGCTTTGGCATCCGGATGGTGTCATCTTCCATCATCAAATCTACCAAAGTCCTCACATAGTGCATAACTGAGGGAAACTTTGTTGGTACCTTGGACTCTAGATGCGGGTGCTCCTTAATCACGTGATCTCCAATTTCCTCCGCCATACTCAGTAAAGTATTATTTTTCTCTGCTCTAGGTCCTTCTCCTGATTTAAGCACGCTATTTCTGCATCCTTCATCTTTATTTCCTCACACAATGCCCTTATCGTGGCAGCCTTATCCATGTTTCTCCTGGCCACTTCAACTGATACTTTCACCAGTGCGTTACTCACTTGTTCATCTGACATAACAGTGGGTTTCACTGTTATGTGCCTCGCCTGTGGTGTCTTCCTCAATCTCCTAGACACACATGAATCCTCACATACATCAAGTCTGATCATCCATGTGGGTATGCATTGACCATGACAGTTGCTTCCTGGTGCGCACTATCACCATGTCTTCATCCATAAGCTCCCAGCCAAATAATTCTTTTTACTCAACGGTGCTCTGGAACTTGCGCGCATGAAATATTCTCTGTGTCCTCCACATACCCCATGATAGGTGCACTATGCTCCCCACTCATCCTTCTTGTCCTTGGCCCTCTTGGAATGTGAGCCTCAAGGTTCAGAATCTGGGTTGTATCTTCAATAGTTCCATGTGTCGTTTCTGACTTCTTTTCCTCCCCTTCTTTATTCTTCATCTCCTCATCTCTGATTTCTTGTTTTTCTTCTTCGATGTTCTGGGGCTCCTATTATATCCCATGCGGTGTTGGATATGCATGTGCACTCTCCCCTGATTCCTCTACCTCCTCATCTAGCCTCATCTTTCTTCGTCTCTTCTTCTCGGCAGGTTCCTGTGTTGGTGAGAGGCGCGGTGACTTTCTCACAGTCTGAGGGGTTTGCATCCTTGTGCACTTGAACACTTTCTTAAATATTTGATCTCATTGCCCCACCTCAGTGTCTTCTGATTCATCGTCCTTCCATGGTGGAGTACTCGTGCGCTCAGCTTCTTTCTTTCCAGTTGGTTTTCATCTCCTTTGCAACTAAGCCTCCATTGTCTTCATGCTCATCCTCTTCATCTTCAACATGAATGGGCTTTGATGGCTTTGGTGCTGGAATGTTTTCCATTGTATGTACACCCTTCGGTGGCCCTAGAAGTGTGAATTCATTCTCCACATATTTTTACTCTCCATCTTTGGCTTCAGTTGCATGTAAACTAATGCTGCCCCTTTATCTCCCACAACGCAAGGCTCATGGGTTTTATACTTAGTACCTCTGAAATGACCCTCTCAATATAGGCACTCTTTCCTGGGTACACATACTTCTTCTACAAGGTGTGATAGTCACAATCCACCTTGTCTGCATTGAACATCAACCTCCTTGTATTTGTGAATCTATGAACGGATGCTTGGAAGTACCTCGCTTTGTGAACGCGTAAGGTAACTTGCACCAAGGGCTCCATGATCCATCTATCATTAGAAAGTGCGAGATGTAAAAATGCTGGTAAATACCAAACTGAACTTGTTGTCCCACTACCGAAGGAAATTATTTCGGTATGTGCCACTATTCCTCAAATGCCGCACGAAGCCTTTCATACAACTTCTCCACTCTCTCCTTCACATCATCTGTCATGGCCCCTTTGCATAAGTACTTGCTGAATCTTTCAGTTGGGGATTTGTTTGTCATGGGGTACTCCCATATTTTCTCCTTAGGTCCATCTGGTACCCCAATTTCCATGAAGACCAATGTAAGTAGGACAACGCCAAAACTTATCTTACTTCCCATGTGCGTGCTTCCTCCATTATTTGTTATGTAATGAAGCCTCTGCAATGTTGTATACGACTCCCTCCAACATACACTTTGCCACATGCAACCACATGGTGTTCACTTGTGACCATCTCTCCTGGTCATTCAATTTGGTAATAAGGTGTGCCACTGCCTTCACAACTGGACAATTCTTCATCTTGTCAATATCCATCCCGTGCGGACCCTTCTGGTACCCCAACTCCTTCCGGGTTTCCAAGATAACAACTTTATCTGCTAAGTCATTTTTGATATCTTCTCCGTGGCCTTCAAACCTATAACCGTGGAGATCAGTGCAGATGACAATCGAACCCTTCATCCCGCAAAATAAATGAAGTCCTCATGGACTCTTCTCATCATCCATCTGTACAAGGGCTCATACTTCCTAAAATATGGAATCTCATAAAGTTGATAGACACCTATTCTTTTCAAAAGCTTCTCTCCCACATCATCGTACACTTTGGCATGTCATCTTCAGTCCGCTTATCTATTTGTGAAGTGAGCAGGGCATCTAGTTGCTTCTTGTTGTCTGAGGTTCTATGGTTATACTCGCTCACTTTGCTCTTCCTTATGTGTGATTCCCATTCTTTCTCGAAAATGACCCCTTCTGGATACTGCATTTCCAAAAAAAATCTTTCAGGGGCCATTTTCTCTTCCTCAACTACTACCTTCTTCTTTCCTTTTGATCCCACTGCTACGGCCTTCTTGGGAGCCATTTCTACCTTGCAATTGTATGTAAATACCTTCTTTGCAACTCTTTAATGGCCGATTCAAACCCTAACCTGATTCAAATGTGCCCTAGGTGAAAAACTCATGTCCTATCTCCTCTCTATCGTCTTGCTTCATTCAAACCCTATTTCACTGGGATGCAAGCTCCTTCTATGCATAGATCTACTTTCCATGCATGGTTTCACCTCCTACACACCTTGAATGGTTTACATGGCTCTTCGTACTTAGCTCTTCTTTAAATAATCTCAATCGCAAACGGTAAAAATGAACTCACATCCCATCCTTATATACATTTTCAAATTTTGATGCATTAATTGCTCCTCCACCTACCAAATATTCCCTCATTCATTGTCCAAATTTGTTATTTCCATGCAGTACATCTTCACACCACAACTATAACCTTCTAGCATGCCTTCCTACCTTTTGGTCACAAAATTCTCTTCAACGCGTGCCCTAGCACTGAGTACGTCATCACCGCACCTTCTCCTAGTAGTTATCATGGCCACTCACTTACCTCGCGTTATAATTCCTTTCATTCATCTCCATCCTTGGTCACTTTTGAGAAGCAATATTTTTAATTTTGATAAGTACCCTTAACATCTTATTCCTTTTATCTTTTAATTTCACCATTTTGTACTGGATATCAATAACCACCCCACACTGAAAAGTATGTGTAGTCCTCTGTGCATCAACATGCTTCATATTATAGTTAGCTTCATGTGCGCAAGTGGACTTATTACAAAAAAAAAAAGAACTAAATTGAAAAAGCATAGCGACGATGAAAGAAATACATTAAAGAAATGCGAAATGGAAACCTAATCTAACTGGTAATATTTCCTTATTACAAACACCAAGAAGAATTATTTATAGTAGGGCTTTAACCTACTCCCGTTAAAGTAACCGGGTAGTCGTGTCCTATTAAGTTCTTCTAACTGGAAAGTTCCTAACTCAAGTATGTGAGTGATAACATACGGCCCCAACCAATGTACCTTAAGCTTTCCTAGATGGCGCAAAAACTTAGAGTCATAAAGAAGTACCATTTTCCAACTTCAAGCCGCTTATCCCTTATATGTCTATCATGTCATGCTTTCTGCCTTGCCTTTTCTTGCTTCTGACTCCAACATGCTATTTCTCATCACTGATCCAAATTGAACCATCTTCTCAATCCATTCTTCCAAATCTTTCTCATCAGCTAGACCTCTAGTGCGCGCAATGCGCAAAGAAGGTAACATGAATTCTATAGGAAGAACAGCTTCCATGCCAAATACCAATTGAAATGGTGTGGCCTTGTTCAATCACTTATAAGTCATTCTCAGTAAGCCCAAATAACAACCGATACCTTATCATCCCAATCCTTTCTTCCAACATCACAAATATTGGTCAATGTTTGGCTTAGAATCTTGTTGAAATCCTCAGCAGTTCCATTCGCTTGAGGGTGATAGGGTGTAGTCTTATGGTGTGCAACCGTAAACTCATCTAACAGAATCCTAATTGTCTCATTCAAAAATGTGTTCCCTATCACTTTTCAAACTTAAAGGACATCTATACCTTGTAAGTACATTCTCCCATAGAAACCTAGCTAGTGTAGCTATTGTACATTCCATCGTAGGTGCCGTCTTCACCCATCTTGTAAGATAATCTATGTAAGTAGTGATATAGCATAATCCAGGTCCTACGCGTAGCTAGTGAAATAGGTCCTACAAAGTCAATTTCCCATTTTTCAAATGATACTACACATGTAATCGGTCATAAAGGCATCTCATCCCTCTTTCCTGGTCTACCTAGACACTGACAATGGTCACATGCCTTAATACTCTTTACAATCCTTATACAATGTTTCCCACCATAAACCAAATAAGTAAGATCTTTCACGCAGATAGCATCACCTCGCATAGTGGCCACCCAATACCACCATGTGTTTCCTCCATTATATCCTTGCATTCATGCTTTAATACACAACGACGTAACACTTCATCTTTGCTTAACTTGTATAGGTCACCACCGATCAACATGAATGGTGCCGCACGTATAGCAAGTTGTTTCTTTTCAAAGCCTTCATGCCTTCTAGTGTTATACCAGTCAGTAAAAAGACTACAATATCCTCTAATTACAATGGCACATGTTGTAACCTATACAACTGGGCATCCGACATTGTCTCCTCAATTGTCTATGCTTCTTCACCTGATTGAATTCTAGACAAGTGGTTTGATCCAGAATTACTTTTCCCTGGTTTCACCACAACTATAAAGTCAAACTCTTGAAATAAGAGTATCCATCTACATATGCACCCCTCGTAATACGGGCTTATTCAATAGGTACTTCAAATCCATGTGATCTCGTATAAAACACAAATGGTGTGGCTAACGATGCTATCTCGAACTTGTACAATGCATATATCATAGACAAAGCTTTGCGCTCTGTAGTTGTATAATTTTGTTCAAGAGGGGTAAGATTTCTACTAGCAAAACAAATGGGATGATCCATTATACCTTCTTCAGGTTGAGCTAACACAATGCCAATGGCCATGCCAGAGGCATCCACATGTGCATGAAAAGGTTTATCCATGAAGGAAAATTCAAGATAGGTTCGGTAGTAAGTTTCTCCTTCATTATCTAAAATGCACACTTGCTGCGATCCTCCCCAATAGAATATACCTTTCCCCTTAAGTAAATCTTCCAAAGGTGCGGAAAATTTGGCATACCATTTGATGAACTTTCTATAATATCCTATGTGACCTAAAAATCTACGCACCTCACTTTGACCGACAGTGCTTTCGGGACTAAAATGACTACAACTTTAGCTAGATCAACCAACAACCCTTCCTTTCAAATTATGTGCCCTAACAAAGTATTCCAAAAGGTGTAGGAAAGATGCACTTCTTAATATTCAACGAGATACTCAACCTGTCTCGCATCTTTCAAACATTAAGCACAAATTTCACGATGATCTTTAATAAGTCCATATACTATCCAACCATCTAGATAGACCAGCAAGAGGTTGTGAATAAAATCCTTGAATGCTTGAACAACTATCTGTGAGAATACAATAGGTGTGTTTTTGAATCCAAAAGGCATCACAAGTATAGGAAAAACTACCTCATTCAAGTAGTAAATGTTGTCTTTTCTTGATCTTCCAGGAAAATCCTAACTTTGATGATACCACCGAAAACCCATTTGTAAATGAATATATCTCACACTGGCCACTCCTAATATCTCTTCTCGTGAAGGGCGTAGGAAAAGGATCTCTAACACATGCTACATTCAAATCCCTATAATCGACACAAATTCGAATCCTACCATCCTTCTTGATACTTATCACCGTAGGAGTAACCCATTCTGATTCATCCAAGGGTCGAATGATTCTAGATTTCAACATATTATCAATTTATTCCTTTACTTTCTCACACTGATTGGGATTCATTCGATATGGTCTCTTTCTAACAAGGCGTGAACCTTCCTTAATAGTTATCTTCATTTATCGAAGTGATTTATGCATACCTTTAAGTTCATGGTACCCTCTACGGAATAATTCCTCATAGTCTCTAAGTAACTCTATGATCTTTGCCACTTCTGATTCTAACCAGTAGTCTCCAATTATCACTTCCTTAGGTTCTACTTCCGTTCCAATGTTTACCTTCTTTGTCTTCATGGGTTCATGATATGCATGCGTATCTACATTTGCACTGTCTAAGACCTCATGTGCTCCATGTGAATGATCAACATCTAAGTTCTCAACTTCCTCATCATCAATTATGTAAACCATCTTCCCTTTCTCTTTCTCAAGGCAAGCACATTCAAGTAATATGGAGTCATCTTCTTCTTCTTCAAAACATGCTCCTGTCTCTGTCTCACCAAATAATTCCTGAATAAGCTCCTCCGCTTTCCCACTATCTCCCATAGTTAAGTGCTTGATAAAGCTCAATGCCTTGTCCACTGGTGGTTTGGTCGAGAAGAAGTCAAAAGTTTGGATCATCCCTGTAGTCAAATCCTGCCAATTTCCAGTTTCTCTATGTAGTTCGGCATATACATACCAAACACATGTGCAACCTTGTAGAGTAGAATATAATCGATGCACCCAGTTGAAGGTGGTAATGCTTCATGTCCTACTCTCCATAGTCTCTCACACTGCTGAATGTGATGCTGAAGAGGTTGATCACCATTATAAATGAAAATCTATGTAGGTGCATTGTTCCTTAAAAACCTAGTAGATAAGGCGGTTCCAATCTCCTTCCATTCCATAAGATTATCTCTGTGAACTAACCACTAGTGCGCTTCCATCCCGCAAGGTATATGCTAACATATCTCTTCTTTTCACATGGTCTGTCCATTTTACCTCCATGGCTTGTAAAAATACGATGTCGAAATCTTTTGCTCCAGTATACCAGGGTAATGAGCGACTTATGTCCGACAGGAAAAAACCTTTCTTACAAGAAACCGCTCACTTCACCTCACGCCCCACTATTTCATACGTATCGTGAGCCCAATTATCACAAGAAATACTCGTAGTATCACTGATAGATTGATAATCTTCCGAATGCAGGATTCCCTCCTTTGATGGCTCATTGACCTCTGGGTCCCAAATAATGCGTACATAAATTCTATTCAAATCCTCCTCACTTAGAGGATTAACATAAGGAGTGGATTTCCCATATGTCAAAGGTATTACAACCCTTTCTTCCTTGTTCTCAAAGCTGATATACCCCTTGTTAAATCTCAAATCAGCATTATTTGCATAACAACAAGGGTGCCCAAGCAAAGATGAAAAGTTTTCTGCTTCCACGAGTGTTAATACTTTGAAATCCCCAGTGAATTTGGCCCCTTGTATGTTATTGATGCATCCTTCAGAACCCCTATGGGAGTAGCCTTAGTCCTGTTTGCCATAAACAACACATTAGATGATGGCTGCAACGGAGGTCTCCCCATTTGTACCCATGCATCCAATGTAGGTACATTTACTTCTGCACCTGTATCAATCAAGATGTTGCTCAAAAACCAACCATCCACAACAACATTCAAAGTGATTTCCTTATCATAGTCAATGCTATCAGGAGGGAGATTTAAATGGATTATATGTTGTGTAGTCTCAGTTCCTGCATGCAGAGTATTCCCCTTCAACCAATTCCCCAATAAAGCAATAATATTCTCCTAGCACAACATTCTACATACCTCTTTGACATCATCAATATAAGAAGGGGCCTTTTCTGTCTCCTTCTTATGCTCCATTTTCCTAGATTGCTCTTTTAAACACTGTATCTCACCTTGAAGATTCCTGAGAACCTCCATGGTCTCTTGATAGACTTCCTTCTGATGAGTTGGATCTGGATACCTAGCATGCAAAACCTTCTTTCTAGTGATTTTTGACTTCTGGTACAATGCCTCTTTCACGCGTGCCGCTTCAGCTCATGTGGTAATCTTCACTATTACTACCTTAGGTTCTGGTATTAACCTGGGAATCCATTAATTCTCTACCACGCATTAGATCCTAACCATCCATGTGCCTTTATTCTCTTACTTTTTCTACTTCCATAGATGCTCATACAAGTCCGAACACTCCTCATAACTATGTCCCTTTCCACAAAATGAATAGGAGATATTCTACGGTCATTCGTGCCTATATTCGTCAAGTGATCCACATGTATAACATGTTCCACGATGGAACTCATCTCTTCCCCCATCTTTTCCTCATCCTCCATATCCACCTCGATACCCCCATCCTCTTCCACGACCTCCTTTAAATCACACACCATTCCTGTCATAGCGTGTTTGATTATAATCACAATCCTGGTGCTCATTTTTACCCTTAGAATTATTAGCCACACTTGTCTATCGAACCCCAATATCTATGACATCATGGATCTAGCCAATAAATCTATAATCCTCGATATCATGGGTCATGGACCAAATATTTTTTTAGTAACAAGACACATTCTTTACGATTGCGCATGTTGTAATAAGGGATAGTGACTAGCGTCATGATTCAAATGATAGATTTCACAATTTAACAAGAATGAACGTACATATCTCATGAGGACAACTATCCTTGGTGTGACCCTCCACTTCAAAATCTATACACCAAATCCTTGAATGTGTTTCATGATCTGAATTTGTTGATAGTTTCTCTAATCTGCTTCACCATAGCTTTTATCTAGGCCTCTAAGAATAGGGCTAACTCCGGTGTCAATGCTCCTAATCGCCTCAGCCCACAAAGTTGCTTTCAATGCTTCATGCGGGTTAGTGTACATCTTATGTAACAACAACCTCTTAAATGGGGTAATCATCCCTCCAACAAACCATTTTACACGTTAACTTGCATGTATATCATAAGAGAGATTTGATAAAAGTGTCTTAAAATGGGCATCATACTCACGTGCAATCTCAGTAGTGCCTTGCTTAATATCCTTGAGTGTGCTTATACTCTTCTGCTCAAATTCTGGGATATGGAATTCTTTCAGAAAGCATCCTTTAATGATGTATAATCAATGCATGTTTGATTGGGATCAAACTTCCTATACTGATTGTGCACACGCGCCTATAATGTAGTAGCAAATTGACTTTCCTTGCACTTAGAAGTCGTGATACATTTCACGCGCCACAAAATTTCACACATATGCACATGTTCAACAACATCTTCAATACCTCTATACTCCGTGAGACGAAGGGACATCTCCATATAAATATTTTTAGGTTGTTGTGGGCCTTGTCCACCCGATCCAAAACCTCTTTTATTTTTTTATTCTGAGTGGGTCTACCTCCTAGAACCACCTTCATTTGATCCACCTAGGAACTAGAACCACCTATACCTCCCGATCCTCCACCGAAGTTAGAATAGGGCGGCGAGGGAAGTGTTGAAATGTACTTCCATGTGTCCCAACGCGCGCGTGGTGAGTACTATATTGAAACCCATTGTGACGCTATGAAGTAGTTCTACTTCCAAAGGTGAATCCAACATTCTCTGTGTTCATATCATATGTAAATGATGCGCCTAAAAATGTACCCCACTGAATAATAATGAAATTGTTTGTCCTACCATTGATGTAATTACTTTTTGACTTACTCCCACTCTCTTACTTCCGAATGAAAGTGCTTTCCACCTATTAGACTAGAATCTTTTTTGGAAAACCAAGTGCAAGGGTAAGGTTATCGGTAGGTTCGAGATGCGCGCCCATGGCCCAGCGTTCATATCTGTTGGCGTGCTTCCATGTGAGGCCAAGGGAATTCCACCGTCATGTTTTCCTAGATGGGGAGTTCATACAATATAGTCTATTGATGCACGCCTATTGATACACATCAATGGACTATATTGACACGCATCAATAGGCTATGTTGACCACCTATACCTCCCGATCCTCCACCTGAGTTGGAATAGGGAGCGCATGTACTTCGCAAGCGTGCGTAGTAGTACAATGGGCTCTGTTGACGCTCCAACATTCGATTTCTATGAAAATGATGCACTGAAAATGTGCCAAGGATTGTTATTGAAATTATTTGTCGTATTATCACGTGCCAAAGTTGCACTTACTCCCACTCTCTCTATAACTCTTTCCATTTCTCTCGGCTTGAAAAACCTAGCAAAAATTTGGTTTTGGAATACTGTCAAATTCGCCTTTCACTAAAATTGGTTATGGGGATATTCGATATATTTTCCACCTACAATTTTCTATAGGTGTCTTAAAATGAACCCTAATAGGCATATGTATGAGCTACAAAGACAAGTTGTTGAGCTCACAAGAGAAGTCACCACACGCGCCTTAGAAGGAGACATGCAAATGGGGATGCAGATCCAAATAGTGATATTGAAGAAGTACCTCCATTAGTGAATGGAGGAGATGAATAAGATAATGAGAGAGATGAAGAAACCTTAAATGAGAGACCATTTGAGGAGAGATTGATCCAGGCTTTAAATGGAAAGGATGAAGGCATCAATATTAAATGTTCCATTTGATTATTGTGGAGGGTTACGACCGAGAGGAGTTGATTGATTGGTTAAATCGCATGGAAAAATTATTTGAGTGGAAAACCCTTTCAAAGGAGAAGAAGGTTAAGTTTGCATGCACTAAGTTGGCCGAACATGCATTGATCTGGTGGGATCACCTACAAAATGAAAGAAAAAGGAATGGAAAGGGAAAGATTTGAAACTGGAATAAAATGGTAAAGAAGCTAAAAGAAAAATTTCTTCTTATAGATTATGCTCAGACACTCTTTCGAGATTCCAAAACCTAAGACAGAAGGATCTCATCATTGAGGAGTATACTAATGAATTTTACAAGTTTTCAATCAGGGTGGAACAGGAGAGACTGAAGAACATAAGGCTACACGGTATATAAATGGGTTGAGTTACACCATACAAGATGAGTTGAGTATGCTCGGATCCATAGCCTGGATGATGCTTATCAACTCACATTAAAGGTAAGAAGAAAAGAACAAGAGGAATAATTTTAGAAGAGGAGTGAAGAGAGGTCCATCATCATCTCCAATGAGAGGAAGGGGTAGATTTGAATCTACAAAAGGTGAATCCTCTAACACGAAGGGCATGAAGATTCTGGTCAAAGCCATGGTAACTACCAAAGAGGTAGGGGGTTTCAGAGGGAAGAGGTTATAGTGGAGGACAGGGCTGGAATATCCCCAAAGACAATATACATGTTACAGATATGGTGAAGAGGGGCAAGATATTTTTAGTGTCCACACTATCCTACACAAGATAGATGGCAAAGAGAACAACCACAATTAAATCTGGTTGAAGATGAAGAGGAAGAAGAAATGGAGGTTCTTTGCAGACTTGGGTGAAACCCTCATGATAAGGAGGACGATGATTATCCCAAGGAAGGAGAAAGAACATGATGTTGTTGGTGCTGATTCTTGGCTACGAACAAATATATTTCAAACAAGATGCACCTCTAGAGGAAAGGTATGTAAAATTATTATTAATGGTGGTAGTTGTGAAAATATGGTTTCAACTATGATGGTTAATAAACTCAATCTAAAATGTGAGAAGCACCCATATCCCTATCGTATATCATGGTTCAAGAAAGGAAATGAGGTAACCATAGATAAAAGATGCCTTATAAATTTTTCAATTGGGAATACCTATAAGGATGAGGTGTGGTGTGATGTTATCCTAATGGATGCATGCCATATATTATTGGGGAGGCCCTTGGCAATATGATAGAAAGGTTACACATGATGGAGGGAAAAATACATATACCTTTTTGAAGGATGGTGTAAAGGTGGTATTGTTACCCTTCAAGGAAGAAGAGAAGAGTGAGGGATTATTGGCTACAAAAGAGTTTGTTACAGAAATGGAAGAAGTTGGATGGTGTTATGCACTAATGTCAAAGAAGGTGGAGATAGAAGATTTTAATATACCTGTTGTTGTAGAAAAGGTACTAAAGAATACAAAGATGTCATACTAGATGAGCTACCAGATGGGTTACCTCCAAAGTGAGATATTCAACACCATATTGATTTGATCCTAGGATCGGCCCTTCCAAACTAGGCAGCCTATTGGATGAGTCCAACACAGAGTGAAGAGTTGAACAGACAAGTGACAGATTTAATATAGAAAGGGTTAGTAAGAGAAAGCATGAGTCCCTGTGCAACTCCAGCGCTATTGACTCCCAAGAAAGATGGAGACTGGAGAATGTGTGTAGACAATAGAGCCATAAACAAGATCACAATCAAGTATCGGTTCCCAATTCCGCGATTAGATGATATGATGGATGTGCTAGCAGGAGCCTGATATTTTAGCAAGATTGACCTACGAAGTGGGTACTACTAGATCCGAATCCGTGAAGGGGATGAATGGAAAACTATTTTCAAAACAAAAGATGGATTATACGAGTGGATGGTGATGCCATTTGGGTTATCTAATGCACCCAACACTTCTTGGTGTCCAATGACTCCAATCCTTGGGTTGTTTTCATCAAAACTATCAAACCATGGAGTTGAATTCAAAGTGCAAGATAGATAAATTATTTTGAGGCATGAGGAGAGGAGTTCCTCCAAGAATGGAATCCCATAATATGATTGGAGTGTTTAAAGAGGAGCAGATTTTACAATAGGTGGTTGAAGAAGAAAAGGACACTGCATTATAAAGCAATTGAACTATGAAGAAAATTAGCCTTTTGTGAACCATAGTGAGTCCATGAGGTAGACACAAACAAACTAATGTCATATTTGCAGTATATTCAGATTTCTTTTGATAAGAGTAATAATTTAGATAATGAAATTTATACTTTGCATTATATAATGCCTTGGGAATAACCATGTAAATATGAATACCTTGTCAAGGGAAATTGGTGGCAAGATTTATCTCATCTGACAGGTACAAGTGCTAAGATCATGAGACACTTTAGCACATTTTTTCTATTGTGCATGGCACTTAGACAAAAGAGTTCGAATTGCTTGTGGGCAAGCAATTTTGGGAAGGGAGGATTGAAATGTCCCTCTTTCTAGAATAATAGTTTCGAAGACCTTTAGCCTATTTTGTCTACTCAACGGCTAAAGGGGGACACAAGGGTGACTTAAGTGACAATAAATTATTATAAAGTGCCTAAAAGAAAAGAAAATAATAAACACTTATATTAATTTATTTGACTTAATTATAAAATGACTAGAAGAAAGCACTTATAAAAAAATTGTAATCCCTATAGAGAAGTGTGACTTTCCTTGAGGGGAAAATATTAGTGTTTAAGGGGGTCTAACTATATTTTTATTATTCCTAAGGGAAATGGTAACTTTCCTTAAGGAGGGATAATGGGAACTTAGAAAGAAAAGGCCATATTATTCTTGTATCTTCCCTATGGAAAAATGTGACTTGGCCTAGATAGGGAAATGGTGGAATATGCTTAGAAAAATCATTGTATATTGATTGGGTGCTTGGGAGGTCTCCTTTGGGTCTCTTCTTCCCTTAAAAGGATGGAAGTTGACTTTCTTGGGAGGCATTCCATGATCATTATATAATTTCTAATTTTATGTGTGAAGCTTGTAGCTTGGCAAAAATATTCAAAGGACGAAAACCATTAGTATTCACTTCTAGAGGATGTGTTGGTTGTAGAATTTGATCTTGAAAACAAGCAACAGTTAGGGGATAATAGTCCCTCCTCTTTATGGGAGAGGTTCCCTTATTGAACACAAAAGATAAAATCCAAAACACTTATTTACAATATAAACATTTGTTCAATATTTTGGTAAAGATTTTGATATTTTAGATGTCTTCATCCAAAGATTTTCAATACAAAAGAAAGAAGAATAGAAGAACTGGTATTCAAAAACTAAAGAGAGGGGGAACTTTCAAACACATAGATTGTAGAATGATATCTTACTGATGCTTGATAAAATAACAAGATTTAAACTACACATATAAAAACACAGGACATGCATGTATTAGACACAAATTCCAAAACAATATCAACTGAAAGACACAAATTTCTTGCTTAAATACACATAGCTTCATATGAATCAGACAAGGAATAGAAAGAGAAAGCATGAGAGAGGATGAAACTTCTTTTGTATTGATTAATAGTTCAATGTTCTTTTACATCCAAGATATCAAAATCCCATCCTTTATAATGACAAGAAAAGTTCTTTAAATAACCCAAAAACGGTTACAAAAGAGCCTTTTCAGTTTCCTTTCTTTTAATCCCAAAATTTAGTATCTAATTAAATATTATAATCCCAATTTATCTCTTGTTTACATAACATATGACTAAAGAGATAAATAACCACCTTAATTAGATATTATAAGAAAGGAAATTATGAACTAGGATCTTGAGATGTTGGAGGAAGTGTTTATAGTCCTTTTGTCTTGAGCACTTGATTTCTAAATCTTTTCAATGCCTCAGCTATGTCCATGCCCCGAGGAATTGTTGTATTGGCAGTTGCATGAGTCCAACTACCCGACATACTTTTCCATTTCTTTTCCAAACTCTACATTTTCTAAGAACTCTTTATTGGCATCTGTGATAGTTGTCTGCAGTGTGCAAATTTCTTTCATCTTCTCCTTGGATATGGTGTCCTGCTTGAACAAATATTCTTTAACAAATGTCTTGAATTGAGACTTGATTTCTTGGATAGTGAATTTATCATTTGAATTCTCCTTGAAGATTTGGTAATGAATATCCTGGAAGGCGGTAGACATGACACAAGCTTTAAAATCTTCTCCTTTTTGTAACATGTTTCTGAGTTCTCCAATGGCTTCTTCAAGAACCTTTATCTTCCAGTCAATGTTGAAAACCCACTACTTAGACAGATTCAACTTTGCATCATCAAATACCTTATTTTCCAAGAGGATTTGTACATCTGTATCACTCATTAGTCTAATATCTTGAATACATTCACTCCATAATTTCAATTCCCTATCCAAACCACTAAGTGTTGTAGTGAACTTTAACTAAATCTTAGAAATTTTGTCATATGCCTTAAATGCTTCCTCAATGAAATTTAAACCTGTGATTATCAATTCATCAACCATGGCTTCCATTTCCTTCCCATAAGTGGCATGCTTATGAATATATTTGATGGCTTGAACTTCATCATTAGACAGAATGGCAAGTGGTGGGATGGAAGCTAGGGAGTTGGGTCAAGTACCTTATCCTCTGCTAATAAGGATTTGATGAAACTTGACAAAATTTGATTCTGCTCCTCCAACTACTCCTATGTCTGCTTCCCTTTTTCAACTCTTTCAATCACTCTAGACATTGTCTCCCTCAGGTTATGTACCTCACTTTCTGGTGTTGATTCACCAAGAGAAATTCTTGTTAATTCCAAATCACCCATTGATAGGTCCTTTTCATCTTTGTCAAGCTTGGGTCTTGTAATCTCCATGAATTTTTGGCCTTGAGAGTCTGAAACCAATCTAGATGTGACCTTATCCTTTTTACTGGAGGGGAGGAGTAGTACCCAAAAGTGTTGCCACTACATCAAACTTAGGAGCAATAATACTTGAAGTGGCCTTCCTTTTCTTGCTTTCCAACAATGGTTGTACCTAAGAAAAGGAAGAACTAGAAGTGGAAGGAGCAATGGGTCCAAGTGTAGGTGCACTCATCGCACTTAGAGTTTGTACAAAAACCACTTCTAACACAAAGGTCTTAGTTTGGGTGGTGGGAGCTTCCTTAGTAGATACATGATTTAGAAACTGGTTTCTTTAATTGATCCTTTTTCACACTGCTTTCCTCGAGATCATTTTCCTCTGGATTTCCCTGCTATTTTCCTTCACTTTCATCATCACCAAGGTCCATGATTTCTCCCTCATCAGGTATTGTTTCAATTTTCTTAGGAGAGGGTAGCCTCTCACTCTCTTGAATAACCTCCTCTGCCTTATCATCCTTCTTAGCTTTTCCCTTCTTTGTGTACACCAGAGTTGAAGATTTTGGTGGAGAAGGAACAAATTGTTCATGTGCTTTAGGAGTTGATGAAGGTATTTATTTCTGAGGGGTGGAGGTATCTTGAGAAGTAGACCTAGATTTTCTTTCTCTAATCATCTTCATTTTTCTATCAAACCAAATCCTAGTTCTCACCAAGATAGGGTTGATGAGCTCCTTTAAATCATCTCTCTCCTTAACAAACCAATCAATGGTTTCAATAGGAGTGTGTTTGATTGATCTCTCATATTCAAGGGACTACAGTTCTTCATCATCATCCTCAAATCCTTTAGGAACATTATATACACCAAAATCCTTGATTTTTGTAGAGACAATCTTCCATAGTATCTTCTCCGAGCTTCATAATCATCAGAACAATCGGCCCAATGTAGTCTTCAATATCAAAAAGGTGCTGATAACCCATTCTAAAATTGGTGGAAATGAACTCCTTAATATCAAAGAAATTTCTAGGTTTATAATAATGAAGGGTAAGAGGAGAAATTTTTCTGTCAATGTTCTGAGCATCCAAAGCAGTCTTGCAAGTGTAGTTACCCAATGTGATTGGGAACTGGATACCTGCAATATTCTTATCCATGTAAGTTCTATGCAATTTATCCAACTGTCTACATATCTCAACCAAATCCATTTTGTCACTGCAGTACATAGGAAGTTTCAGGGGTTGTCCCTCAAATCCAGCCAATCATATATATGAGAATTTCCTGAATTGAGTGAAAAATTGCCATAGACATTGATCAATTGTTTTTCTTCATCTGAAAATATTCTAGTGGTATCTCCTTCCAACAATCTGACAATGTACATAGTGAATGCATCATTCACCCTCCTAAAATGATGGTTTCTGACCTTTAGAGTTAACTGTGGACAATACACATAGATAGGAGCATATTTCTTGTCTTCAATAGGGGAGAAACCCAACCATTCTCTATAAGCAACAATGGTGTACATCAGATAAGAGGTCATGTAGAAATTTTGAGTCCTTTGAACATCTGCCAATTGTTTAGTCAAGTTATCACAAATTATTCCCACAATTCAAGCTTTTCTTACCCTCACATATAATATTGATATAAGGGCACATCCAATAATGAAATTCATTGGTGGAGGGAATTCCCATTATCCTGGAAAGGAGAGTGATAACATCTAACAATTATTCATTGAAATCAACCCTGTACATTATTTTGGGCAGCCTTGAGGCTCCTTTCTTTGGGTTCTTAAACCAAGACTTGGCCACTCTACTCTTATATCATTCATTGTCTTGATCAAAAAATTTGTGCTTATCCTCTAGTAAGAATGTTCAAGCCTTCAATCATGGGGATTTTGAAAGCTAGTGCTAATACAATTTTCATCAAGTCGAGCCACTACTTGTCCTTGAGGGTCAAAAATTTCCTTTGTCTCTGGATTGAAGCATGACCCACAGGCTAACACTATATCGGCACATTGGACAAAAATTGGAAAACCCCCGCCTCTACGATTCCACTCTCCTTAATTAGCTGAGCAATGGGAGAAGGGTTTTGACAATTAATACGCACCCAGAAATCATCCAAATCAAGGTGTTGAGCCTCACTATCACCTATATCTGGTATAGTCGTCTCCAAAGAGGATAGGTGCTCGTGTCCCTTGTAATTGATCTTCATTTTATGGTAGGAGCAGAAGGTCTCGTGATAAAATCCTCTTAGTTCTTCGAGCTATACTTTGATGATTCACAACTTCCCTTGTACCTATAAATTTGAAAAAATAATGGAGCAGACTCGACCATGACTACAAATAGTGGAGAGGGAGAAACTAAAAGGACTTTAGAAAATACAAGTGAGATGGTAAAATAACCAATTACCCTGACTATTTATGCACATCCTGATTCAAGTAGGTCAGCGAGGTGAAATAAATGAGGTAATAAATACTCTATGCTCGACCTAAGACAATGAAAATCGGAAAAGGTAGAACAAATGTGCACAATTGTCCCATGGACACAGGGACATTTGGGACGCACGGAGCTAAAACATCCTGATTTGAATGGGAAGTAGTAAAGGCAAAGAAAATGCACACAACCAGCCCAAAGGGACAACGGACATGTGGGACACGCGAAGCTGAAATATCCATAGTGAATGAAAATGGGAAAAAGTGTTCTTGTGGTGAAATGGAGGTCAGGGAGAACTTGGGACACGCAGGACATGAAAATCAAACACCCGCAACACACTAAAATTGGGTAAGTCAGAAAAATTTGACACAGACAGTCCTTGGGACATCGGGACATGATTTCATCGAAAAATCCGAAATGACCGAAAATAAAGGAAAAGCATGGCTATGCGAAAAAGCGTAAAATTGGGGAACAGACGGCTTGGAGGAACTTGGGACATGAGGGACAAGAAAACCCCAAATACCCACCTAACAAAGAAAAATCTCCAAAACTAAGTTTTGGAAAATGACTAACTGTTTGAAATTAGATATTTCTTAGGGACCTTTACAAAGGAATTTTGATAGTCACTTTATCCAAAAATTTAAAAATTGAAGAGGAAAATTCACCACTCTTAGGAAAGTGACAATAGGATGAAAACCCTCTTGGAGTATTGTGAGGGATTTTTACTTAGGAGATTCTATGGTGCTTGCAAGGATTAATTTTTAGAGTTATTTCCAATAGTTGTGAAGGGTTTTTGCAAATCTTTTTATAGAGGGTTTTGAAGATTGAGTGCATTTGTTACTTTTTATTTTTCTAAGGTTGAGTGACCCACTTTGCAGCCATTCTAAGTTGTTTTTTAGAGGTAACTAGTTTGATCTGTACTGTCATATTTCAAGCTGATTTTATGAACTAAATGCAATCATTTTTCATCAATTTTGAAGGATTAGAGTGTTTCTTTCATTCATCTTTATCTATAGATTTCTCGAGGAAAATTCTAGCTTCTTTTGCTTCCTAAAAATTAGTATTTTATCCTTATATGACTAGAAAAATTCAGAAATCAGTTAAGGTGAAAAAGGTATTAAATTCATTAAAGAGTTTTGGAATTTTATAATAAACCCAGTCACATTTTTAAGGAATATTCCAGATCTATTTTGCCACTTAAATTTGCATATCCTTTCAGATTTTTGCCTTGAAAAATCTACATTTTAGTCTTGAGTAGAAGGAGTTAAGTTTAATAGATGCTTTATATGGATGTCTCATATAACCCTACTTGCGATTGTATGTGGCATATATATGGACTGATTTATTTTGAGATATGTTAATTTTATGTATCGATGTTGTATGGTTTGTTAATGATAGCGATGTGTTGTACGTTATTTGTTATATAGGCATATGTGTATAATGTTGATAAAAGTGTGTAATGTGAATGATGTAATTTTGAGTTGAACGAAATGTATTTTTATAATGTGGAATTAGTATGATGATGATAGTAGCGTATATGTAACAATAGATGATGCATGATTGCAAAAGGTAACTCTTCGTAATGAATATGTGATGATGTAGTGTGACGTATCTTTGTTTATGCTATAAATTTGTGTACGTATCATAGTAAGAACAATGGACTAATGATAAATAAATGTAATCGAATTGATGAATTGTGTATCGCAAGTAACGTATAGTTAGTAGAATGGTTGTAAAAATAGATAATCATATGATAAAATGTGTGTTAGAGTGATAAGAGTAGGGAGGGAAAATGAGTGATGCCCCTAGTGTGTAGATGAATAGGCTTATTTAGTTAGGACCCTCAAGAAATCAAGAATGGCCACATAAGCAAGATTGCATCATAGGGAAATGATTGAGTGCACTAGATAGATCGATGAAACGCTTGATGAAAGGTTCTTATAGGATAACCCTAAACAGTCGTGTAATAACCGTAAGAACATAAGTGTTTCATTGGGGGGTAAGGTGATAGTGGTCACCTACCAAATTCCGAGGCGACAGTAGCAGTGGAAGTGTGGGATAGAAGCAACCTGGAGCATATGAGCTGAACGCATGTCAAGTGTAGGTGTGATGGAATGTGTAGCGTACGGTGGCGTGGAAGTCTATGTGAAATAGCAACATGATGCGGAGATGAAATAATGGAGCAGTGTTTGGGTGTAATGGAGAATACTCATGAGTGATAAACCCTGGCGATGAGTAAGTAATAATTGGATCTCTAGAAACTGACGTATGCGAAGAAATAGACCGTTCATGTGAACAAGGGCCAAAGGAGATAATTCTTTGTTCTTCTAATTGGACTAGTCTCTTGTGGATGGATAAACAATCATTATCTCAATGGATGGTGATGCGATGATAATTACAATAATTCTAGTCACGCTGACACTGTAATCTATGTGGAGGATGATGTTGATTAGAGGGTAGATGAATAATATGCCTACCAATTAAAACATGTAATATATCATGAGGTCTAGCATGATTTGAGAAGTGTAATGGTTCATATGAGATAGGTGGAGGAGAAGGAGTTTTTCATGGAGGAGGAGTAGAAGGAGCCTGTCATGGAGGAGGAATAGAATTATGCTTAGGTGATGTAATAGAATGAGGTTTCCTAATTTGTTTACTAGGTGGTGGTGGAGATTTTATAGGATGCTCCACCGATGTTGATGGAGGAGCACTAGATGATACAATAGTAGTGGTAGTAGGAGCATGTGGTGGAGCAATGACATGTGCGGAAAGAATATCATGCTCTAAGTCGATAACTTTATAACATAATAGAATTAATGATTCACAAGTATCATATTATAAGCGTTAATTGAGATGTGGGAGTAAACTACGACAAAATATGAATTGATTTTCTAAGTCAGTGGGTTTAAATACTATCTAATGCATACATGTATTGAAACGCAAGATATAATCCTTGATGGGCTCTGAAGGGTCTTGATGTAAATGTTGTAGGTTATCGTATGTAACCCTAGGGTCGCTATTGATAATGAAGCATCGTAAGAAGGCATCTTCCATATCATAATATGTACTAATGGAAGATGGGTGTACCATTGTATAAAAGCCTTAAGTAATAACCTATCATTAGAATATGCATGCATAACTTGGCGATAGTGTTGTAAATGTAAGTGAGGATCACTAGTACCATCAAAGCATGTAAAGGTGGGCATAATGAAATCTTTTGGAAATGTTGAGTTGTGAATATTTTTAGGGATTGGATTTCCATATAGCAAGTTGTTATCTACTGAAGCATAATAAGATCTACTTTCTAAAGTGAGTAAATGGACTTGTGATTACAATTGACCAACTACATGCATGAGAGATAAAATGTCATGTGGAGGAATGATAGAAGATGATAATGGAGTATTAAGTGATTGCAACTTGCCATTATGTGTGATCATGGGAATATCAAAAGGAGACGAGGGGGATTCTGATGCTAAAGGCATGCTAGTAGGAGGTGTTGAAGAGATAATAGGAGACATAGAACATGGTATATTTGAAGGAATAACAGGACTAACATTGAAAGCCTCAATAGATGGAGAAGAATACATACTAATAGATGGAAGAGATGTTACACTAGTAGGTGGAGAGGATGTTGTTGTTGTAGTAGATGGAGAAGAAGAGACACTAATAGAAGGAGAAAGTGATGTACTAATAGATGGAGAAAATGATATAGTGATAGATGGAGAAGAGGATGGAGACGTGACAACTATAGGAGAGGTAGGAGATGGAGTGGACTCATGCGTAAGAGTAGACACAACCTCAGAAGGAGAGGATAAAGAAGGAAAGTCACACTCAATCATATGAAAAGTAGAAGAATCATGATTGTTAGTCGGTTCATCCTCATCAAGATAATGATTCAAAATGAAAGAGATCATTAATAGGATCATCAACATAATGTGATAGTGCATGCCCATGTGATGAATCATAAGAACTAGGAGAATATTTAGATGAACATATGGTTGGAGTGGGTGAAGAATCAGTAAGCCCTTGTGATTTTTTGTCAATTCCTATCATATAATCAATGAGAGAATCATCTAGGGTTTCTTTAGAAACGTTAGAAGGTGGATTGTTAGCAATTTTATAGCAAGGTGTACAACGAGTAAATGTTACCAGGTGAGAAACAATACTAATGCTAAGTGGAGAATTTTCAAAACTAATAGGTACAAAACGTTCACCATCTAAAAGTTCTTGTTGAGTATGAGTAGGCATAGTACAATTAGCATAAAGAGTTGTAAGCTCGGCGATAACTACCTCATCATAAATAGGATTGGTGCTATAGTGAGACATGATGGGATGGGAGGGAGAAGAATATTGTTTCACCATTAAGGTTTGAAGTGGATCCTGGGAAAAATTAATCTAAGTATGGGTTCACCAAAATGATTAACTAAAATCTAAATATTTAAGCTAATTTAAACAAGCACAACAATGAAATAACTGATGTAAAATGAAATACAAATGCTAAATAATTATTTTAATATTTTAAACGAAATGAAATGAATGAAATAGAAGGGATAAGGTACTAACCTAGATGGTACTTACCTCGTAGTGATATGGAGTTGAACCGTGTCTTTGGGTTGGCAAGGACAAGGTAGTCGAGCACCTCAAAAAATTGTTGTAGATGAGGATTTAGCTGAAATGGGGTGCATGTGGGAGGACAAGGGTGCCCGTGGGTGCTCTGGTTTGTAGAAAATATTAGGATCTAATACTGACATGGTCGCTAGGTCTTCGTAATATTTCACTCTTTGTTGGGTGAGTGCCACAGTAGCTTCGTTGATGATGCCGCAATGATGCAATGAAATATCACCTATAAAAACCCATACAAAGCATAAAAACCTAAATAAAGAAAGATGCATATGAATAGGTCAGACTATCCTTAGTTGCCACAATGGTGGACTTACAACTAAGTGTTGCACTACATCTCAGACCCCATGTAGTTCTATGTGCTTTATGTGTGCAATAATGTGCCTAGGTGCCCTAGCGTCAATGACGCGGAGATAACGGGCGATAGCTAGATAGAATGCAAAATGGTGGATGGAATATAATAGACTTTCCCTTTTCCTATGCAGTGTGATGCAGATATAGAAGCCCAAATGCAATCCCTTGCCTTAGTAGATAGCTAGCCCTTTGATAGAATAATATACCACCCTTGTGATGGTGTGTATGTTGTGCTTATATAGGGATATTTTCTCAAATTTCAACACTAATGACCCAACATGTCGACTAGTACCTAGGGGAATGGGAGAGAAAATTGAAAGTGTCGACCTCAAACAAGAATTAGAAAACCAATTGTGATGGAAACCAGGGCACCCAAAACAAGGACCGGGGCACCCATGGGCACCCCAATCCTTCCCTGGGTGCCCTAGTCAAAGACCAGAGACGACAACTGAGCTAATAATGACATCTGAGACATCCTAAGAGATGACTAGAACTGTAGAAATGACTGATTTCGACCATGTACTACTAATGACAATAATAATAACCTAAATCAAGACTGTGTAAGATAAGTAATGACAACGACCAAATAATCGATGACATGACTAGGGATGGGTCTTTAGTGAATAATTTTACTACGCAAGATCCATATATAAAACAACATACTTGACGGTATAATAGTAATAGTAAGTGCGTGATTTTGTGACTACAGTAGAGTTAGATAGTTGCATTTCAATTCCTAGGAGTAGTTTAACATTATGAACATGTAGAGGAAATAGCCTTCTCTGGAGGTCTATCTCAATTCAAGTCCCACAACTTGGAGACGGTCTCATGTTGCCTCAAAATCCTAGGTTGTCTATGACTCAAGGCAAGGTGCAATTTTTAGCTCCAACAATAGCTTCAACATCAAATCCACGCACTTAAGAAAACCCCTCATTCCTTGGTAGCTAAGCCTAAGAATTTTGTGCACCTAATCAGGCAAGCTCGGATTCAATAAAAAAATAAGGCATGCAAAAATAGCAAGGGTGATTAGCTAGATTCTTCTAATCAAATATCCCAGTTTGTATGGAGAGAACAATCCTTCACCTAATGGTTGTATGAATGGATGATGTATGGTTATTGTTGAATGGATGATGTATGGCAAGCTCTAATTGGGGTTTTCCATGCTAAACTAAGCATCACTTACTTTTTTGAATGTATTGTCTTTTTACTATTTTGATGTCATGGTACTTGGATTATTTTTTTATTTTTTGGGGTTAAGAACAAACAATATTTGCTCCAAATATATGGCTTCTCTCATTTAAAACTTATAACATTTCTTATTATTATCCTTTGTAAGGTTGTATAGGCATCACAAATTCATTTTCCTTATTTTGTCAAACGAATCACAAAGATCCAAGTGGTATTGATATGTTTGTTATATAGTTTTTCGGAAATATATATTTATTTAATTTTTCATTGGATGAAATATTTTCATAACCATATTAGGTTTTTTTTTTTATTATCAAATAGTTTTTCAAAGGGACTATACCCTTGAATACTCGTTGTCTACTCAAAATGTCCCGCTTCGATAAGAGTAAAATTTTCAAAATTTTGAGTTGAAGGTTTTCCTCTCGAAGTGCCTAAGTCGTGAAGTTAAAAATCATGTGTTTTGGGTCTTTTTGTGTCATTTTCGGCCCGTCGGAAATTTTTCGTCCCAAGTGTCCCAAAACATTTTATGTGCGAGATGTTTCATTTCTACCGAATCATCCTTCCCGCGTACTTCGCACTTTCCTGTCCTAAATGACCCAAAGTCAAAAGTGCGAGCTTTCTCATTTTCGGCCGAAACTCCCGAGTCGCGTACTTCACAGCTCTTTGTCCCAAATCGAAAAATGCAAGATGTTCCAATTTCGGCCGATTTGCCCGAACCGCGTCCTTCGCGCATTTTCGCCCCAAATGTCCCATTCTCAAAAATGCGCCCTGTTTCATTTTCGGCCGAGCCGGTCAAGTCGCGTACTTCGGAACTTTTTGCCCCGAATGTCCCAAGTCCAAATGGGCCCTTTGTTCCAATTTCGGCCGAAACACCCGAATCGCGTACTTCGCACATTTTCGTCCCATTTGTCCCAAATGCATTTGTGCGTCCTCTCCCTGTTTCGCCCGAACCGGCCGAGCCGCGTGATTCACGCATTCGCGTCTCACCCGCCCCAAGCGTACCAAGTGTCATTAATACTTAGCTTTTTCCCGCTCATTCCGAAAATGATGCTTTTTCAAAGTGGTGGTTGTATATTCAATGCGCATTAAATTCATTCCGCCCCCCAAACGGCTATATAACCAAGCATACCACCTTCGCATTTTTTGCATTGCTTCCTTGCTATCGTCTGCTCAAACCCTTGCAGTCTAGTTCCCTGCGCAAATATTCCTTCCCTTTGCAAATTCCTTCCAGAGTCTAAGCCGTAGCTCCGAATCTATCAATATGAAGATCAAGTTTCAGGGACAGGAGCAAATCTCTCCGCTTGAGTCTGGCTGTAGCAGCAATATCGGGATGACAAGCCCCCGTCATCTCGACTTCAGCGATTTCTGGGCAAGAATGACAGATGCAAACCCTACACCAATGGCGCAGATGATTCACGATAGTGGTTTAGCTTTTGCCGGAGGTTTCCCAATCTCAGTGCAAGGTGTCCGATCTCAGGTGTCTTTGTCATGCGGAGCTCACTTCGACCCCGCTACGAGCGAATTGACAAATGTACACGGGGAGCTCATCGCCAAGCCGACGCGCCGCCATTGGAGCTGCTCTGAAGATTCCGGAGATGGACAATGCTATAGTCATTTCCCGAGATCAGGCCCAGGCTATGTTCGACCAAGACAGTGATAAGTATAAGGCACGAGTAGCGAAATCCTGGCTTAAAAACCCTAGGAAGGGAGCTTCTCGTCTGACCAAAACCCTCTTCCTAGGGATTTCAATGAAGAATTGTCAGATTTTATAATCCTGCTGGCTGGGTTATGGGCCTGCCCTCTACCAACGAGTTTCACTTCTGGATGTGCCCGCTCATCAGCATGGTGTGCGAGGGAACACAAAATATCAGCTGGGCAGAGATCATCTACATGAATTTGGCGACAGCTTATCTAACGCTCAAAGCAAATCGAAGAAGTTCTTCATGACTTCGTATCTCGATGTACACCTTAGCAAAGATCAAGGCAATGGTTCAGCTTTCTCCTACATAGATGCACACAAGGAAGATCCAGTGTACGCCTATTGCCCGTAGTTCACCCTAGAGACCAAAGAATCGGAATTTCAAAAGAGTCAATGATGCTTTCACCATGTACGTGGTCGATTGCTTGAAGGTGATACTGCTAGGAGGTTTTCGATGAAGCTATGAACTGATATCGCAAAGATGGAGCCTACTTCATCCAATTCGGAAGTTCTCCTACATTAGGCTAGGGCTATGCCATGAGCACTCCTCTGCGACTTCCTATGTTCTGCAATGACAAAATGGCTCGATAGAAATATGTAGGCAACTAGACAAGTTCATGTAACCCGTAGAGACAAGAAAATTTCTCGGCTTACACTTTCCCATCTCTCTCGGGAAATTACACGTGCAAAACACTCTGGATGCCCAAAACATAGTAGAGATGCTGGTCCCAGCCATCGCTTCATTTCTTCAAGCCTAGAACCTGTTTTGACTTGAAGAAGTTTATTGAATGTAATATCAAGATAGTTTATCATCACGGGGGTAGATATCAAGACTACTTTGGGCTGATTGTGCGAGATGATTTTGAAGCCGGAAAGAAGGCATTGTGGCAGTTCTCCTCGCGATTGATCAAAGAACTCGGCCTGTACTCAAGTTCCCGAAGGTCTCCAGGATGACAATTTCAACTATACTCGTATGAGTATGAAAATGTGATTAAGCACACTCCTCTGGAGGACCTGGATTGGAACAAGAGAGAGAAAGATGATCCGCCGAGATTCTTTCTCCGGTCTTGGTCGAACTAGGGTGCAGTTCGAAGAAGATCCGAGAACTCAAGAGGCACTCGGGAGAATCCAGCTCAAAGATGATTCGACACCCATAAGGGAGACATCGGGCCTCAGTGCCAAACACCACCAAAACCTCTTCGCCCCAACACTCGGGGACTCGTGGAATCTACTCCTTCTCCATCTACCTGTATACAAAAAGAAACTCAAAGAGGTAAAGAAGGAGCCTACAGAGAATGATCCTCTAAGAAAGGCATGATTTGCCTATAGGGCCGAGAGAACATCATTGTTCTCGGTGAAAGTGAAGAGAGTGAGATGCCCACTCCCGCAAATGCTCCTGAAGACCCAAAGAGATAAGGACAAAGAGGTTCGAGCACTCGAACTTCCAGTACTATTGATTCTTCTACTTGCCATATGCCTCCAGTTGCTCTACCCACATCTCATTGAATCAGCAGCAGAAAGATGCACTCGAGTGTCATGAGCTCCCTGTCTCTTGGTCCTCTTGCCCCTCCTGCAGATTCTTCTTCCTCTTTTGCTTGGGTGCAACCTCTGGTCGACAAAAGGAAGAGGAAATCCTCCTCTCAAAGCTTGGGACCCAATTTTGATGTCATTGCAGCACCTTGTTGGGCACCACTCCTTCTCGTGCCAAGAAAGCCGTAACTACTTCCGGATTGTGTCGATGCTCAAGGTCAGCAATTCCCGGAGATTGCTAAGCCCACAAGTGGATAAATCGAATCGACTGCCGACATCCGACTTAGAGCTTTCTAGGATCCCTATGGGAGAATCTACTCCCGAAGGTGAGATTCATAACCTTCAGAAACAATCCAAGGGTCATTGGAAGGGTCGAGAAAGGGCAAGCAGACTATCAACACTGGAGGAACAAGCCCAAGTTCTCACGAGCTTTATCAAGTCACTTTTGTCTAAGGACAAAGTTTTGGACCCTACCCCTTTGACTGCTCTACCGCCTCCTGTACTTCTAAGCCAAGATGAAGTGCAGAGTATCAAAGATATGCACAAGTATTCATTCTATGGCAGAGCTATTGAAGCCATGGTGGATGACATGCTTGTTGTCGGGCTAAACTTCATCGATGAAGCTTTTAAACTACATGGAAAGGTAGATAATTTGCAATGTGTTATCCTCTACCATTGGGGTTATGGATAAAGAGCTTAAACTCGGAGTAGTTGCATTGTAGACCTTCGCCTCATGGGACAAGCATGATGAGAACATCTTACTTGGCAAATAAGGTTTTCGGCGATGCTAAGGACAATATGTCAAAATCTTGGGTCTACAAAGACATGGAATGGAAAATCAAAGTTCGGAAGAAGTCAAGAAATGAAGAATAGCCGGCGAAAGGAGAAGCTTTCAAGACACTGGCATGCCGCTTTCAAAGATATGCATTGTCATCTTCAGGATGAAAACTCTGCAGCGTTCCCTTATCCTTGCAAGAAATCAAAGCTCGGTTTATAGCTTTTGTCAAAGATAACCTTTTCAAGGAAGACTCCATCTCTAAAGAAAATATGAAAGAAATTTTCTCTCTTCACCGCTATTGAAGAAGCAAACAAAGACTATCATACTCACGTCGAGTTTGATAAAGAGATGGAGAAATGTCTAGGATTTTGGACTCACCTGCGCAACCAACACGTCACCCCGTGTAAGCGTAGATATAGGCGAGTCATTGAAGAAGTTCAGCAAATGGATTCTCAAGACAAGTGGGTCCCTCCCAAAGAAATGGCCACCCTGTCTCCTTCTCTTTCCTTTCCTCTTCTTTCCTTTCTTTTCGTATTCTTTGTAATTAGTTAAGGTATTGCAATCATGGCGGTACTTAACTATTCTTGGTTAAAAGAAACGGTTACGGAGAGTAACCGACTTGAAGCTATATAATGGCCTTTCCACGCCATTTTGAGGGGGAGGAAGAACTTGGATATTTTCTTTGAAAGTGTAAATAGATCTTAACGAAATCAATACAAAAGGGCTTTCCATTCTTTGTCTATCTCGATTCTTGTTGTCTCTCCGACTTTCCCTCTAGATATTGTGAAGATCATTTTGTTCTAACTAGTTTAGTCTCTCCGATTGCATCTGCTTGGGTTTTGCAAAGTACAAGTGATCTTGTACAACCAAGGAGGAACTTTGTGTCCTCGATTAACAAATTTGAAGAAGGTTATTTATGGAACTTTGCGTCCTTAAATTTAATCTCACTCAACCATCGCAAATGATCTTGTCTTAAAATTCCTTTGAAGCTTCGCATACACGAAGAATTATTCTGCTATCTATAATTCTGAATGTTGCTATTCTGCTCATCTTCTTATTCCTTTTCCTCATCCTTCTGTAACTGATGATCCTCGTAGAAAACACTTTCGTAATATTCAAGTTCACCATAAAATAATGTTCGTGCTTTTGTAAATAAGTTTGTTTTGAGAATAAGGGAACCTCTCCCATTAAAGAGAAGGGACTTCTTGTCCCCCGACCGTTGTTCTTCTAAAAGTCCTATTCAAAACCAACAAATATAAAAGAAGGCCCGAGAGCCGGAATAAGAGTGAGAAAGCAGCTAATGGATCAAGATCCAAGTGTTACAATGAAGTTCTACGTAGCTCGAAAATGCGACATTTTACACAAACGAGACAAAACATCAAAACAACAACAAAAAATAGTAAACCGACCGCGAGAAATAGCTAAAAGCAAGCAGAAGCATCCATAACTACTTGGCGGCTTTATCGATATCGATCTTGACTTTTTCCGGTGCATGAAACATACCCAAAGTAGTCATGTGGGCAGCATCAGTCTTATCAAGCTCCTCGATGGTTCTTTTGCTTTCTTTTTCATTGCCCCAAAGTGCAGCCGGGACACCGCTGAGGTTGGAAACACTTTTGGCATGACCCTCGATGAACTCCTCAATGGCCCTAAAGGCGGCAATGTTGTAATCATGTCTAGTCTTGGCCTTCCCTAAGCGGGAGTCTAAGGAGGTCAGCTTCTTGTATATGTCTTCAATCTGACTGTTATCAATGCTCCCCTCCCCCTCCATGCTTTTCTTACCTTTCTGTTTAGCTAGGTTCTTGACCTCATCCTTCAGCAATTTTATCTCAGCCTCTAAGGCCTCCAACCTCTTAGAAGAGCTATCCATCTGCACTTCCTGGGGACTGGCACTACTAATATTCAGCAGGTCATGTGCAATCTCAAGTTCAAAAGGCTCCTTCCCCACAGCAAGAGTCTCAAGGTTGAGCCTCCTGGAAGCCCTGGTGATTGGTCTTTTAGAGGTAGAGGCGAGGTGGGTGACGGGAGCAATGTTCGGGGAATTGAAAATTACGAATTTTCACATTAATAAAAATTACGAATTTTGAAATTCTTGCTTTCCTATAGTTTAAACATTGAAAAATATTAATGTTGTGCAATGAATAAATTTAACAATCAATGAATTGAAGTGTTGTGAGAGTGATCATAAATATTTTAGCTGTGACATTTATTGGGCATGTGAAATATTTTAGTTGTGACATTTATTGGGCATGTGAACCAGTGCCGGATGTTTTACCTATACATTGTTCTTTGTTTTGATCTTACATATAGTTATGCTATTATAACTTGTAAGGTACATTGTTTCTTTCTTGTTTTCAAATTCTACAAAGAAAGAATATGTGAAATATGTTCCCAAATCTGATTCAACGCACCTACTCGCCCAAGCTTTTCCCAACTGTCCTATCTTGCGGTTGTAACTCGTAGTTGATAAGAGTTACAATATCATTGAATACCAATGATAGTTAGAATTTCATAGGATAATATATAATCTACGTCATCAGACCTGTTATTTTGGTTTTCTACCCACTATCTTGAAAAGACTAGCAAACACTTTTACATTTCACCATGCCTTGGACAAGCCCAACCTATATATGAGTTTATAATTTTATATATTTTTGTTTCACTGCAACTACATAAATCGAATATGGACACCTCCTCCTTGTTTTTCTCTCAGTCCATGCTTAAACAATAGTTCACCCTCATTTGCCTCCACCACGGCCAATGCTAATCCTTCAGAGGATTATCCATTCAATGGCCTTGACAAGCATAAGTGCTATGCCCTTCTTGAAATGCCATGATCTCTCTCCATAGAATCAAAATATTTTAAACCTTCAACCACAAGTCTTTCACGATTGTATGTAATAAGAACATCAATGAATGTGACATCATTGGATTTCAATAGTAGCCTCTTGTTGCATTTGCTCAAAAAGTTGCAGTGCCTAGTTTTTTAGCCCATGCTAGGCATATCTTGCAATCATGGCATTCTAAGGAGCTAAATATATTTCATAAATAATGTGAAACGTCTAACAAACATTATCTACATAACCACATTTTGCACACACATATCGATAAGAGCACTTCCAATAAATTTATCTGAATGTATCCCCAACTCTATAGTAGCTTTATCATATAATTGTGCAACCACTTCCCCAACTCTAGAGTAGCTAAAGCTACCACATGGACTCAGAATAGTGGTGAATGGTATTGAATACCACATTTCTTTCAGGTATGTTATCAAACAACTTATGTGCATCATCAATTATATCGCTCCAGCAAAACTCCATGACAATGGAAGTATGTGAAATTGCATCTTGTTCAGGCATTCTATCAAATAGAATGTAAACAATATGCATACTTTTTTAGGCACACTCCACAATCATTGCATTACATGATACCACATTTCCTTTAGGTATTTTTTCAAACAGTTGGCAAGCACATTGAATTATTCCTTTGTGCAAAAACTCTAGATATCACCATCTTCCACGACATGACATTTTTTTGAGACATTTTATCAAATAAGTGTTTCACTTCCTCAATCTTCCTACTGCAAAGATACCCATATAACATAGCAGTCCATAATATCACATTTCTCCCAGGCATTTTTTCAAACTGTTGGTGACCATCCTCTATTCTCCTATTTCAAACATACCCTGAAACCATTGTAGTCCAAGAGACTACGTTTCGTGTAGAAAATTTTCAAACACTTAACGTGAAATCATTAATTTTTCCTTGCTTGGTTTATTTTCAATCATGTCATTGTCTGAAAAAATGTCTACAATTCTAATTTTGTTGAATGTGAAGTTTAATTTCCATTTGGGTATTGAATTAAGAGGAATAATCTTGATTTTATAGTAGTTTTTGCTATGCATGCATTTTTCTATTTCTTCACTATGAATTCCAGGGATGGCTTAGACATCACTTTCATTTCTTTATTATTTCAATGTAATCCAATTCACTGTATCCATATGTCAAAAATTCCTCCACAAGTAATTCTTCAGTTTATTTCACAAATTAGCTATTTTCTTTATTGACTAGTCTAAAGGTGACGTGGTATAAAAAAATTTGACAAGTTACAAATGACCTTTAGGTCTATTGCACTTGAAATATTTGAATAAATACACAACTTGAATTGAAAAATGTTGTAATAACATGAGGTTTCCAAAACTTCAACAATTTCTGCATTTTAAGGATTTGTTAATTTTGAGACAAATTGGCTCTCAATTGGTATTTGCTAGAACCATCTACCTTAAAACAAAGCATCCAAGGGGTGAATAAAAATCAACACTTATGTTTGTCAAAAACTGCCAATCACCTTTTCATTACACGCCATTCATAGCTAATCTTTTAGAGTTGCTTCTTAATAGTGATACTAATATATTGTTGATTGAGATGACACTTTTTATAACTATTTTCAAAATAGAACACTCTTTTTGACTTGTCAATTCCCAGTAACAAAAAAACATTTTGTAATTTTACGATGTTGCAAACAATCCAACCAATTACATTATTTCTTGCATGGTTTCAATTTGTGTAATTGTCTTGGCAACAACACTTTCCTGCATGGGTTCTCTAATGTCATGTAGAACATGAATCTCATCAAAAAAATCTGAAGTTTCACAAATTTAGCATTATTTTTATTCTAAGAGGGGTCACAATTATTCATGCTTCTTCTGATTGTTCATGACATATTCCCTAATCTGATATAAGTTCATTCAAAGAAATGCCATAAGATTGTAACTTGTTGGACAAGTTGCCAACCATCTTTGCAACTATTTCTTTGTGAACCAGACAACTTCACGGATGGGCCAACCACCTCTTCTATTTCTTTCAATTTACATTAATTCCGATCTTTTGTTCCAAACACAAATCTTAGTGAGGAAGTTGATCATTTGGGAGAAACCCAAATGGACAGAAGTCCTTCTGAGGGCGTGCACGAAGAAAAACCGAAACTTTTACCACCGAGCATCCACAATTCCCTCAAGGAAAATAATCAGTGTGGGACGAGGATTACGACAGTTTTTATCGTGGTAGAATGAATAATTACACACTTTCCCCGCGCTTTAATGATTCAATGTCATTTGTTGCCCTATTCTGATCTCTCTGTAAAGAGGGCTGCTTGAAGGAGACACTACACTTTCTGCTCGTTACATGCAATCCTCCCGAAAACCATTTTGCATATACTCCAATGTTACAGACTTGCATTGCCAAAGGTGCGCTTTCAGAGGGTAAATTAATCCACTCTTTCATCACTGCCAGGGGATTTACATTTTCCACAGAATTTTTTCAAAATAAACTTATCAATATGTATGCCAAGTGTGGAAGCTTAGCGGACGCTCGAAAAGTTTTCGACTACATGACAGAACAAGACATCTTCTCATGGAATATGATCATTGCAGCTTACCGAAATTACGGGCTTTCTCAAGATACATTGACATTGTTTCACCAAATGCCCAGAATAGGTGTACAACCCGATCAAGTCACATTTGCCAGTATTTTTCCAGTTTGTAGCAAAATGGGAGCTTTGGAGAAGGGTATGGAAATACATCAAAGCATAACCAGAAATGGATTTTTATCGGATATTATAGTTGTGAATGCCTTGCTAGACATGTATGTAAAATGTGGAAGCATACCCAAGGCATGCAAATTGTTTAACACAATGCCTCAACAGGATTTGGTCTCACGGACTGTAATGATTGCAGGATATGCACAAAATTGTGTTCTCAACGAGGCTTTAAGGATTTTCAAAGAAATGCCTCACCAAGATGTAGTCACATGGACAACGATGATTGCAGGATATGCACAAAATGGGCTTGTTGAAAAGGCCTTAAAGATTTTTAAGCAAATGCCATTGGAAGACGTAAAGCCAAATTCCGCAACCTTTGTCAACACCCTCTCAGCTTGTGCCAAAATGGGAGCTTTGGAACAAGGTATGGACATCCATCAAAGCATAAGACAAAGTGCATTTTCATCCAATATTGAAGTTGGGAATGTTGTGATTGTAGACACCTATAATTACACCCAAGCAATTTAAATACTTAAATTGCACTAATTATCCCCTTTCTCACAAATCGATGACATATCATCAAAAGCGTTCATATTCTCTCTTAGTTTCATTAATTAATTACAATTGATTAAGTCACCTATCCAGCTAACACCTAATTAACGACCTTCCGTTAATTATTTACCCCTTCTCTCTAGATTAATTAATTATTATTAATTAATTAGTCTTCCCCTTCATTTAACTAGTAAATCAATATTTAATTGATTTAATCCCCTCATAATAGCCTAAATCATACTAATATTCCTCTAATTGGCTTCTATAAGCTTACACCTACCTATTAGTTAATCACCTTTGATTAATTAAAACACCCCCAACTCCCATGACTTGCTAAGCATAAATTAAACCCTTCTAAAGTAAGGTTACCTTTAATAAAGCAACCTTATCCATTCCTAATCATGTTTTACCTTTATCCCACATGCAAAGGGATGAAGTGCTTCCTTTATCCATTGGGCTATATAAGGAGCCCTCCTTCTACCTTTATACCTACACCTAATTCCCTTGAGAAAGCAAAGGAAAGCACATAGTCTTGCACTAAAAGCCTTTTGCCATTCTCAAGCCCTTCCATCATCCATCTTGAAGAGCTAGGCCTCACACCCAAGCATCCTTGAAGGATCAAAGCAAGCAATATTGTTGATTGCCATTGGACTACATAGGTCCACTTGATTTAATTAGGCAATTAGAAGAATAGAGTTCTTGATTTGCATTATGTTTGATTTCATTATTTCAAAGTTATGATGCTAATGTAGGCCTTGTTCATTTCTTCATCTTGATGGTACTCTTTTCTTGTTTCTAGCTAGGTTAGGGAACTATTTTAGGTGGTAGTTCTTGCTTTCAATCTAACTTAGGAAAAAGAATAATTGTACACATTTGGCACGCCGGTGGGACACTTAGTCCCATGGCATTTTAGTTTAAGTTTCATTGTTTTGGCTAACTTTTGATATACACATGTAGTAATTAATGTCCATTTTCTTGGAATTTTTTCTCATTTGATATGTGTAACCTCATGTTCATAGCCATAATTTTAATGGGTTATTGCCATTCTTAAGCTAACTTGTCAAAATTTGAGATATTGTGAGTTTTCTTGTGTTTTTTGCCATATTTTGGTTGCAGTCTAGTGCAGTACATTTTTTAGGGGCACAGGCACAATTTTCATGGCACATAGCTTTTTCATGGCACACACATCTCTCTGGTGGCACGGCACACTGGTAAAACCTATTACTCTGTTTTCGACCCCAGCACATGCACGCTAACCCCAGTGCACACACCCTAACCAACGCGCAGGTGCACTAACCCAGGCGCAGATGTCATTTCATACTGTACCTTCACTACATTCTAAAACCTGTCAGATTGGCACACACACCCTAACCAGAGCGCACATGTTGTTTTAGTGGCGCAGACACATTTTTCCGATAACACAGTTGTTCTATCTATTTTTTCTATTTTTTTCTTGAGAGTGGCATATACATTGTTTTTTTGTGGTGCACACACCTCTCTCTGAGTGGCACAGGCACTGATAAATCAAAAAATCCACAGAGTGGGCACATATGCACTATTTCATGTGGCACATATATTATTTTCATGGCACACACACTCTCGGGTGGCGTAGGTGCACTTGTGAGCCGAAACAACGTCAAGTGGCGCATACGCCCTAACCCACATGCAGGCACTAAAAAAGGGGCGCAGTGTCCTTTTGTATTTTTGAAATTAAGGTGTTGATGTGCTAACATTCTTGCAGGTTTATCTAATCATATATTTGTCTTTGCAGTTTTTTTTACATGTTTGTATTTGATTAGGTAATATTTTGCATTGTTTACTTATAGGAATAAGATCACGTATGCTCTTCCCTCACGTCCCTTGGGAGATCTTGGGAATCAAAAATGATTCTTAAGTCCTTTTGATGCTTTGAGGTTGTTAGGAATATTTGAGTTGGAATTGGTTAATTTGGCATAGTTGAATTAAAGTGTTTTTCCATTTGATATCTTTTTGGATTTTTGAAGACAATCACGTATGCTCTTCTCTTGCGTCCTTGGACGATCTGGAGAATCAGAAATGATGCCTTCTCTTTTGATGGAAAACTACTAAAAATCATCATACAGGACCAAAATGCCATCACTTGTCAAAGAACGGAGGAATCAAAACAAAAGTCAAAAACTACTAATACAGTTGTTATACAGGTTGCCAAACGGTGTTTGAGAAACCACATCTAATTAAAAAGATAAAATGAACAACATATTCAAAACATTATATTGCAGGTTTTGGAAAAAGGGTACGTCCCTCTCTCTCTCAACTAGAACATAACCCCTTTGGCATAACGCCTTAAGCTACAACAATGGGGGTGGTTCCAGGAACCCCAAAGTAGTCCACACAAGAGGGAACCTTGTGGATGAAATGGGAAGTGCTCCGCACTACCTATCTGACTAGTAATTCCTTTGTGAGATAGAGTTACAAGTTGTCCCTATGCGACCCTTTTAAGTACACAATTGGATGCATCTGATGCCCACTGTGCTTGAAGGGGGCAAAGTCGAGATACTCCCAAACTAGTCAGTGTGACTTTTTGGGTAAATCATCCCGCTCGTGGATAATCTTTGTAGCACCTAGGACGAGAGAACCACCTAGGAAGATATACTTTGGCCAGGAGCCCACTTTGACCATTCTAAAATAGTGTTGAGTTGTGAACCATATTTTCATTGTGAAACATGTGACGCGTTACTTTCACTAGTTTTTACTTGCCTTAGGGCGAAAGGTGAAACTCTGCAAAGTGAAGCCAACATTTTTCATCCTTTTTTTTTGATTTGCTTCCTTCACATTCTTTTGACACTTTGTTGATCAGAAGAAGGGTGACTACCTTTGTGTTACCAATCGACTGTTTCTATCACTTTTATGTCCGTTTACGCCCATCCATGTTTGTGGTTGGGTAAGTTAAACGTCTAAAGTGTGTGGAGGCATATTCACGTCATTGGTAGCCATTGTGATCTTGATACCCATGTCAAGATCATCATTGTAGTTAGGCGTGGTTCATCACCATGGACTTCCTTAGAAGAGTTAGCTTGTTTGTATCGTATCACTACAATTTCGATATTTACGTCTTGTTTCTTGTAAACTCGACATAAATATCTATATTGTAAGGTTACGTTGCACACATTTTTAACTATTCCTAGCTATACTTTGAGATTTTTAGTTTGGTTCTATTATTACCTCAATTTTGAAGAGTGCTAGGTGTTACCATTTGTGCGTGTTATATCAATAACACCTTGATATCAATACCTTACTTTCTCTTAAAGTGGGTTAACATATCTTGGTGATATTGTTGTGTCATTCACGTGAATTGTAATTGGCACTTTTTGAGATATAGGTCTTAATCGAGTTTGAGCTCACTCATAGTATATCTTGATTAGGAGGTTGCATTGACTTCTTGTATTTACTTACATTTTGTTCATTCCCTTGAACTTGGCATAAGTGAAAACATCTTGTTAATCATCTTGCGACGAAACTACTTTTTGAAACGTAGTCTAGGAGGTACTTCATTTAACAAGTTTAGATACCAAACGCTTGTGTCACTGGTGATTTCTCACTCTATCACATTGGTATTCTCACATTGTTGACTTATTCATACTCTTAACAAATACATCTTGCATCTCACTTAGGGGTGGTCACTAAGCTTTGAACACATTTACAACTTACCCTAGTGAAACTATCACAAAAACATGGCTCCTAAAACATGACTAGGATTAAAGAAATAGACATACGAGGAACAACAAGCAAAAGCTTGGGAAACCTCTAATAGACAAGGGTCAAACCCCTTCATTGGACATGATCTAGGACCATTGTTTTCTACGGAAAAAGAAACAAAAGAGATGGTCGATCATAGTGGAAATGAATTAGAATCACCACACGTAGAATTTGATTTTGACCCCACTTTACTAGATGAGTTTCTTCTCAAAAACAAAGATAGAGTGTTGGCACGGGTCATAGAATTAGGGGCCAAATTTCCCACCGAAAATGAAACAATACCACTGTGAAATGACGCTACTAAGGAAGAACGTCCCCTTATCAATATGGAAGATATTTTAACACACATGCTTCTACCTCTTACGCAGGGAATGATAAAGTGGTGGGGCATAGAATACCCTTTATCAAAGTGCCACGAAGAAACAAGATAGAACATGAGATGGGTGAAGAACCTCCACAATACGAGGAGGAGGAACCTTTAGAAGAAGAAGCCACAATCCAACAACAAATTAGTAACCTAAGCCAACAACTAGCTTTGCTTACCTCCCATGTACAGAAAGATACAAACAAGAATGTTCAAAATTTGAGGCCTAAGGTTAAGATCAATGAACTCCATCGAGAAAACCAAGGAGAAGAAGACACAGGGTATCATCGTGTATACATCCCTGCTTCTCCCACTAGAGAACAATTGCTCACACAAGAGGTGCAGTCTATGAAAGTGACACTCGTGAGCCTTACAAGAGAGAAATATAGGGAGCATTAGGAAATATCAATACGAAGAATTATGCCCCTATCCTTTTGACAAGACAATGACCCTTCAACCCTTTCCAAAGAAATTTGATATGCCAAAGTTTGACAAATATAAAGGGAAAGGAGATCCACGGGATCATGTTAAATATTTCTACATGGCATGTCAAGAGGTGTCTTATAGTGATAATTATCTCATCAGACTTTTCCCCAAGAGTCTCGGAGGTCAAGCCTTGGAGTGGTTTACACGCTTACCACGAGGATCAATTTTCACCTGGCCAGAATTGGCAGAAAGGTTCATGTGTCACTTCTCGTATAACATAGAGAGTGATGTCACCATGGCAGACTTATGTGGTGCCAAGCAACGCCCTAATGAGACTTTCACCAGCTTCCTCCAATGGTGGAGAGGGATAGCTAGTCGCTTCCCTTGCGCTTTCCCTAAAAAATAGCTGGTTAGTATTTTTGTTCCCAATCCTCAACCTAGATATAGCTTTCCACCTCCAAATGCATTGTGTTCACACTTTTGAGGAGGTTATCGAGAAAGGGATTCAGATAGAAAAAGATCTCATTGCCAAAGGCACCCTCAAAACCCAATCTAGAGACAACCAAAATGTCAAACCCACGGAAAAGCCGAAGATCTTTAACAAAAACAAAAATGTGGTGGGAGATGGAATCACTGATTCCAAACATGTTCAAATGGTCCAAAATAGTCAACCTTTTAAACTGACCAAGGGCCCAATTCAACCACCACCAAAGTGAAGAACATTCACCTCTCTTAATGAACCTTTGTCAGTTATACTAAAACAATTGGATGCGGCCCACATGATGACCTATCCTACAACGCAACCATTTGATGACAACGCTCCAAAACCTTCATGGTACAAGGAGCATGAATATTGTGAAATGCATCATGTCAAAGGACATAAGATAGAAAAATGTCTGCGGCTTCATCATTATATTCAGGACCTCATTGACAATGGGAGATAGAGGTGGATAACCCAGGGAAAAACACAAACACCTAACGAGAAAATGGGGATATATAAAGAACCATTCCCCAATCATGATAAGTCAAAAAAGTCAAAGCCGGATCGGGAGAGTCATCCCAAACTTATAAAGTTGTGAATTACTTGTACACCAAAAGAGACAACAATCATTATGATTCACTTATTGGATGTATTCACTCTCCTGTTGACCATGTCAATACCATCCGGATCAAGGGAAAGGACTGCACTGCGGTAACAAGGCGTGCCCACCTCGTGATTCTGGAACCTTCTCCATCGACCCCACAAATCGGTAAATATAACCTTTTAGAACAACTTGAAAAGACGTCTGCTAAGATTTCGATCTTAGATCTTCTCAAGATATCCAATGTGCATAAAGACATTTTGTACCAAACTCTTCAAGGGTCGGGAGTGCCTTTAGAAGTCGATCCTACACACCTTCAAGCCACGGTGGCAAAACATCATACCAAATGAACATATTGCTTTCAACCATAGGGAGATCCCTACTAAGAATCCAACACATAATCTTCCCTTATACATTGAGGTAGTTGTCACCCAGGAAGATCAAATGGGTGCTTGTGGATAATGGATCTGGGTTGAACATTTACACACTCAAGTTGGTTAAACAGTTAGGACATACGGAGGAAGATCTTGAGTCCCATATTATCACTATCACCGCATACGACAATGCGGAAAGGGAGTCAGCAAGCACCATCACGCTGCCCATGGAGGTGGGTCCCACTTGCCATCAGAACAAAGTTTCATGTCCTAGACTTGGAACTTCCATATAACATGCTTCTAGGCCGACCATGGATTCATGCCATGCAAGCGTGCCATCAACATTTCATCAATGCATTAAGTTGAAGCATGAGGGACATACCATTACAATACAAGGAGATTTAGAGCCCTTTGCTCATTGTAGAGCTCTCAATAGCTTTGCACGAAAGGGTACATATGCATGTCCCTCCACAGATATAGTTGTCCCTCTCCAGTCTGAGGCCATGGAATCCCGGTGGATTCGGATTCTCTTAGTTCTTGCTCATGGTGCATCTACTTCAACATCTCCATTTGATTCATGGGAGATGAAAATCCTTGAATATGGTTGTGGGGAGTATAATGTACAACAAGCACTCTTGGTTTCAGACCTCTCATTGTCACCCAAGACTAGAGGTCGACCCAACTACCACTTTAGAAGACCTAGAAAGGAACACACTATTGGGTCATTCTTACCTAGAGGCTTGTTAGCTGAGGAAAAATTGCTTGATCCACCTACAACTTGGGTCCCAGAGGATACTCAACCATCCTGTTATCAAACCCCTGAATATGAAAAAATCTAGTAAAATGATGTACTCCATGGGCTACAAAGGCCTAGGATGTGGGAGAAATGAACAAGGACAAAGAGAACCAGTCCCTCTTCCACATTTCAAAATAGAAAGATACGGCATTGGGATTCACCCTTATGGAGCACACCCCAATGATCAAGATGCTACTTGTTCTAAAGCGTGAGGATAGCTCTAACTATCTAGACAGTGATATGGATTCCCATTGTAGCCAATATGAGGATCTAGCCTCCACAAACCTTTTCATGAACAACGTTGTCCTAACCATAACCCCCACGGAACCAACCCTTGACCTTGTATACCCTTCCCTTGTTGAATGGGACCAACAACGTCACATGCCACTAGATTTATTCAAGAATGACAAAGCTATCAGAGTTCATGGGCATAAGGGATACAATTCCCATTGGAGATCACAAGAAAGGTTTCTTTATCGACTTAGATACCTGTGCCTACTTCGGCGAGGAGGCTGAACTTCATGGTCAAAAAACTTAAAGAAAAGTGAGGGCAAAAGTTCTAAAGTAAAAGCCTCGGAAAAATCAAAGTCCAAGTCACACAATGAAAACCTCTTTGAGGCACTGGTGACAAAACAAATAAAAAAATCAAAGGACAAACAAAGTGACCACGCCAAGGATGAAAATCTCATGGAGACATCCTTGGATGAAGATCTCAACCTACCTCCTGATCCTACGCATATGGAGGACTTATCAAAATTACTAGTCAAGAAACCATTGATGTCAATATTGGTACAGAAGAGGATCCCAAGATAGTAAAATTGGGAGCATCACTCTCGGCTAGAGAACAAAAGACATTCACTATGTTTGAGAGTTTATAGATGTGTTCGCATGGTCTTACAAAGACATGCCCAACTTAGATCTGACTTTGGTCATGCACAACCTAGTCATGCATGCAGATGCTAAGCCTATCAAACAAAAGCTCTGAAAGATGCACCCAAGAGTGGCCCTATTGGTTAAAGAAGAGTTGGAAAGATTGCTTGCAGCAGGATTCATCAAGCCAATTGATTATTCTGAATGGATATCGAACATTGTTCCTGTCCAGAAAAAACCTATCGGTATCCGAATCTACACGGATTTTAGGGACATCAATAAAGCTTTCCCTAAAGATGATTTTCCACTACCAAATATTGACATGATTGTTGACTCAACAACAGGGTACGAGATGCTATCACTCATGGATGGATTTTTGGGATATAATCAAATCAAGATAGCTAAGAAGACCAACACAAAACAACTTTTACGACTCCTTGGGGCACCTTCTGCTATCAGTAATGCCATTTGGCCTCAAAATGTAGGAGCTACTTATCAGTGGGCCATGATAGTAATTTTTCATGATATGATTCATGATATCATGGAGGACTACGTGGATGACATCCTGGGAAAGTCTAAAACAAGAGAGGATCACCTTGTCATTTTGCGGCGTATCTTTGAATGCTTGCGTGAATACAAAGTTAGGCTGAATCCAAAGAAGTGTGTCTTCGGTGTGCTATCGGGAAACTATTAGGCTTCATTGTATCAAGATGAGGTATTGAGGTAGACCCTACTAAAGTGTCTGCTATTACTGAAATGCCTCCACCTGAGAATATCAAGCAACTACGCAGCTTACAGGGGAAAATTCAAGCCATTCACCACTTCATCTCCCAGCTTGCAGATAAATGTCACTCATTCACCCACTTGCTTAAAAAGGACGTCACTTTCATCTAGGGGGACCTAAGCAACAACAAGCCTTTGCTTTGCTTAAACAATACTTGGCTAATCCACTTGTCCTCATGCCTCCCACTCTTAGAGAGCCACTCTTGCTCTATATTTCCACTACACAATTTTCTATTGGTGTGTTGCTCACCCAATACGACCTTGGTCATAAGGAGAAAGTGGTGTATTATCTGAGTCACACCCTCATCACCTATGAGCTCAATTATCCTCAAATTGAAAAGGCTTGCTTGGCTATTGTTTTTACTTTTCAAAAACTTTTCACCATTACCTATTGAATACTAAAACCAAGCTAATATCCAAGGTTGACCCACTCAAGTATTTATTGTCCAAACCCACCCTCACAGTAGAATGGCTAATTGGATCATTCTACTCAGTGAGTTTGACATAGAATTTGTACATCAAAAATCGTTAAAGGACAAGTACTTGCGGACCAGCTAGCGGAAGCACCTTTGCAAGCACAAAACCTTTGAATCTGGATCTGCCAGATGCCTCCTTGCTCTACATTGAAGAATCTATCATGTGGTAGATACATTTTGATGGATCCTTTACATTTCATGGTTCAGGTGCAGGAGTGGTCCTTATTACTCCTTCTGGCGATCCTATACCACAGGATTTTCACCTAGGCTTCCCTTGCACAAACAACATTACAGAATATGAGGCACTTATTGCAGGAATGAAGCTAGCCATCAAGTGGAATGTTCATCATGTCAAGGTTGTGGTGATTCACAGTTAATTATCAAACAAGTTAATGATGAATACAAGGTTAAGGATGACAAGCTCATACCTTACAAAAAGTTAGTAGAAACTCTAAAGGAGTACTTTGTGTGCATTACCTTTGAACAAATCCCAAGAGCACGCAGAACAGATCGGTAGATGCCATGGCAATAATGGGTTCTATGCTTCATATTCCACTAGGGAATAATGACATGCCATTCTTTGTAGAAAATCTACGCCACCCGTATGACATGCCAGAATCTTGCTAGCTTGTGATGTTGTTGGTCCCAATTCCCCATGGTACGAACCCATCTTTACCTATCTTAAGGACAACACATTCCCTCCCGATATCTCCCATTCTAAAAAGCAAAGCCTGATTCACCAAATAGCCCATTACACCCTTTTAGGAGGTACACTTTATCATCATGGCTATGATGGGAATCTATTACGTTGTCTAGATGTGATGGAGTCAATCCAGGCAATCAAAGAAGTGCACGAAGGGGTGTGTGGAGCACATACAAACGGAATGGTCTTGGCTAAGAAATTGTTGAGAGTAGGTTACTATTGGCCTACCATGGAAACTGATTGTTGCAATTATGTCAGAAAATGTGTACTTTGCCAAAAGTATGGAAATTTCATTCATGCTCCATCGCAACCATTGCAACCTATCACTACCCCATGGCCATTCTCCAAGTGGGGACTTGATTTAATAGGAAAACTTACTCCTACCTCATCTGATGGTCATACACATATCATCATAGCTACAAAATACTTTACAAAATGGGTGGAGGCTGTCCCTTTAACCTATGTCACAGGAGCCCAAATTTCTAAATTTATCATGAATCACATCATTTGTCGATATGGTATTCCCACAGCCATCGTTACAGATAATGGGAAGTCATTTAAGAACAAAACTATGAAAGGTCTTTGTCAACGGTTCCAAATCAGGTTAAAATGGTCCACCATATTACCCTCAGGGTAATGGACAAGCTGAGGCAACAAACAAGACTTTGGTAAGGATAATGGAGAAGATGGTTAGCAAAATAGGTCAAACTGGCACCTACAAATCCATCCAGCCCTTTGGGCTTACCGAACATCCATTCGCACTCCTACGGGTGTGACACCATATTCCCTAGTGTTTGGGATAGAATCTATCATCCCTTTAGAGATCGAACTTCCGTCCCTGAGAATTTCTCTTCGGGACTATCTGGATAAGGATGAGATTATCGAGTGGCAAGATTGGCTGAGTTAGAGCTCCTAGATGAGAGGCGCATTCACGCTCTTAATCACCTAAAGTGTATCAACATAGAGTCTCCAGAAACTACAACAAGAGAATCATCCCTCGTCAGTTTGAGGTTGGTGATTTAGTCATGAAGGAGAACCAGTTCAACACCAGAGCAGAGCGAGAAAAGAAAGGGAAGTTCGAACCACATTGGTTGGGACCCTATGTTATAGTCACCAAGTACGGCACAGGGGCATACAAACTGGCTCACCCCAATGGTGATGAGCTCAGGAGCCCATGAACATGCATGCATCTTAAGTAGTTATATGCTTAAACATGGCACAAGGAGGTTAAAAATGATCAAAAATACAAAAAAAAAAAAAAAAAAAAAAAAAAAAAAAAAAAGAAAACAAGTCATCCACTAGTGAAAACCACACAATTGTGGCACTTTGGACAAGTCCTTGGGTGAAAACCGGTTTCCGGCACCTCGGGAGGATTCGTTGTTCACAAGCATCCTACATCTAGAGGGTAGTTTTCTTTGGCCTAGCCCTAGTTCTACCTTCAGATTCCTTGTGCCCCATCCTGTCAAGCCTTGATCCGGCTTTTGCCTTCTTTTATTCATCTATGAGGGGTATGGTCTTTCACTATTTCCCATCTTACGTTGGGGGCAATTCAACGACTTCACCTTCTTGTTCATAAGTGCGTGGCTTCTGCCCTTGTATATTCCCCATCTAATGTTGGGGGCATCCACGCTTTCTTGGTTACCTACACATAGCTCTGGAAAACCATTAGAAAACACCAAAAACAATAGAAAATTGTTTCAAAAAAACCAAAAACAATAGAAAATTGTTTCAAAAAAACCAAAAAAAATAGAAAATTGTTTCACAAAACAAAACAATAGAAAATTGTTTCAAAAAACCTAATAGAAAATTGTTGCAATAGAAAATTGAAAATTGTGCAAAAACAAATCTTACAAAAAAACATTTACTTGCATTGTCTTGTTTCTTGCTTTGCTTGTTGCTTGTATAGTTGTTTTAGTTTTTTTTTTTTTGGGTTGTTTTTTGCTTGGGCATACTTTGTTAGGATTCATCTTTTCTTGCTTAGATTAGATTTATTCTTGCTTGTGCATATTGCGGTATGTTTTTGCATGCTAGTGAATCTTAGGAAATCATGATGTAATGTGTTAATTCATTATGTTCTTTCTTAGCATTTGATTGTGTTTATTACATGTTAATAAAGCATGGTGAATCATGGTGTATTGTATTATTTCCTGGTGTTCTTTGTTAGCATTTGGTTGTGTTTATTGCATGTGCATTGTTTTGTTATCATTAACATCACATTACCATCATTATCATCACATCTAACATCATCTATACATCATATATAAACAAAATGCTAAGTTTTACATCATGCATGTATGCTAAGCTAATCATCACATATCGTATCATCAATGGGGGCAAGAGGGGTTGTGCATGATCAAAAATCTATCCCCCCACACCAATATCATCATATCATCCCGTCCATATACATCTACAATAACACATGAGAAATGCATTTGATATCATCTAAGGATCTATCATCTAACATCCACAACACATGTATACATCAAACATCAAAATCAGATACATACAAAGTACAAAATCAGATAACATCATAACGCATCCATAAGTGTTGAATCAAAACACAAATGTGTAATGAGAATCAACATAGAGTAATTTCTGAAAAGGGTATTTTACATCATAAAATTATGCCCACTCGTGTCACATGCATCAGGACACAAAAACAATAAAGTACATCATCTCATAAACATGTGTATCTGAGCCCAAAAAGTAATCCTCATATATATACATGTGTGTCATATACATCTATATCAACAAAAATGGATACACATCAGTGCTCTATATCAAAAATGCCTTCAGCTGAGGCATACAAAGATGCTACATCAAAAATGTCCACATATCTATACAAGTATACACTATCTAGATCGGTACTCAACATAATACATCATCGATACACAATGCCATCAAAAAGGGGCATGTATCAAAAAGAATCAAGCCTTCATCATGAGGCATCATCAAAATACAAGTATACAAGGTTGTACATCAAAAATCAGCCTTCATAAGAGGCATACATACAAATAATCTGTACAACAAAAATGTGGATCTCAACCACAGCTCTCGCCTCGCTCGGGGCTCCCAGGATCTCATCTCCGTCGACGGAACACTGGAGGCTGAGATGGCACTGGTCCAACCGGCTGCTCTAGTATGGGTTGTCTCACTGATCTAGTGGAATGGCTTGATCTCCATGATCGAGAGCCTGATGCACTCGACCTTGACCTTGACATCATGGTAGTGCTACTCACTGCTCTGGAGAGGAACTACCCTGTAATAAGTAGTCTATAAAATAAGGCCTCACCACCAAGCCTAGTGGCGTCACGTATCAGTCATCATCTCTGGAGGTGAGCGTTGCTGAAGGGCAACATCACTCACCTTCACTTATCACTCAGCCCAAGTCTACCTCGGCCTATCTAGAGGCAGCAGCCTCTCGGTCTCTCTCTGTAATGTAGCAATGTGGCTCGCGTGGGCCTGGTCCCTTTGTGCAAGGAGTGCCTGTGATCGTGCATATACATGATCTCTCTGCAACAACAACCATCCACACCTATGACTGGGACTAATGAAGAAGGCTCAATATCTGAGCCCCCTATGCCACTTGTCTCCCAAATCTGGCTCCGCCATGCCACTCTATCATCTCTGGGCCAGCTGGGCCCGAGCCTGATCCCACTCTGAAAGTAAGGTAACAATGTGAGCTCGGGCCTCATCACACTCTGCTATGGTAGTCACACCCACCTCGAGCCTCATCTCTCTCTACTCTGGCCGCGTCTCTCTCGGCTATGACCTGTTAGAATCGCAGTGTGTATATGGCTATCTGTGCCACTAGTTGGGAGGTTATGTGTGCCTTAGGACTGGTCCCTGAGGTGCTCTGGATGACTGTCCCTACTCTAGGACCTTGCCTCTGGATGGTTGGTTGCACTGCTTGCATATCTTTGGGCCCTATGGCCTCGGTCCACTATGTGCTGTGAGGCACCCTGCCCATCATGTGGAATACCATCGAAAGGATCCTCTGGTCTGGCCCTTGTGCCACTTCGCCCTCCCTATGCTCTGCACCATGCCATATCTCTACAGGTGGGTGAGTGCCTATTGCCCAAGCCTCCTCCGGAATGGTGAGACGTCGGGGTAACACTTGTAGCATACCAAGCTGCATAGTCGGTTGTGGTCCCTGGATCTCTCACCTGTCGTACTGGGTCCCATACCTGTGGGACCACCTGCGTATGAAACTCACCCTAGCTCGGGCCACTAGTATGTAGGCCCCATGGTCTGCCTCTCTAAATCCCTACGCGCATGCTGCAGATATATCTGGTGGGGACCCCATCAGTACCTACTGCCAAGCTACCGCTGCTGCACTGTACTCTACGATACTCTCCATAATATAATTGTGGCTTCAATGATAAAATGCTCCACCAGGCACACGCTGAGCTCTGTGGCATCCTCTGGCCACTGGAAATGCCTGTATGGCCGCTAGATGACATCTATCTCTACTAGCTCATCAAACTCTCACCTATATCTGAATAGGCTGCCAAGATGGCCGCGTACATCCCCACCATCTACTACCCATGCCATGTACGATGGCTCCTCAGGATCTCGGACACGCAAAGTGCCCACGGGGTGTCCGATCACAATGTGATCCCATGACCATATCTGTAATAAGGAGGCTGGACCCACGGTCTTCTGACCGTGGTATGTGATCAAGTGTAAATCCTAGTATAGGTGGGCCAATATGCACTGCCCCCAGCAATATCTCTCGCACTATAGATGCCATGAACCAAGGGCAATAGTCCTCTCGGGAATGAGGTCCCTGTCTTATCAGTGAGTAAGAACCCACTGATAAGAGACATGATGTAGAGAGGCCCCCGATGCAATGTGGGGTCGAGATGCACTCGTGCAATGCTATGGTCATCCCATCATGTGGTATATCATCAACACCAAAAAGGGCACTGCAAGCTGCTCTAATCAACCCTACATCAGAGTTGTACTCGATCAAGGTGCCCATCATCGGCATGCGAAGAATCCACCATACATCCTCGATGGTCACAGTCATCTCTCCTATCGGCAGTCTAAAGCACTGACTCGCTATGTCATCGCTCGGCTAGTGCAGTCAATAGGCCGTGATCCAAGTATGATGGATGGCATCCGAGACACGGGGCCTAGCCCCACCACCTCGAGAAGTATCGCCATGGCTCACCGGTCGTGCTGGCACATACTACCCTCTAGCTCTGCTATCCGGGTATGTCACTCCCGCATCTGTAACACTGTAATCGTCTCTACAAAATAACACGCTAGTCAGTTCTAACATTTCTTCTAAAAATCTATCTCCCCTTTTAGGGTTAACCCAAAAATCCTAAAAATTCTTCTAAGTGTCATGTTTTTGACACTTTCCTATCTTTTCTCCACCTGTCTAGGGTGCACTGTGCACCCTTTTGGGCATGTGCGCCTCATTTTGGTACATACGCTTGCGCGTGTGTCTTTTTTGGCACTTGCGCCCTCTTTTGGGTGCCTGCGCGCCCTTTTGGCATGTGCGCCACACATTTGGTGCTTGCGCTTGCGTGCGTATGCTCTCGTGTGTGTGCACCCACCTTTTCATGTTTTCATGTCTTTTTCCATGTGCTTTTCATGTGTGTGCCTCGTGTGCACATGTGTTTGTGTGTGCGTGTGCATGGTGTGTGCTTTCCGTGCCTGCGCATGCGTGTGCGCGTATGTGTTTTTTTGGCGCATGCCCCAAAAGGACACCCGCGCCCCAAAAAGGCACTCCGCCCCTATCCGATGCTTACACTACGCGCAGCAGCACCAATGCGATTTCCTAGGGCTAAAGGCCTAATTTAATGCATTAATGACCAAAATCACTAAGCTAGGGTTCGATACTCACAAAGGGGCCATCGTCGCATGTCGTTGGTACCCCCAGACTACATCTGCATGCACCTCAATCGATCTCATGTGCACCATCACCATGGTTCTCCTCGAAGATCGAGAACCTCACGGTAAATTTTCTAAATAGCTCGGTTAAAATGAATTGGTCACGATGTTTTTACCCCCCCAGTGGGGTATATTAACCCATTTTTCACCATCAGGAGGGCCGGGAGGCCCGTTTCGATCGTCGTTTTCTCCTCTGTTCACTTTGTGGAATAATTATTTTTATTAAATAATTATTTTTCTCTTATTTTCACCATATTGGGGCATTTTTTGTTGTCTGATACCCCTTTCTTCTCCCTCGAACAATTTTATTGCTCCTTGGCAATTTTTATTCTTCTCCACACTCTCGTAAATAATTATTTTTCAAATAATTATTTTTTCTTAATTTTTCCACTAAACAAGGACATTATTTGTCACTTGTTTCTTCTTTCTTCCACCTAGGGCACTTTCTGTTGCCCCTAGGCCCTTTGCTTTCTTCTTCTATTTTCTTCTATTGTTCACCACAATTTGGAAAGCAAAAACAATAAAAACAATATATATGTCAAAAAATCCAAAAACAGGGCAAAATTTTTCAAAAATCCTAAAAAGTAAAAAACCCTACAAAAATGGTAACTTACTTATTACGGCTGAAACTTGTGTCTTGCGCATGGTATTTTTCTCCATATCCTATTGGTTTGTCTCACATCTTCCCCATTAATATGACTCGTGGATCACCGGATTCACAACCATTCACAAAGCTAGTTGTTTGCTTCATCTGTACTCTAGGGCACGTTTGTTGCCTGGTGTTGTTTCATTGCGCACAAACACTTTTCATGGACCCCATGTCCATTTTCATTTCCCCTTGCATGTATCCTTGCTCGGGCATCATTTTTAACCCTTGTTGTCAATCACGAACTTGTGGATCTCTTCAGCTTGATAACAAAACATTTGTACAATTGTCTTGACCATTGTTGGGTTGGATATGTGCATTCATACTTGTTTTCCCTATTAAATGAGCTTGTTTCCTTCTCGTATTGCATTGCATTGTTGTATGTTGCATGGAGTTGGTATTTTCAGCAATGGACAATTGTTCATAGTATGGCTTTTCATGTCATTCTACCTTTGTCGTATGCTTATATTTTTCATAAGGACCGATGACGTAGCTCTTGTGGCAATATGATGACATCAAAATTATTCCAATAAACAATGGCTAGAGGCTAAGATCTTCCCTCCCTCCTCCATATTTCTTCTACATCACTTCCCTTTCACCCCTAATTTTCTCTCTCACCGGGGCATCCTACCTCTTCCCCATTCTTCTGCCTATCTCTCACCTTTTTCGATCGTCGATCGGCTTCTTTCATCACCCCATCGACACTCGAGGGGCATCTCTCCTCCTACTAATTTTTCTTCTATCCCTTCAAAATTTTCTTCCATCTACTATCTTTGAAGTGGCGTCACTTACGCCACCCCAAAGAGGGGCAAATGTAGACACCTATAATTACGCCCAAGCAATTTAAATACTTAAATTGCGCTAATTATCCCCTTTCTCACAAATCGATGACATATTGTCAAAAGTGCTCATATTCCCTCTTATTGTCGTTAATTAATTACAATACGCTAATTGATTAAGTCACCTATCCAACTAACAACCTAATTAACGACCTTCCATTAATTATTTACCTCTTCTCTCTAGATTAATTAATTATTATTAATTAATTAGTCTTCCCCTTCATTTAGCTAGTAAATCAATATTTAATTGATTTAATCCCCTCATAATAGCCTAAATCATACTAATATTCCTCTAATTGGCTTCTATAAGCTCACACCTACCTATTAGTTAATCACCTTTGATTAATTAAAACACCCCCAACTCCCATGACTTGCTAAGCATAAATTAAACCCTTCTAAAGTAAGGTTACCTTTAATAAAGCAACCTTATCCATTCCTAATCATGTTTACCTTTATCCCACATGCAAAGGGATGAAGTGCTTCCTTTATCCATTGGGCTATATAAGGAGCCCTCCTTCTACCTTTATACCTACACCTAATTCCCTTGAGAAAGCAAAGGAAAACACATAGTCTTGCACTAAAAGCCTTTTGCCATTCTCAAGCCCTTCCACCATCCATCTTGAAGAGCTAGGCCTCACACCCAAGCATCCTTGAAGGATCAAAGCAAGCAATATTGTTGATTGCCATTGGACTACATAGGTCCACTTGATTTAATTAGGCAATTAGAATAATAGAGTTCTTGATTTGCATTATGTTTGATTTCATTATTTCAAAGTTATGATGCTAATGTAGGCCTTGTTCATTTCTTCATCTTGATGGTACTCTTTTCTTGTTTCTAGCTAGGTTAGGGACCTATTTTAGGTGGTAGTTCTTGCTTTGAATCTAACTTAAGAAAAAGAATACCGGTACAAAGTGATAGACATGTACGCGAAATGTGGAAGCATACAGAATGCACTCAAGTTGTTTGACACAATGCCCCGACGAAATGTTGTCTCATGGACAGCTATGATTGCAAGATATGCACAAGATGGTCTGGTTGAAAAAGCTTTGGGGACTTTTAAGGAAATGCAACTGACATGTGTAAAGCCAGACAGCTAGCGTCCTCCCAGAATGCGCAAAAACATGAGCTTTGGAACAAGGTATGGAGTTTCATCAAAGCGTGATGAAATGTGGATTTTTGTCGAATGTTGTAGTTGGGAATGCCCTAATAGACATGTACACTAAATGTGGAAGCATACAAAAGGCATACAAATTGTTTGCCTCAATGCCTCAACAGATGTTGTCTCATGTAATGGGATGATTGCAGGATATGTACAAAATGAGCATGTTGAAAAAGCTATGGAGATTTTCAATCAAATGCAACAAAAGGGGTCCAACCAGATCAATTCACCTTCGCCAACATCCTTCATGCTTGTGCCAAAATGGGAGCTTTGGAGCAGGGAATCGAAATCCATCAAAGCATAACAAAAAGTGGGTTATTGTCAGATGTTGTAGTCGGGAATGCCCTGATAGATATGTATGCAAAATGTGGAAGCATATGTAAGGCACAAGAATTGTTTGACACAATGCCTCAACAAGATATGGTCTCATGGACTACGATGATTGCATGATATGCAAAAACAATGTTCTTGACAAAGCTTTAAGGGGTTTGAAAGAAATACCTCACCAGGATGTGGTTTCATGGAATGCAATAATTGTGGCATATGCACGAGATGGACTCATTGAAAAGGCATTGGAAATTTTTAAGCAAATGCAACTGGCAGGTGTAAAACCAAACTCAGCAACCTTTTCCAGCATCCTGTCAGCTTGTACAAAAATGGGAGCTTTGGAATAGGGTATGGACATCCATCAAAGCATAAAGAATAGTGTTCTCCTCTCAAATGTTATAGTTGGGAGTTCTCTAATTGACATGTATGCCAAATGTGGAAACATACGGAAGGCACGTGAATTGTTTGAAACAATGTCTCAACGAGATGTGGTCTCATGGACTGCGATGATTGCAGGATATGGCATGCACGACTATGGCAAAGCTTCCATTAAACTTTTTGAACTAATGAAGCACTCTAGAACTCACCCTAACCATGTAAGCTTTGTTTGTGTTTTATTTGCATGCAGCCATGTAGGTCTAGTCGATGAGGGCTGTAAATACTTCAATGACATGAATGTTGCTTATAGCATTATACCTTCAATGGATCATTATGTATGCATGGTTGACCTTCTTGGGCGTGTTGGCTATCTTGAGGAGGCCCTAAACCTTATCATCAAAATGCCAATGAAACCTGATGTGGCTGTGTGGATGTGTTTGCTTGGCTCCTGTAGATCGCATCAGAACATAGGGCTAGTAAAATTGACAGGATCTCTCCTTTTTGAGTTGGATCCTACAAATACTGCACCTTATGATCTTCTGTCAAATGCTTATGCAGAAGTGGGTAGGTGGGGTGATGTTCAAAAGGTAAGGAGATTGATGAATGACAGAGGAATACAAAAAACACCAGATGTAGTTGGATTGAAGTCAATAAAATGGTCCATGCTTTTAGCGCAAGAGATAGATCACACCCACAAACGCAGGAGATCTATGCAGAGTTGGAGGAATTGTGTTTGGAGATGAAGGCAGCAGGGTATATTCCAAATTCAAAAAAATGTATTGAATGATGTGGAGGAAGAGGATAAACAATTATTCCTCTGCCACTACAGTGAGAAGTTGGCAATCACATTTGGGTTGCTAAAGACATCCCCTGAAACAATGATTAGAGTTGTCAAGAACCTCCGAGTATGTGTTGACTGCCACACTGCAACCAAGTTTATATCCAAGATTGTTGCAAGAGAGATAGTTATGAGAGATGCAAACCGGTTCCATCATTTCAAACATGGACAATGTTCCTTCGAAGATTATTGGTAATGGTAATCGAAGCAAGTTCTAAACAAAGGCTTGCTTGCACTATAACAAGATGCATCATCACAGACTTGCATTGGTAAGAAGGAATCAAGTTTTATTTTCAGATTTTAAATAGTTTATTTTATGTGTTTGGAGAGCTAGTTGAATTCATGAAGTCAAATTTTCGTATGCATCACTGCCTAGATATAATCATGAAGTGGTATTTGTTAAAGCCTTGTTTTTAACATGATATATCATGGTGGAGTCATGATATTAGGCTATTTTTCGGGAACCATGTACAGCTTCTTGAATGAGTATCTGGAGAAGGAGGTGGAAGACTGGGAAATCTGAAAGGAGAGGAATGTTGGAAGGAAATGTAAAGTTGCTCAGCCAACATAAAATGTGAGAAAGGCTTACAATCAATCCATTGCTTACGTAGTGGTCCCATGCAGGGGCTTGTCTGCAGGCTTTTGCAGGCAGATAGTTCCATTGTATATAATTTTTTTGCTCTTCTACTATATTTTAGGATTTTTTTATAATTAACTACCATTCAAAATTTTCAAACAGAATTAATCAATTAACTTAGTTAATCCGCAGCTACCATTCGCGAAAACAAATCTTGTGATGTCTGTGTCGGTGCTGCAAGCTCTCAACCCCCACTGCTAGCTGGGGCTGAAACTAATCTTCCTAAGCAGCCACTGTTCTGAAATTTTAGGAGAGTTATTTGCAGGCTTGTAATGCAACCAATTGCATGGAACCACTTGAGGCAGAAGAACATGAGCTGCAGCCCCCTCTATGGGACCATTGCCTTAGATACCACTGAGTCTTTTGATCTGGTTCAATTATGCTAAGAGGCGTGACCTACAATGGCAGCTGGGGCTGGTGAAGGACTATCATGTCTGTGAGATGTTAACACTTAAAAGCAAACCTTAAATTTGACGTTCATTTGACCATCATATGGTGATTTTTACCTTAAATGTGATTACCATTTGACTGTCATGGAAGTTTTTTTGGTCTTGCTCAGAGAAGTTGATCGTAAAATTGTAATATCTTTGGGTATATGGTGGCGTTGGAAATCTTTTTTCGAGCCTAGCGCAGTGATTTAGCTAGATTGAGGCCATTTTTCATTAGTCAATGGGAAATTTTTGGATAAGCTAATGGGTTTATTAATCAATGTGGTATATGATAAATTCAAGTGGACAACGATTGATCTCTCTCAACATTTTTTCAAATAGATTTATTTAAGATATTTGTACTAGTTCTATTTTTTGTGGCTATATCATGTATGCACATTGGGATTAAATTGTGTACCAAATGGTATATGCAAATTTATAATTGTCTCTGTAGATTTTGTGTTGTTTATGGTTAGAGATTTGTGAATTCCTTTCACACGCCAATTGCTTTCTTATAGGGCTACTAGGTTTTCATATGTTTGTTTTGGTTTTATTTTATCTTTGTTGGTTTATTTGCTTTTGTTTAGTATACTTGAAGTTTAGGGATTCTATATTCACAAACGAGGAACGTTGAGTTTTTCTCTTATACCAAAGCTTCATGAACTTTTTTTGCACATTAATATTGATTATTGACAATTTTTAACCAAGAATATCCCATAAAAATATGCAAAATCTCCATATCTTAAACATAAATATTTGAACACCATATAAATTTGTCAATAATAAACTTCAAATCTTCAAAATTTGAAATTGCTTACCTTCTGTTTGAGTTTCCATTTTTGCTTGAACCTATAGTTATTTGGCTAAGGTAATGTTGATGAAGCCTATTGCATGGCTTTATAGATATAATATCTTTATTTTTTTAAATGTATCCATGAAATTGAAATATTAAAGTTTCCTTCTTAGGAAATAAACTATTTGAACCCTTACCCCTCTCTCTCTCTCTCTCTTCTGTACCTTACAATATGATAATATAATGTATATGGATGGATGGAGATGTCGACATGTGGCACACATCCCCTTTAGTTATATGTTTATAATATATGGGGTCAAATAGGGATTAATAATATTGGGTAATGAGTTGGCCTACATTGAAATTAGGTGTTACACATTCATTAAGAGTAATGCATGCCTATATAAAGGGAGCTAAGTAGAAAGTGAGTGTATCATTGTATTTCCATTAGATTTCAATGTTAACAAATGAGATAGTGTTTACTTGCTTATATAGGGGTTTGTAGACGATTTATTCAAGAAAGGCCAACCCAAATGAAGTATAAGACCTAGAAAAGAATGTGAACTTGAAAAAAAAAGCGGTACAAGTCAACCAAGAATGGATACAAATTCCAAACCCAACGATATGGCCCTAACTAAGGATAGGAAACATGCAAAGTAAAGTTTCAACTTATAAATGATGTTGTTCTATGGATTTTGTGTATTGTATTCTCATATTTTATCGACATGTCAATGTGTAAGGATAAACAAGCTAAAACAACAGATCTCGAAAAATGATAAGCGGGAATAAAAATGGTATTTATTATCACAAGAGTGTATTTTCGAATCAAGTGTTGTCAAAATGCAAATTTTCAAATTTCAATGTCTACAGTCACAAACACATCAAATAAAAAGAATTATACTGATAATAAGCTAATGTATGTGTCAACAAACCAATGCTATAAAATTAATGGCATAATTGGTTTTGGCATTACATCATCTTAATTGTTTGGCCTAAATTTTTGAAAAGAAGAATGTTTATTGACTTGTTGGGCTATGAAAGAACACAATAGAGACTCATCTTCAATCTCACATGGTTTTTTTGAATGAAATTAATAAAGTGAAGGTTTTTAATATGGATGGATTACAAATCAAATCTAAACTTCCTTTAGATGAAGCTATTGATCATCCATAAATCAAACGGGTGTGACTTCTCACAAAGTACGCCATAACCATTAATTAATTTTTAAATAATCAATTAACATAATAAACACGTAGTTTATATTAAATAAATTAAAAATATTATATTCTAATTTATTTAATAATAAACTATAATTTAATAACATGAACACTTAATATTAAATGTTCTAACACCCCCTTAATATTAAGTGGAGAACATATGCCAAAATTACATGTTTATACAACAGGGTTCATAAATTCATAAACCATAGTTAAAGTTTAGGCTAGCATATCACATTTGAAGGATTTATACACCTTTATCATGTTCATCTTACCTTTTAGTACAAAATGATTTAGAATCCATAAATCAGAAATGTTTTTCTACCATGTTCACACTAAGAGAGGAAATGTTAGGAACAATCCTTTAGTGCTCACATTATTACTTGTGTGAGTTAAATATGTTTGTAATTACATGAGATTTACTCACATAAATAATGAATAGATATTTAGTAGGTGGTTATTATTTGTTGTTTGTGTTTGACTTCCTATTTAGTAAGTTGTTTCAGCTATTATATTGGCTATATAATAATCCATATATTTCATTATCATATGAACACAATAGAGAAGTCCAAGGCATGTATTAAAAGGGCATTTTGCTTGAGAGGTATGGCCTTCAAATTAGTTGTTTTTCCATGAAGAGTGTACCAAAACCTAATGGGCAGCGTACCAAAACATGTAGTGTGATTCACATGGTGCTATACGGAAATCAACACAACAAGAGTTTCAAAATTTTCAAAAACATTAGAATCCGCACCTCAGGTGTCGTTCTTTAAAAAGTTGTTGCAAAATTGTTTTGAAGCTATTAGGTGCGTGGGTCTTCCAACTAGGCGTGAGTATGCTGCCAGGCAACTGTGACATTGTCTATAGTATTAGTCTTAAAGCTTCTAGTTGCTGAAATTTGTCTTGGAAAGCATTGCATATTAAAAATTTAAGTCTGCTTGAGTGTCATTTCCAGACGCTACTACAGCATTACATGGTTAATATTTTTATTTGTTTTCAATGTTTGATTTGTGATCATCATGAAAGTTCTTCAGAAAAAGTGAAAATATTGCAATCGCCACCCACCTACACAGAAGTGAAAATAGTGTATTGCTGCTCCAACTTTTTTGGAATAATATTGGTTTATTCTGAGAAATTGCATTTATTCAAGTGTATACATATGTATCCCAAATAATGTGTGTTTTATACATATTACAACTCGAATCTTCTGTTTTTTTTTTTAAAATAAGAAAGTGAGCCAAATCCCTCTCAGAATGACAAATTAGATTAACGTCCACATGTGACCAGAAACAACAGCAGAGCGTACAAAACAAATAACTTTTAAAAATATATAAAAATAATGCAAATAATCTAATATTTATTGGCTGCAGCATAAAAAAACAAATAGTTGTGAATTCATTCGTATACAGAGAACATGAGCAATGTTCACAAACAAAAATTCTACCTTCATGATTTTCATTTTTCTCCCTTGCCTGTTTTCAGAAACACAATTGTTTTCCCACTTTCCCATGTGTCTATTAAGTGCATTTAATTTCTTAATGAGAAAGTAGAGCGAAATCCTTTAGAGAAATAATAGAAAAAAAAATTATTGAAGTTCACAAGTAACCAAAGCAGGTATATAGGAAGTACATCCAGTTATAGGGCATGAAGTAATGAACATTTAATAAAAAAAAACTAATAATCTTGTTAGAGCATCGCCAAATGTCATAACATGCATGGTGCCGACTAATTATATTTCCCATACACAGATACATCGCAATTTATAGGCTCCCCAAACATCACTATTCTTAGCAAATCTGAAATGATATTAATTTACCCTCACATAAAAATAATTTAATATCTATTAGCTATTGCATTAGAAAAACAAATACCTGCAAATGCGGTGTTCAGAAACAATACATTCTAGTTGGTACACCGTCTATAATAGTTCATAGACGTACTATTATATGTATGAATCCAAACTATGCCGACTCCAAAAATGACTGATTACCCCTCCAAGAAGTGCTCAATCAGCATTCTTTTTTATTTGTGATTACTAATGGGTTTGGGAACATATCCATCGACAGCGAAATTTCTAGTGGCAGAAGGCAAAGCAAGTTTCATCCCATCAAGTTCTGGCTTAGCAATTACCTGGCAACCCAGCCGAGACCTACAAACAACAAACCAAAATTTACAAATCTTGTAGCAGACACAACTGACAGTTCTATTTACATAATTGCAAGACTCACGTTTCAGTAAGACCGAAAGCCAGATCTAACATGTCGTTCTCCTCATCTGTCGGTTCCTCTAATTTACTATAAATATTCTCATCCTGTGACATAGGAAACAACCGTTGAACATGGGCAAATAAAACAACAGAACACCACCTCAAAATTTGCCCTGTTTTTATCAAGACAATGTAAACAATTTACCATGACAATAACATGACAAGTAGAACATGCAAGCGATCCTTCACATGCCCCTGAACATGCAAAACACCACGTTTAGAGCTCCTAAGCAATCTATACATCAAGTAAAGACAGTAAGGCAATACTGGCCAGTCATAATGTTGAATGGGCACCTTCAAGCTCTATGTCATTCTGATGAGCGGCTTCAAGCATTGACATCCCGACTGGCACCTGGATGGTCTTTTCCTCACCATCTTTATTGACAAATGTCACAGAGATTCTGAAAGACACAAACAAATAGTTAACACTTGAAATCAATAATATTACAGAAAGTAAATAATTATAATCATCTTTATCAAGCCACATCTATCAGCAGAATCACCATCTTGGGTTATTATTAAGATATTCAGCACTCACACAACCCAAACTGCGCAAAAATAGATTCAAAGACTTGATATAATAAATTATAGGATGAAAAGAAATTCAAAGCCAAATCTTTTCTTTTCTTTTCTTTTCTTTTTTGAAAAATGCCAAGGTTGCTGATTCACATTGGATCGTGAAATCTTAGCAAAATAAGCTAAGCAAGCCAATATTATCAAGGGGACTCAAGATGTAACTTGAAACACCAAAAGGTGTCTTTAAAGCTCCCCATTATAGCTCTTATGATGTGAACATGTATAAATGTATCCTTAGAAGTTAGGGGGGTCATTGTAAGGCAACAAAACCATTTCCAAGCAGTGTTATCTTCTCGGTTGTGTGTCCTACCAGTTATGGTGTGACAAGGAAGTGGAATTGAGGAAGTTGCAAAGTTTGTACGAGTGTTTAGACATGTTATTATTGTAAAGAGTCTCCAAGGTAAACATTGTTTTTGGCATTTCTGTTGCTCTTGTTTTGCATTAACTTTTTCTCTGCTTTCGTAAACGGTTCTTTCCTTTCAGTTTACAGTAATTAACAATTCCATTCTATGCACATTGCTGACTGTTGTATGCAATATATAAGAAAACAAGTTAATCAATCAAGTATTGTTGGTTACAATTAAAATTTGCATTGATGAATTAAGTAAAGGAATGTCCATAGTAATTATGATCGCATATTGAAATCAGATATGGTTTTGTTTCTTATTGAGTAGTTTGTGTGGTGTGCCTATTTTTGAGATTTATGCCCATTTACTTGAACTAGTGCTTGTGCAGAAGGTATTCATTTTTTTGCAGCAAAAGCTATCCACACAGAAAATGAGAAGCATAGAATAGAGAATACTTAATGCAAAGCATAGTTACCAAGTCCTAAATCCAGATCTCAAAAAATGAAAATCTGATGAAAAACTCGAGAATATATACATATTATTTATGAGCATGCAAATACAAAGAAAAACATTAATAATGTAATATAAAATGTTAATATATGTGCTAAGTCCCCCCTCCCCGAATCCGGATCTGTTCCCGGATACGAGGACAAAAATCAGAAAATCTGGATCTCTTTAAAACTCACTGGCGTACCACATGCGTATCGGGCGTATCCGGTGTTAAATACATTTTTTTAGTTCTATTTAGGATTCTAAAAATGTATGGCAGCCACATGAATAATGAAATGTAAAATCTTAAGTATATTGTTTGTTTTGAAAATATGGATCTACTATATATATTTCAAGTTTTGAGCATATTATTATAAATATTCAAAATTGATCAATAAAAATACTTAAGATATTGAAAAATTGATTCAAGTTTTGTAATAATTTTTATAATATAAAAATGTTAATATATATGATATTAAATATATATAATATATATATATATATATACGGACGGGTGTTTTTTAAAATTGGGTCTCGTATCCGTATCCTAGCAACGTAGTATATGTGAAAAATAATAAAAAAGGGTGTTGGGTCTCTTCTTATTGCCAAAAAAAATCAGGGCCAACCCGGACCAAATTTATCCAGGCTGCTTGAAAAATCTGGATCCGGATGGATTTTGTTTAGGTCCGGCTGGATTTGGTAATTATGATGCAGAGAGATTCAACAAATTGGAAAAGGATTGCAAACATCTCTCAATCTATTGGGAAGCTTGATAGTTGGAGGAGAAGGCTCTCACAAAGAAGTTAAGAGATCCTGTGGAGATCCCAAAAGCAAATGAAGAGTTAAAGACTAAGCCATGGGAAGGAGCAGCACCATACCAACCATGTTCGACCTCCATTCAAAGTGAATGCCATGATAGAAATTCAAGCTCTGAGGTGAATGAAAGTTTGAGAAACTCGTAATTGATTAGCCCAATTATAGATAGATCTCAGTTTTCATCAAATTGGTGAAGAGCAGCAAATTTCCTTTGCAAGATTGAAGCTAGCTAGCCATGCTTTTACTTGATTTGAGAGTTATGTTCATTCTTTGGTTGTGAGAAAGCTACTACCAATTTCTAAATGGAATCTATAAAATTGATTGAAAGACAATTTTATTCTGTTTGTTATGAAGAGGAAAAACATATTAATTGGCAATATTTCAGGAAAACAACAAGACCAAAGTATGCAGGATTATACGAACAAATTCTGCAAGAAAAGTCTAAATACATAAAGATTTGGATTGTGACATCCTGATGAAGCATGTTGGTGGGCTTTAAGGTCATCTAAGGAGATTGGTTTTTTTGGCTAAGCCTAAGGACGTTGACGAGACTTGTGCTAAAGTCCATTACCTTGAAAGGGACAAGAAGGTTTTGTGATCCTCTTCAAATGCTCCCAAGCAGCAGTGTGGTTTCAAGCCAGAAGGGAAAAGATAATGCTACTGCTACCTAAGTAGCCGATACGGCACCCCTAGACCCCCTGGAGCGGGTACGGCACATTTCGGGAGTGGCTTGGGAGTGGCCAGGCAGGTCGGGTATGGCTGGGTACTTCTGCAGACGTACCCAGCCATATCCTGGCCCAAAACTGTGTTTTTTTTTTTTTTTTTTTAATTCTGGTTTAAATTTAATATATCATTACAGCAGAAATTACAGTTTTCACAGCACCATTATTCTACAGAAGGTATAGTTTAAATTTAATATATCATTACAGCAGAAATTACAGTTTTCACAGCACCATTATTCTACAGAAGGTATATTTTAAATTTAATATATCATTACAGCAGAAATTACAGTTTTCACAGCACCATTATTCTACAGAAGGTATATTTTAAATTTAATATATCATTACAGCAGAAATTACAGTTTTCACAGCACCATTATTCTACAGAAGGTATATTTTAAATTTAATATATCATTACAGCAGAAATTACAGTTTTCGCAGCACCATTATTCTACAGAAGGTACCAAGTACAAGCCATCATAAACATGGATAAAAATAGCATGTATGAGATAAATCATAAATGTAATAAACACCTCAACTAGATATGGTAGGGACAATTGAAATTATGAATGTATGAGTAGTTTGTTGTGGCTATTTAGCTTGTTTTGTTTTTCATATGCATAATATGTGGTTAATTCTTATTTAGAAGGCTGAAATTTATATATTTTTTAATTTTTATATATTTTTTGTACTGCCGTATCCTACGCCATATCCAAGCCCAAAAATTTTTGCCGTTTCCGCGTATCGGATACTCCGTACCCGCTCCATATCCAAAACGTATCGGCTACTTAGACCGCTACTTTTGCTCATAAGAATTCTAAAAGGCAGTGTGGGAATAGTGATGTAGATATATGAGACTTAATGGAAATTGCATCCAAAATGACATCCTTTCAAGAATAAGATAAAGGAGGCAATGACTTTGGTTTAAGGAAAAGAGGTGGGTTGTAGCTCCAATGAGGATGAAAGGATTCCTTGTACATCCATTCAAAGAGGATGTTCGAGTAGCAATGAGGCTCAAGATAAATGTGAGCTTACTAAACCTTTCCATATCAAAATTCAAATTCGGAAGACACAAGTTGATGCACTTATAATCATCCTAATCCTTATTCTCTAGGTTGGGCGCAGCAAGGAGTACAAATAGAGGTAGCTAAACAAATTTAGTTGGCATGAAGTTGGTAGATAAACATGGGCTGGAAACATATATTCATCATAATCCTTACTCTCTAAGCTGGGTGTGGAAAGGAGTAGAAATAAAGGTAGCCAAGCAATGTAAAGTCACATTTATGATAAATGAATATTTCATTGATGAAGTTGTAGTGGTGTTGGGCCTTTTGAGGTTTTTGGTGTAGTTTTTTATAGCCTATATATGTATGTTAGAGATGTTATCTTTATGAGAAGAGCTAACAAGTACCGTTTAGTTCGGGACAAGGAAAACTACATTATCAAAGCATGTAAAGAGAATCAAAAAACTCCTTGGTAAGAGTTGCTCACACTAAAAGATTGACTGATACTAGTGGGAAGTTTGTTTTGCTTCTTTTGAAAGCTAAACAAGAAAATGAAGCAGAAGAATACAAGATTTTTCATAGCATGTCTATTAACAAAAAGCATACACAAATATAATAGTTGTTGCAGCAATTGAAGTTTTCCAAGAGTCCATGAGTATGCCACTGGAAAGGGCAATTGAGAATGGGATAAAATTGTCACTAGATTGTCTCTTCCAAACATTAGTCTTTATAAGCCATCGGTGATAGAAGCAAATGAGGTAAGAAAGTAATTACAATCTTTGTTGGATCATGTTGTAATCTATCATAGTGCTTGTCCATGTGTTCTCCTATGGTGGTAGTGCCTAAGAAAGATGGTTCATGGAGAATATGTATTGATTATACAGTTATGGACAAACTAAACATTAAGAATAGGCATCCTCTTCCATGGATTTGATGATTTTTAATTGTGAGAGTGTGGGGCCAAAATCAAACATTGATAAAATACGAACACACTAAAATTTAAGCAAAGTGAAATGCAAGTGCAAAAAGGTTGTTGCGAGAGAGAGGAACCAAACATGAGCCAAAAAATAGTTTGTATTCAAAATATGAAAATAGCTCTAGAAGAGGTACATAAATAGGAAGTGGAGAGGTGCAATTGTCACTTTAAAAGGTGGATAGTGTAACTCCCATCTATCCCAATAACACCTAAGCAAGTTAAATACATGTGTAAGAAAAACCATACAAAGGAATAAAAACCTACACTTACACCCCCTTTAAGCATAGTTTAGGTGGGTAGAAGAATTGGTTCTAACAACAAAGTCTGATGAGGTATTGTACGCACCCAAAATTGCACGTGTTGTACTGTCGGAAAACGGTTACGAGAATCCCCAATGATGATTCAAAGTCCTTTCAAGAAGGTGTTCGAGCTCCAAAACCCACTTGCAGTATATATTTGTAGCCTAGATAGCCTTACATAGCTTTTCCATGCTTTCTTTCATCTCCCTGCTTCTTTTTGTGCTTGCTTTGGCGTTAAGTGCCGAAACCGCCGCCCTGCGCAAGGCGGCGGTCCTGATCGATTTTTCCAGAATCTTCATGCATAAAATTGCATGCGACGATTCACTTAAGTTTGCTTTTAGAATGCATCCGTGAGCCAAATTTGCTAAAAATAGCTTTGTTTGCTTGGTTCTCCTTGCTTCTTCTATTTTTAAATAGATTTAATGAGTAGAACGCCTCTTCATTGCCTTGTGCATGAAGTAACCTTCTATCCTCCATTCCTATATATTCCATGCTTGTATTCAAGCAAAAGGCCTGTGAGAGAAATTGGTGTATCTTGTTTTGTTTTGCTGCCATAGTCTTGCTAGAAATTGCATAGCCAAGCTCAAATCTCTTGCGCTATCTCTCTTCTACTTGCATGCGTCCAGATTGCTTCCAAGCCACCATTGCTCAAGCGCCATCCTCTTGTTGTTGTTCTTTGCATTCTCAATCCCTTGGACTCATATGAACACTCAAAGTAAGGAACAAACTGAGGGGGCAAATTACTACACAGCTGGATTTACCTGTTTTGTGAATTCCAAGTTGGATTTGTTATTTGATTTCCTTCATTCATGCAATTTATCATTGTTATACCATATCAAATAGAGTAGAAATCAGTTTCCTTTCATTTACAAGTAATTAGTTAATTTCCAAGAGGGTTTAAATATTTCATAGCAACCCCCAGTGACGGATCTTCTTCTTCCTATCCCTATGGATTTGAAGGAGAGAATATCTGTAGGAGGTTGTCTACATATCATAGATTAATTGGAAAAGTTCTTGTTGTAAGTTAGTTTAGATTCAATACACTTAGCACAAGTGAATAACCACACCGGGTTATCTCGCTTGTTTAGTTTTAGTGTAGAAGTAGATTTGATTATTTAGAATAGAAGCAAATTGTTGTTTGTGATTGTGATATTTCAGTTTTGTGATTTGTTTAGATTAGTTTTCTTCAAGTATTAGCCTAGATTGTTAATTTCATTCAGTTTACATGGACACTTCAAACTAGATCAACACTTAGATCCAAGTTAGGTAAACAAACCATAGGGAATTTACGCTACCCATTCATAGCCTCTAAATTTCCCCTTTGCCAAACTCAGCTACCAAGAGATCACACTACCAGATCTTAGTCACTGATCCTCCTAAAGCAAGTTGTACACATTCAACATCGGTTGCTCTGGCACGACCTTCGGGGGTCGAGTGTGGTTGAAGGTTGCATGTCAATTTTCATCCGTATAGGTACCCAAGTACAAAAACATCTCATAAAGTAGCGAAAAGGAGAAAACAAGTAGGAAAAACTCCCCCATAATAGAAAGAAAAGAACCCGCCCAAAAGTAGAGAGAATTAGGAGTTTCGATGCATTGTTGAATCTTGAAGTTGGTACAGATTATTGGAAATAATCTTGCACAATAAAAACACCAAATAAAATAATAATAGAATATTTTTCAATTCATCCAAGATATTTCTTCATTTACATTGAGAGGTATAAATACACATATGATCTCCTATTAAATAGGAGTCATCCTTTATCCCACATATCTCTCAACCTTCCACTAATCTCTCTCAATCCCTTAGTTATCTCAACACACTCAACTAATCCTAAAAATACCAACGTGAGTTGTTTATACAACAAACTCACAACTAATATATAAAACCTATATTATTAATATGAGATATATTTTCTCATATTTAATAATATTACATTTTATTTATTCACCCATATATATTATCTCCATGATAATATATATTACATTAAAACATTCACCAATGTAAACAATATAATATTCCTAACATTCACTCCCCTATTGTTTACATTATTACTTCCCCTACACTCCCCTAATGTGAACAATGTAGAAAAGAATAGTTACACTTTCTCTGCAGCTTGCACACCCCTGTTTGCTCATGATCTTGGTACACATATGGACCTCACCAACATTACATCTTATAAGAAAATTCATGAACCTCTTTCATCCTTAAGTATCATGATGCTAACTTTGTGCTTGTGTTTTCTTCTTTCTATTACAACATTACATCAAGGAGGTTTATAAAAGGAAATTACAATTGAACAAGAATTTCCTTATTTTCAAAAAAAACATCACCTCTTATTATAAAACACACAATAATGGAATCAAACACAACAAACTGAAATAAATTGCCACAACATTTGTGCGGCCCCGTCCCTTTGATAACGCGGGATTTGAGTGGCAAAAGGTCGCTGATTGACCTCCTTCCTCCGTTGCCTCCATCCTCCATGTGTGATGCTACTTAGTTAGCAAATGTAGCTTTTAAGCTCATTACACAATTGTCCTGGGTGTCGGATTCAACCGATAATGCACCCTTACAATAAAGTAAAATTTTATTTTCAATTGGCGATAAATAATATTACATATGATCAAATGCAAAGATATTGAAAAAACATACATTTTCAAAAAAACATCACCTCAATCTGAGTTACGAGGTGAAAGATATGACACTTCCAAGTTCTAAGTTTGACATCTTTCTGGACCCTTTCCAGAAATGACAAATTTTATTTTTATCTTTCAAAGGTGAATCATATGACCCTTTCCAAAGAAGGACGATGCAATACGCACGAACAACTATGCAATGCGCACGCAAAACGATTCAATTCGCAGGCAGAATGCTCCAATACGCAGGATGATGCAATCAGTATATCCACCTTACCAGGTTGTGGACATTGCGATGAGAAAGTTTTATTCAAAGACTCTCATCCTATGAATCCTGCTCATCTAGATACGAGATCTTGAAGTTGGTATGGATTATTGGAAATAATCTTGCAAAGAATCACAATAAACAAACAAAATAATAATAGAATATTTTTCAATTCATCTAGGATATTTCTTCATTTACATTGAGAGATATAAATACACATATGATCTCTATCAAATAGGAGTCATCCTTTATCCCACATATCTCTCAACCTTCCACTAATCTCTCTCTATATCCCTTAGTTATCTCAACACACTCAACTAATCCTAAAAATACCAACATGAGTTGTTTATAAAACAAACTCACAACTAATATATAAAACCTATATTATTAATATGAGATATATTTTCTCATATTTAATAATATTACATTTTATTTATTCACCCATATATATATTATCTCCATGATAATATATATTACATTAAAACATTCACCAATGTAAACAATATAATATTCCTAACATTGAATCTCACTCAGGAGTGTTAGATGCCTCATGAAAAGATTGTGGATCAAAAGCAAAGGCAAAGAAGAATATCTCCAGATGTTGCTCAACAAAGCCAATGCTAAATTCTAACAAGTGCTAATTTAGAATTTTATTATTTAACCTATTATGTGCATACCTTAGCCGTAGGGTTTTAACTTATTTTAAGTTTTGGGCTTTATTTGTAACTTTTGGCAATTTTTCGTGTTTTTGTGGTGTCCGTTTCCGTTTTACGTGAATCAAGGTACCAAATAGGACTCATAATGGTTCCCAACATTGATAAGATAACTAAACCATGAATCGGGTGCTCCTACGTAAGGTGTCAATGTGAGTGATGACAAAGGTGAATCATATGATTCAGAAAGTGCGGGTTGTGTCACCATGTAAACATGTAATGGAAAAGAAAGTGCATCCTCAGAAGTAGAAGCAACTCTATCAAAGTTTTCATTAAAGAGAGAACAAATATCCTCAATAAGTCATCAAGATCTAAAGGGCGAGCATCCACAAACAAATGTGAAATATTTGGTAAGTAGACATCCCAATGAAGTGGATCATGCAAGCATAAAGAACCTTTTTGTAAAGAATCATTGGAAGCCTTTGGAGAAGCGACTCTGAACTCTGATGAAGCAACAAGTTATGAAGGAAAGTCTTAAAAGAGGAAAGTTATGTCCTCAATGGTGTCATCTAGATCTGAAATGTGGGACTCTACAAACAAAGACGAGATGTCTAGTAGGTATGTATGCATGGGCAGCCATATGGGTGAATTATTTGATTCAATGAAATGGATCTAGAAAATATATATAATCCTACTACAAAGAATCACTAGAAGCCCTCAAAGAAGTGACTTTGAACTCTAAAAGTGTAGCAATTAAAATACGGGAGGAATGTCCTTAATTGTAAATAGGGTGTTAGAAAGAGGATCGGTAATGGTCTCAGTGCATATCATCCACATATGAAAGGTTTTATGAGGAAGCATCACTCTCAAATGAAGAATCAAGGTATCCATACAATTGTTAGATGAAGATCCAAGCAATGAAAGGGTACTCAATGTACTCAAGTTGATGTTGAATATCCTCATCAACAGTAAGACATATTAGTCCATAGACCATGTCCATCCATAGTTGTTGTTTAACCACTCAATCCTACTTCATAGTTCATAGTCATCCTCTTGGCTAAGGAACAAGTCCAAGGAAATAGCGCATTATATCATGAAAATGCAGTGATCCTATATCCCTTGTTTCTAGGACAAATATTTCAGAATTTTTAATTGCTCATATGCAATTATTTGAATTTAGTTGGACAATAGAATAATGAAATTTCCAACTTGCTTCCACCAAAACTTCACGATGAAACCCCTCCAAAATGGAACTTCATCTCAGTTCGTGATTACAATACCCCAAGATACATTGGGACTTTATAATTTAGTGTGTATACAATTTTTCAAGGCCTAAAAGTATCTCATACAGGTCAAAGAAGCAAATTAAGAGCTCGAAAAAATACACTTTTAAAAAATGCCATCTCAAAAGAAGCCACCAATAGAAAGTTATATCTCTTACAAGTTCTTAGCGATTACTCTATTTAACACTTGTTCACTTAGGCTTGCTTTATAATTCGTGTGTTCAAATATTTCACCTTGCATGAATGCTGATTTCTAAATAATTTACCTCTCGAGTTAAGCCCTTTTGGGTTGGTAGTTAAAGTAAAACATGATAAAAACACATTTTATTGACAAATCCAAGGGGAGCTTTATCTCATGGCTTAGAAAAGTGATCATTGGATCCCATACCTAGGATTTCCTCACCGATCCAACTAGGGTTTTGGCACGTTCTAAACCCAATGACGCTTTATTTCTCTAGAACATGAACAAGATGAAGCCTATTCTACAAAAACATTTATACAAAAGGTGTGTTTCCTCAATCTTTTCTGATTCTCCAAATCATCCAACAACACAAAAGAAAAACAAACTCATATAATAAAGGATTTGAAACATGCAAGCTCAAAATACTCGAGATTCCAAATAAAACACAACAAAGCAAAGGCGTTCGATTACCAAAACCTTGCTCTGATACCATGTGAAAGTGTGGGCCAAGATCGAGCATTGTTAAAATACGAACACACTAAACTTTAAGCAAACCAAAATGCAAGTGCAATTGCGAGGGAAAGAAACGAAACATAAGCCAAAAAATTACTTGTATTCAGAATATAAAAATAGCTTTATAAGAGGTACATAAATAGGAAGTGGAGAGATGTAACCGCCACCTAAAATACATGTGTAAGAAAAACCATACAATGGAATAAAAAAACCTACACTTACATCTACTAGTGGTTTGTAATTCCATTTGGATTGTGTAATGCTCCTATTACTTTTATGAGATTGATCCATTCAAAGACTCGAATCATTGTTTACATGGATGGTACATTGATTTATAAAAAAACTTATGATAAGCATCTAAAGCATTCGAAACAAATTTTGCAAGTTTTGAAGAAGAAGCGATTTTGTTGCTAAATGAGAAGAAATGCAATTTTGCATGACAATCACTTATCTATATAAGTCATGTCGTTGGACATATTGAGTTGAGAATTGATCCAAAAAAGTTGAAGTTGTTTTGAAAAGCCGCAAGCCTTCTAATGTGACTAAGACAAGGAGCTTTGTGGGTGCAATTTAGTACTTAATGATATTTATCAAATATTTCTCCACCGTGGTGGAACCTTTGTGTTTGTTAGGATTAGCCTTTATTTGGGATAATTTATTATCCTAGGCTAGGATAATTTAGGTGTGTGTGGGTTTATTCCTATATAATTTTTTTATTTCATACAGTTAAGAAATATGTGAGGGGTCTCGCCTCTTTTGTCCCTTTTGACGGAAATCTTGGAGTTCCATGTCACATGTAACTCCTACAACACTTGGCACACACGTCCCCTCACCTCATGGGCCTTAATGACACTAGACACACACTACGAAAGTTGGCCAAGGTGATGGAGTTTCTTTGTAACTCTTTTTGGCTTCCTCAATCTATTTATAGAGCTCTTTCCTCTCCTCTCTACACTTGAAACTTATTTTTCCTCCCTATTATCTTATTTTCTTCTACTCCCTTCATAAGATTATAATCTGAAGAATATTGGTTGTGAGCCTTCCTTAAGGTTTTCTTCTGTTGAGTCAGTTTCTCCACTTAAGAATTTGTGTCTTGCATTTTCATGGTTTAACTTGCTTTGAGGTAATATTTTGTCTTTTTCATCCATTCATTTATTTATGCTTCAACGTTATTTGCATAGATCTTGTTGTTTTTTCCTTCATGGTACTAGAGTGAAGTTGGATCATAATATTTGCACAAAGTGATTATTCATTATGTAGAGTTGCAAATATATAGGATGTCAAGATCCTATTACACGAAGGAGGTTGGTAACAAACTCAACCATCCTAAAATGACTCAAACCAAGATTATGTAGATTGTTACAACGAATACAACAATATTATATGTACGCACTAAACAAACATATGATAATTCATAACATTCCCCCTTAGTGCGAACATGGGGAAAACTTGCCTTGTATTGCAACGTGTCGCTTCGTAGCTTGCTCATGATCTGGATGGTTTCTAGGACAATACCAACAACCTCTGGATGGTTTTCCAAGTGGTTAACCAACCACACAACGGATGGTTTTTAGGACAAGTACCAACAACCTCTAGATAGTTTTCCAATGGATTACTAACAACCACAATATCATGATGTTGCAGTAGTATCATCGGCTCTCATCACATTCTTCCTTTAGGAGATTACATAGGAAACAACTCACTTATCACAACACTAGAACAATAGAACATATATTGGAAAGATTTCACATTACCACCTCTAAGAATCACAATGTTCTTAGTTGTAGCCATTCTTTATCGATTGCTGCCACTCGATCTCGAACAACAAAGGAAACTGCCACTGCCACTGGAAGTTGCCCTTGACTTTAGTCGTTTTAGGCTTAGAATGGAAATAGAACATTGGTGTCATGTTTCCCCACAATGTGAAATTTCCACACATGAACACTAAGAAGCAAACTGTATCGAAGACATACAACTGAACGGATCTTGCTAGTTAGATCTTGTTGCACATGGTCACCATTGCAAGTGAACTTATTCACAAGCGGACCATCTTCCAATGAAGTACGGCAATCAAAGGATAACGTAAATCAGAGGATCACTGACAATCATCTACGCTCTAACACAACTCTTTTTCCAACATCCAAAACCACACATAATAGGAACTCAAAAGAAACACACTTTGGAAATCAAATACCGAAAGA